>OU427004.1:3276495-3308995 GCA_911387935.1 Dolichovespula saxonica | reverse complement strand
TTGGAGATTATAAAAAGAAATATATATAAAATATATATATTTTCTGGAATATATGTACATGAGTACAATTTTTGTTTTTTATTTTAAACGAAATTTATTTTCCAATGTTTATTCTATGAAAAATTCCAATACGTATTTCTTTCTCCTTCTCTCTGTCATATTAGAATATATATATATATATATATATATATATATATATATATATATATATATATAGGTATGTATCTATGTATGTGTGTATATATACATATGTATGTATATATATATATATATATATATATATATATATATATAGGTATGTATCTATGTATGTGTGTATATATACATATGTATGTATATATATATATATATATATATATATATATATATCCATATATATAGAATATAAATACATATATATGTTAACATGTATAATCAATGTGCTCCATATGTAAGACATCCAAGAATAAGAAGATTTTAATCTGGAAGATCTTATCTACGAGACGAATGTTTCTCTTCGTGATAGAATGGAATAAGTGAGAAAGAGACGTAACGACAGCATGGGAAAGATATATAGCTATAATTCGGTTCGGGTTTATCGCAAAAGGGTCGCATCAATGGGTACGCTGGAAAAGCCATGGTGAGCGTTTCACAGACCCTTATTTGTTTTCCCTGATGCATTGGTTCGACACGTGTTACTATATTATTCTATTCCGAACCAAAAAAAAAGAAAAGAAAAGAAAAGAGAAGAAAAGAAATAAAATGAAAAAGGATGGAAGGACGAGACATTATTATATACATACATATATACATTATATACATACATATTTGCTACGTCAGTCAATGGAAAGTGACCCTGAAGGGACAATTGAAATCGTCTGACTGATTTTTATTTAACATCCATATATATATATATATATATATATATATATATATATATATATATATATATATATGATAATCTAAAAGGTTCAGAGCCCTAGGCGTAAGATTATTTCACGTAAATAAAGATCTTATCGAGAAAAAAAATTTGGATCATGCTCTCATTCTCTCTCTTTCTCTATCTTAACAATTATTATCGTTTAGAAAATAATATTATTCAATTTTATTCAATTTTTTGAACAAATTTTTTAACAAATGCATGCTCGAAATATTTATTGAAAATTTGAGTTTATTATATTTGATATAGGATTTCTATTCATACCTATATACATGTGTTTATGTATGTATAAGTATGGTGTGTATATATGTATGTATGTATATATGTATGTATGTATATATGTATGTATGTATATATGTATGTATGTATATATGTATGTATGTATGTATGTATATATGCATGTATTTTTTAAAGTATAATGTATTATCGAAAATAGATATACATACATACATATATTTACACACACACACACACACACACACACACAACACGTATGTACGAACTTCCTGAACCGTAAACTGTGATAAATCTTACAATGCATTATATCTAGTAGCTTCTTGAAAAGAAGGTACACGTTCAAGGCGATAGAAAGACACTCTCGGCTAACCAAAGGGAGGGCTTTTATCCAAATACTTTATTACGTTCCATTTGGGTCGGCAAATATTTACTAAGAGATAAGAAAGGAGTTTTCTGCGTGTAAAGGAGCTACCGGCTAAAAAGATTCCCTCATCTTTTTCTCTCTCTCTCTCACTCTCTCTCTCTCTCTTTTTCTATTTTTTTCGCATTTTTTTACAAGCGACACTAAAAAACCAATCCTAACAAACTTCGATTGATATTCATTCGAATAGAATATAGTTTGTTCATTTTCATTTATTTTATTTATCTTTGTTATTTTTATTATTTTTTGGCTATTTCGTTAACGAAGATAAAAGTAATTAAAAATTGATAACTGCTTATCTGCAATAACTTTTTATTTATTTATTTATTCATTTATTTGTTTGTTTGTTTTTTATCTTTTACTCAACACAAAATTAATTACCACTACCCCTCGTGTATCCGTAATTTAACGTTGGCGACAATCGATCCATCTTTCAACGTTTTTTAATGATCGTTTAGACAAGAAACAAGGCTCTCGTAATATGAAAGATATTTAATAGAAAAGAACCGTAATTAAAGGTGGATAATTAAAAAGAAAATTAAAAAAAGAAGTAGAAGAAATTGTTAGAAAAGAAATATCTTCTCTCCTTTTCGAAAGATATCGATTTTAACGACCATTAGATATCTATTTAACCATTAGGATAATTATTAGATCATTGTCAAGCGATATCTTATTAATCATTTTTACTCGAGTCCATTCACCCCTATACTATGTACGTAATACACAACAATCAACCTACGCTAATCCAAGAAAGAACGATTATTATTATCATTATTATTTCCTTTCGAAAGATCGTGGGACGTTATTCGCCAACGTTCGTAGAGTTACGTACACGCCATTTTTTCCGATCTTTCTCGCGAATGAATAAATTGACCGTACGGAATAACTTGTTTAAAAAGATAAGATGAAACGAGACGAGACGAGACGAGACAAAAACTATACAATGAACGGGATTATGGCGTCATGCGTTTATACAAGTTTTGTGTGGATAGTTTAATCGTCTCTCTCTCTCTCTCTCTCTCCCTTCCATTCACTTTCTGTTCTATAAAGCACACGTTGATATTAGAATTGACGTTAGTTATATACGCTAGCGTTAGACTATACCCCGGTAGTTCGACTATTATATATCCCCGTTAGAAGACTATACCCGTATTTTTAGGGTAGAACCCCAAAATAGTTTTCCACTGGGAGAGATGCTCTTTGAACTGTTCAAGGTTAAGGTTAAAGCTACGAGGACTGTATAACCAAGGGCAGTACTACTACTACGATTACTACGGACGACTATGACGACAACCAACGACGATGACGATGAGGACGATGGACTAAAAGCAATTCCCATTCGAACTCCTCGCCCTTCTCAACGTCAGAGATAGGATATATAAGATAAATCCCCTAACAAGCGGAAGTACACACACACACACACACACACACATTTCTGTCCTTATCTTTAGGCAGCCCTTCGCAGCCCTGTTCAAACCCATAGCCCGATCTTTTCTTTTTCTTTTTTTTTTTTTTTCACATTGTTGAAAACTGTTTCTAGTTCGATCGTTGAAACGTTAATACGTTCGATCGAAAATCTATTTGGATTGTTCTTTTTTATTTGTTCTTTTTTATTTGTTATTTTTTTTTATTTTTTTTTTTTTTTTTTATTTGATTTCGTAACGCATTAAAGCTCTCACTTTGATGTTCAAATTTAAATGGACTGATTGATAATTGTTTCGTTTGTTCTTTTTTGTCCATCAATTTGTCGTAGGTCAGAAAGAAATGTGATTTTTTTTTTTTTTTTACAGTTTTATTCTCGTAATTACCGTTCGTAGATAAAATTTATTTATTTATTTATTTTTGCTTGTAAGTTCGTTCGTTTCGTTTTGATTTGTGTTTTTGTTCAGCGATTTTTTTATTTAAATAATTGCATCAATTATCGCGTTACGACAATTTATTATGGTGGAAATAACGAGAAAGAAAAAAAAGCGTGGCTCGCATTTTGTATCCTCCTCGTTGCTAATTTTACTTATCAGAAATATTTTTTTTCTTTTTTTTTTACTTCGAATTATTTCGATCAATTTATCGAAGTTCAAAGTTCGCGTTAAGATAACGAAAAAAGAAAAATCGTGGCCGGAATTTTTATCCTCTTCGTTGCTATTATACAATTTATTTATTTACTTTTTTTTTTCTTTATTTTATTTTATTTTATTTTTTTTTTTTTTAATTGTTCACCGTCGATTCAGGCGTATCAGCTATATAACGAAACGTACAAAGGTAGTTTCAATTCGTGTACGATTAGGGTCTTATAAGAAGCATTTAGGTGTCGACGATAGTAGTAGTAGTCTTTCGGGGTGTTCCATTGGTCGATCTTAAAATAGTTCTACTCTGGCGTGTCCACGACATTCGAGGTTAAGGTTAAGGCTACGTGAGCTCTCTCCAATGCCTTCGTGCGTTACAGATACGTGAAGCAGCACGACGTCGAGACCAAGAACAAGGGCTGTTCTTCTTAACGCCCACGATCTCGTTCCCAGCCCTTCCCATTTAAATTATCAATGGTTAATCCATTCTGATCAAACAAATTATTAGATTATTTCAATTCCTTCTTTTTCTTTTCTTTTTATTTCTTTCCTTTTTTTTTTCTTCTATTTTTTCATTTCGTTGTTCTCGAACTTATTGTATTGTCACGAAATTATTATTATTATTATTATTATTATTATTATTATTATTATTAATAAATTGTATTATTAATTGTCGGGCAATTTTCTACGTTGATTACAAAAAAGAAAAAAAAAATATTTTCTTAATCGTTCAAATATATAATATTATTGACCAACAGTCGGAATAATCTATTTATTATCGAATTGTATTATTAATTATCCAAACCTATTATTAATTGCCCGTATATACTATTAATTTTCGATATATATATTATTCATCGTTGATATATACATATATTATTAATTATAAAATATATATATGTAATTAATTATTGAAACATATTATTGATTATCTATAATAGAAACATACAACTAACTGCCGGAAGAATAATTAATAATAATAATAATAACAACAACAACGACGACTACAACGAGGACAACAACAATAATAATAATTTAAATTGAAGATTAAAAAAAAAAAGAAAAAAAGAAAAAAGAAAACAAATAGAAGAAGAAAGAAGGAAACAAATGGAAAGAGTGATCGTTCGGATTCGAAGGAAGTTGTATGAAATTGATAATTCGCGCGTAAAAACTACCACCTCCTGGGCAATATCGTTTTCACGAGAAACCGTTGAAAAACAATTGATCAAGATCCACAACTAGAACGGGACATGCTCTCTCTCCCTTCATGCGGCCCGCAATCTAGATTTCCATTTCACGGCTGCTACGTTCGATCTATGGTAGGTAGGTTGGTAGTAGGCTATCCTCTAACAGACGCCGTGGAAACTAAATGGAATCGAGTTTGATATATATCTACGCGTTCCGGTTTCGACATGCTCGGTTGACTATGGGAGGAGATGAAGGTGGCGGTGGCGGTGGAGGTGGTGGCGGTGGTAGTGATGGTGATGTTGTAGAAGGGGTTGGGAGAGAGGAGGAGGTGGTGGTGGTGGTGGTGGTATAGAGAGGAGGAGACACACCTCTAATGTTCACTTGGTTTGTGCTGGCTTCGCCTTCGTGAAAGTTTTCCATGGGGTTTTTATGTTTTTATCTTAACTTCTCTTTCTTCATACTTCTCTATCTCTATCTCTATCTCTCTCTTTTTGTCTGTCCGTTTTCCCTCTATCTTTGTCTCTCTCTCTCTCTCTCTGTCTCTCTCTATTCCATTTTTTATCGTTCCCTCTCTTAATCGTTCAACTCAAACAACTATTATACATTCTTACCTACGCTTTAATTCAAACTTAATATCGGGAGATATCTCTCTCTCTCTCTCTCTCTCTCTCTCTCTCTCTCTCTCTCTCTCTCTCTCTCTGTCTCTCTCTTTCTCTTTCCTTCTTACTTACTCACTTACTTCATTTTTCTGGTATAATAACTGTGAGAAAAATTCGGTAGAAGAAGATTCGAGTTAAAAGCAGTGATTTTTTCTCTCCTCCTCCTCCTCTCTCCTCCTCCTCCTCCTCCTCCCCCTCCCCCCTCGATTACGGTTTTTTCAGACTGGTCCAGAATACTACTCGGGGGATCCACTCTGCCTTTTAACGATCGTTAACCTTAGACCTGCGCGTTCATATCTTTTCATCTTCGCTTCCTTGTCCAAAGAGAAATTATGGCTTCTGGAACGGGCATCGGGATTTCTCCGTATTTTTTTTCATTTTCTACGTGCGGTCTGAAGAACGAAGAGAAAAAGAAAGAAGGAAAAACGAAAAAGGAAAATTGAACTTTCGAAAATTTGATAAGGATTGCTTCGTCCTCGATCGAATCGAATTTGAAGTCGTCGTTTTTCTTTCTTTCTTTTCTTGTTTTCTTCTTCTACTTCTTCTTCTTCTTCTTTCGAATCTTTCCTTCGTCGACATCTTTACAAGAGAGAACATTCCGAAGTTCTTAATCTCAGTTAAATCCTTCGTTATCTTTGAACGTCATACGTTAGAAATCCTCTTAAACGTAAATAGAGCTCACACACACACACACACACACACACACACACACACACACACACACACACACACACACATACGATGGAACACGAACGTTTCGCTGTCGAACGCGTTTATACCTGTTTTTCCTTCTCTCTCTCTTTCTTATTTTTTTTCTTTTCCTTTCTTTCTCATTTCTTCCTTCGAGATAAACAATAAAAAAAAAAAAAAGAAAACAGAAAACTTTCTTATCTCTGACCCAAACAAAAGTAGAGATGTATAAACAAAAGATATCTTTTAGTTCCTATGAAACTTTCCTCGTATTCCTTAGTGATCTTAACTATTGATAAGAAGTATATATGTGTATATATATATATACACACATATATATATATATGTATTTATGTATGTATGTATGTATTTATGTATGTGGTATTGTTGTGTTAGCGAAATAGTACGATCGTGTCGTGTTCATCTGTCGACGTTGAACAAGAGACCTCGTGTATTTCTTTGTACCAAGTAATTCCTTCATAGAGATACGGAATAATAGACTGTTTCTTTGGCCTCCATGACCTACGCGTCGTTAAGATACGTCCGTTAGAAGGAAGGATAGACAGAGAGGAGGGATAAAAGGGAACACGAGAGAACGCGAGAAGAAGAGAGAATCCGTTGTGGAATCGGCTGGACGAGTCGATTCCAACTGGTTGATCATTTTTCTCTTTTCTTTCTATATGCCCTTGAGGGCGTAGATAAAATCGAAGATTAAAAAAGGGAAAACGTAATCTTCTTCCTCGATTCGTCGCTAAATCCATACGTTCCTTCTTCTTTCCCTTTATTTTGTTTTATTTTTTGTAATTTTTTTTTTTTTGTTCTAAACGAAAAATTCCTAGATAAACAAAAGAAATGAATTTTCTACGAATACTTTTTTAATTAAGTTAATAACGATTAAAAATTTAAGTAGGGAGTACGACGGAAACAATAATAATAATAATATTATTAAAAATGTACTTTCATGATCATTCATAGAATTATTTTATTATAATAATGGTATTGGTGTGTTGGTATTAGTATTGTTATCTACAATAAAATATACTAGTAATGATCTGATACTAAATATATTAATAATAAAGTATAACATAGGTTTATTATACGATAATAAAATATACGCTCTATCTATCTATCTATCTATCTATCTATCTATCTATCTATATATCTCTCTCTCTTTCTTTCTTTTTCTGTTTGATAAATTTATTAATTGATTTATACCAATAAAGTGTCTATATATATATATATATATATATATATATATATATATATATATATGCACTTTATTATAGCAATATACGTTACTATAATTTATTACAATAATCCTTCCCTTTCTTTTATAGTGTGTGTGTGTGTGTGTGTGTGTATACATATACTGTGATATACGTGTAAACAAGGAACGCAAAGATAATAAAAAATATTTAAAAAAAATAATTAAAAAAAAAAAAAGAAAACAGAAAAAAGAAAGGATTGACATAGCAACCTAGCGAACGATTACTGTATTGGATTGAGCTAGAATCGAACGGATTAGAGTTTCCTTTCTCTGTTGAAACGTCGAACTATTCCATAACGTGCCGCGCTATTAGGCTGACTCACAACGGTCCCAATAATCTCCTCTCGTTTCTCAGTTAGTAAGCGTGAATAGAGAAAGGGAGATAGATGGATATGTAGACTCGCAAAGAGGGACGAGTTGAAGGAGGGAACAGAAATGGGATGGAAGAAAGAACGAAAGAAAGAAAGAAAGAAAGAATGAACGAACGAAAGATAGAAAGAAAGAAAGAAAGAAAGAATGAAAAAAAAGTAAAGAGGAGGGAAAAGTGGGAGAGGTAAAGATGTCGAGAGAGGGCGGAACCGTTTTCTACATGAACCATAGGATCGATCGTGTGCGAGCAAGCGAGACAGACGATTTACTCTCCTCTCTACGTATATACGACTAAAAAGAGAAAAGGAGAGACAGAGAGATAGACGATAAACGAGAAACGGTGAACCTTAACATATATTACATACATTACGTATATACATACATACGTTACATTACACACACACACACACACACATTTATATTGGATATATACATACATACATATATTACGTATGTGTATATATATATATATATATATATATGTATGTAGACGTACATATATACATACTTCATATTGTATTAGTTTCCTTGATCGTTGGTGGAAAGCAAAATATATTACCTCAACGCTTCGAGGGTGTAACGACAAGGATCTGGTCGATCAAATACTCGCGTTCGTATGAGTCTAGACGAACGAACGGGATCGATCGAACGATTTCGATCCTTTCTTCCTCTTCTTTTATCTTTCCCTCTATCTATTTCTTTAACTCAGTCTATTTCTATTTCTATTTCTATTTCTCTTCCGTTCAATTACGAAGACGTTCTCAAACATTTACGATAGTTTCGAATCTCTTTCCTTTTATTGTCGAATTTTTTGTTTCATTTCTTTTTTTCCGTACGGTCTTTTATTATTTAATTGGATTTCAAAAGATTAAAAGACGATTCTTTTCATCTTGAAGATTCATCATCATCATCATTAATTATTTTTCAAGCAGAATTATTTTCCTTTTCAATTAATTAATCAATTAATTAATTAATTAATTTATTTATTTATTTTTCTTTTCTATATGTTTTAATAGGAGGCTGTTTATATATAGTTAGGATAATTGTAGTATTCATACAGTATATTATATAATATCGTTGGATTAATTTTATGATCGCGTTTACGATGGTTTGTATAGACGAATGATAACGTTTTAAAAATGCGATCAATCAAATACGATTTTCTGCAATTATTTCGAATAGGTAGTGGTATCGATGTTTCCATGATTTTCTCTCTCTCTCTTTCCTCCCCCCCCCCTCTCTCTCTCTCTCTCGATCTCGTTCTCGTGTTCGTTCTCGTTTATTTGTACGAGATCGCAAACCCTCTCTTTGGGCGATTGCATTTACAAGATGAAACGCGATGCGCCATGAAACTAATGAATTTTAGATAGAGTCAGAAGCAAACTGTAAACGCTCGTATAGAGGTTAGTATAGTACACACACACCCACAGAGAGAATTTCTAGTTACGTGTTAATTCCGCGAAAGGGGAAGATTTACAATTTTTTCTTCTTTCTTTTTTTCTTTTTTTCGTTTTTATATCTTATCTCATTTCGACTCTACTTCGCTGCTCTCTACGATCGGAGATTGGACACTTTTTTTCTTATATATTATCTCATTCTTTTCTTTTATCGCAATTATCTTTTGTATTTATTTTAATTTTCTTTGATTTCTTCTTCTTCTTCGTCTTCGTCTTCTTCTTCTTATACAATGTTTGAGAAACGATATGTTCGAAAGAAAATTTAATTCAATTCTTTTGTATAAAAATTGGTTATAAGAAAGAAAACAGAAAAAATAAACGAATGAATAAAACGTAAAGGAGTCTACTAAATATTTATTAATTCGAACGATATTACTCCCTATCTTATTATTTTTTTTGCGATAATCGACGAATTAATAATCGAGAATCGAACGAAATTGATTAATTTCAATTGACCCTTTCAACGCAAAGTCAAGCCGAAACACGATTTAGTACATTTTATAATATTTACCCATTAATTCGTATAAATCTTTTTTCCCTTCCCCTCTCATATATATCTTTTATCGACGTCGCTCGATTTAAACTAAATATTTATTAATTCGAACGATATTACTCCCTCTTTTATTTCTTTGCGATAATCGACGAATTGATATTTGAGAATCGAACGAAATTGATTAATTTCCATCGACGTGTTAACGCGAGTCAAGCCGAAACACGAAGTAATACATTTTATAATATTTACCCATTAATTCGTATAAATCTTTCTTCCCTTCCCCTCTCATATATCGACGTTGCTCGAGTTAAAACGATTTCATAGAATTTTCAATATCAATTCGAATCATTAATAGTAAATAACAAACGGGAAGATAATACAGGCGAAATGAAATAATGAATAAATAACGGGTAGTACATTTCAAACGAATAGTATTTATATTTAACGTGTTGTTCGAGGGCGCGTTTGAGAAAGAAATCTAATAAGAATTTGTAATATTATGAGAATCACTGAGACGACGACAACGACGACGACGACGAGGTTGGGAGGGTGGTAGGGAGGGTAGGGAGGGAGGGAGAGAGGTGGATGGATGGAGGGAACTCTTAGCAACGCGCGTTGCGCCACGTATCTGGAGGATGGTTTAGAGAAGTAGTAAGACACGCGAGGATAGGAGGAAAAAGGGAATACGAAAAAGAGGAGAGAAGAGAGAGGTCCTGGTAATTAAGGCGTTTCGACAAATGTACGTCGTCGAAACCGGTTATCCTGGAATCTTCGCGATCGTTTGGCTTATACCTGCTGGCACATATATATATATATATATATATATATATATATATATATATATAAATTGGTATCCTCGTAGTTAGTTAGTCGCCATGTTAATTTGACTGTATCCTTCGAAAGAATCTTTGTAATATTAAAAAAAAAAAAGTGGGAGAAAGATAGACAGACAAATAGATAGATATAGATGGAGAGAGAGAGAGAAAGAGAGAGAGAGAGAGAGCAAGGATAATTTTACGAGATAGAAGTACGGAATAAAAATAAAAATAAGAAGAAGAAGAAGAAGAAGAAGGAAATGTCGTAGCTAGATGATCTCACTGTGAGAGATCTTAGCAGGAAATATCGAATTAACTTGGATACAACGTTTAGTGTCTTGTTCATGAAAAGAGATATAGAAAGAGTGAGAGAGAGAGAAAGAGAGAGAATGCGTGTGGTGTGTGTGTGTATGTGAGAGAGAGAGAGAGAGAAGAGAGAGAAGGTTGGAGGATCGGCTTTAATTCCAACGTTAAGCTGACGATGAGCTTCTTACTCTTAAAGCCATTGTACTTTACAGAGAATTGATTCGCGTCCATCTCCTTAATCTTCGAAACAATTCTGTTCTTTTTTTTTTTATTTTTCTTTCCTTTTCTTTTTTTCTTCCTTTTTCTTTTTTTTTTTTTTTTTTTTTTTTTTTAACTTAATTGTTCATATCTCATTGAACGTTTTGAATAAATCGAACGTCGTATTTAATTAATCGTATTTTACGTTAATCGTATTTATTAGTGATATTTGAATGATGATATCAGATAATAAATGTTTGTGTGTGTGTGTGTGTGTGTGTGTAAAATATGATAATAATATTTCTATAATATTATTGAATTTTTATAATATTTTATTATAATGGTATATATCATTATACTTTATTATTATAATAATAAAGCAATATATACTTTATTATAATAATGTACATTTTAATATATATTTTATTAGTATTGTATATATGTATTTTCTATACTTACTCTCTCTCTCTCTCTCTTTCTTTCTTTTTCTATAATAGATAATACATTGTATATATTTAAATCTTTTTCTTCTTTTAAATCAAATTGCAATTAATTTCATGTTGAAAAATAATTTTTTATTTGTAATAATAATAATAATAATATCATTATTGCATATTAATGATAGTACAGTCAAAGGGTTAAGTATAATTTACTCCAATTTAATACTATTACCCAACGCGAAATGATCGAGTAGTAGGACCACGTATCTCATTTCAGTTCAATTTTACCAACATTCTCTATCCCTCAATAGAGTTTTTTTTTCTTCCTGTTTTTTTTTTCTCTTTTGATTTCTTCTTCTTCTTCTTCTTCTTTTCCCTCATTCAGAGACTAATCATGATCTCATCCGACGAAATAAAAGATACAAATTACTATACTCCCTTCTATCAAATAATTTTAAATCATCTCTGCGAAAACACATTGCATCGATTTTTTTTCTCCAATCTATTTTCTTTTCTCCTTAAAAAAAACATAAAAAAAAAATAAAAATAAACCAAAAAGAAAAGAAAACAGTCTATGTTGCGATATGTCGAAACGCTGTATCATCATTAAAAACATATTTACTTTTAATATAACCATCCTCCCTTCCTCGTTAGGCTCTCGTAAAATAACTTCCCTACCTCCTCATTGTCCTATCGTTTTTCCTTTCCTGCTTTCGTTATTTCTTTTCTTTTTCTTTTCTTATTTTCTATTACCTATTCGTAGAAACGTCGTCCCACGTGATCACGAGAAGAAGGAACGCGCGCTCGTAAAATATTGAAATTATCTTTTGCAACGTAATCGCACTATAACTCTGGTACCAAGAAGACAATAATTATCTTCGTACATTTCACGACCCTTAAATTACATAAACAGAAACACAAACACACATAAGCACGCATCTATTATATGTATATCTCTATCGTACATGTGTGTTTCGAATTTTCTTATTACGTAACTGAAGTTATTCTTAACGAGTGTAATAAGTACAGGGTGTGGAGTTTTATATTATCGTAAAGGTGAGCAAGCAAAAAGAGAGTGTGAGAGAGAGAGAGAGAAAGAGAGGAAGAAAGAGAGAAAGAGAGAGAAGATGAATGGAAGCGGAAGCGATTTTCATTGTTAAATTAAACACGTAAGGTAATAATCGGTAGAGGAGGGTCGAGAGCACGTGGTCTGCGGCTTTGTTTGCTTTTTCACATCGTCACGCTGTCCACCTTTCCGTAATGTTATACCGAAGCCAGAGATCAACGGAACTGGGATATCAAAACGAAACGAAGGATTTCGTGTTTGATCGATCGAATCGATCGAATCGATCTATCACATATTTATTTTCATTTTATTCTACTTTTTCTTTCTCTCTCGCTGTATTTTTTTTTTCTTTTCCTTTTTTTTTTTTTTTATTCTTTTTCTCTCTTTCTTTCTTTCATTTATTTGTTTTATTTTATTTTTTTTTTTTATATTTTTCATTTTCTCCTCAACGAAGTATATAGTTTGTTATTTCGTCGTCGGGAGCTTGACTGAATTAAATTTAAATGAAACCGTGTTTGCCGGTTAAATAAATCGCGTTTTGCTTTTAGAGTTAGCTTTAGAATGGAAAGAACGTCGCAAAAGTCAACGTAGTAGAGTGTCGATCGTTGAGTCTCGAGTCGAACACGAGAGAGAGAGTGAGAGAGAGAGAGAGAGAGTACTCGTACTAATTTTGTAATACCACCACCTAAATCAACGTGCTATTTCTTAATGAAATTAATTACGAGAGTTCTCTGTTAATAGGTGAAGGGGGTGTCGAAGGGAGGAGGGGACGGGGTGGGCGGATGTGCGGAAAGAGGGTGGCGCGAAGGAGGAGGAAAACTCGTATAGACGAGTATTCTCCACGCGAGCCTTTTATATATTATATCTATCTACATATTTTTTCTCTTTTTTTTTTTTTTTTTTTTTTTTCTCTTTTTATTTCGACGATTATTCATGTAATTTAATCTAATTATATATGGTCCATTAAAAGTCCATTCAATTTAATTGAAAAGTAGTTTGGTATTTAATGGAGTGTGTGCGTCTAAGAAAAATTCTTTTTTTCTTTTTTTTTTTCTTTTCTTTTCTTTTCTTTTCTTTTCTTTTCTTTTCTTTTCTTTTCGCCGTTTTCTCTCCGGCGACACGTTTCTTGCATATTTATTCATTTATTTCATTTTTCTTGTCTCTCTCTCTCTCTCTCTCTCTCTTTTTTTTTTTTTTACCTCATTTATCTCCGACATGATTCATCGCGAAGAATTTTTTATTACCTTTTACGTTTTAATCATACATGGTAAATATAATTTGATAAGGTACAATTTGAGAGAGGCGTTTGACGGCTAAGGTCTCGTTTATTTTTTCTTTCTTTTCCTTTTGTTTGTTTCGTTCTTCCTCTTTCGCTCGTAGTTTTATAAAATCTATACAGCAACTTTTCAATATCACGGATAATCGGCGAAATATCATGCGAGGAACGTTTTCAAAGGAACATAAATTCTTATGATCTCGTTAACTACCGAGAAGACTGCGTCTTCGAATAACTCGATAAATTTATATCGGTAAGAGCCGTAAATCCTCCGTCGTCGGGATGGAATCTTTACGATAAATTTTCCCCATATAAACGTGTCCCTTATCGCTATTATATTCTTATTCTAAGTTGGCCGGTTAAATTAAAGGCCGAGCTTCTTCAAAGTTGCGAGGAGTTAAAGAGAACGTTTAAAACGCGCCTTCACTAATATACGCGCGATCCTTTAAGATGATAATTGGATATTTAAAAAAAATAAAAAATAAATAAATAAAAATAAAAATAAAAATCTTTCGTTCGGATATGAATTTCGTGGCCGGCAACGTGCTTCGATAAAAATCAAGCTTTTGTTATTTTACGAGGATACGAGAATGGAACTCTCGAGTGAAATTAATTGCACGAGAGAACATTGAGCGAGGATGGAGGAGAGGGGGAGGGTAGGTGAAAGAAGAATTGAAAAATATATTTTTGCAAGGTTCGTCCTAACAATGATCCCGTTTTTGTTTCGCGATACCCCACAAACTTGCATTTGTGTCGTAATTTAAATCGTTCATCTTATTACGAAAGTAATATACATATATTTTATCGGGTTTATCAAACGGGACACCCTAAGGGATGGCTCGAAGGGGGAAAGAGGAGGGACAAAAGTTTTTAAGTGACATTGAAAATCAATTGCTCTTTCTCGAGAATTTCTAAGCTTGTAGTTTTACGATCTACAAAAAAAAAAAAAAAAGAAAAGAAAAGAAAAGAAAACTTGCCTACGAATCCTTATCCCTCGTAAGAAGGGATAATTGATTTTCAAAAATATCAAATTAAGTACTTTCCTCCTATCCTGTATTATCAAATTTACTAATTAACGAATGCGAAGTGTTACTATTAATTAAAACGATGACATTAAAAGTACAATTATATTCGTATGGCACGTTGAAAGACGATGATAATTAACTAATTAAAAAATAAATAAAAATAAAAGGAATGAAAAGAACTCGGGGGGAAAAAAGAATTTGCTGGATTCCATTGCTGGTGGTGGTGACCCATTACAGAAATTCTCATTGCTCCAAAAATGTAAGAATTTCGCAATGTAAAGAAAGAAGAAGATAAATTTAAATAAGTAACATAAAAATCTTGGATTTGGACAAAGCGAAAAAAGAGAAAGAATTAAGAGGATGGTACAGACACACACACACACATACACGTACGAGTACACGTACACATATATACAAAAAAAAAGTAAACGAACGAGCGAGCAAGCGAGCAAGCAAGCAAGCAGGTAGACTTACTATGCCAACGATGGCACATCTGGTCGTACATTCAAGGCCGGACAATCAACTTTGCGTAAAAGGGACCTATCTTGGTAGATTTGCGCGTGCACACGAACACGATTCTCCTACGTAGAATATACGGGCAAGGACACGAATAAGAGGATAGAGAGATAGAATGAGAACGAGAGAGAGAGAGAGAGAGAGAGAGAGTGTGTGTGTGCGTGCGTGTGTGTGTGTGTGTACATTACTCGATGGTGTTATTTATACCTTTGTATCGTGCAAGAGAACCCAAAGATATCTCGGGAGAACCTGGAGGGTGGAGTCGCAAAAATCGAAGCCAAGCTTCTATTCGATAGGCAAAACAAGTTTTACGCAAGATCTAACCGACCATACCTATAATAATCACTCTATACTCTCTACCGAATAATTTTTTCTAACGTTTCATTCTTTCTTTCTTTTTCTCTTTTTATTTATTTTTTTTTCCTTAAAGTAAAAGAAAAAAGAAATTGAACGTCACGCTCGAAGATAGGAAATTTACGATAAAACATCCTCGATGACGATGACAATTTTTTCGACATATTTTTTATAATTGACACGTAACGTACTCGCTCGTAAAATATCGATCGAACTCGTGAACCATGTGAGGTCGTGTATGTGAAAAAGAGAAACAACATAAAATAAAAGAAAAATATTGATAAAATTTAATCTAACGTATGATCTATCTTCTGAATACGTTTTGTATTTATATGACGGCACACGTATAAAAACATAAATAAAAAAAAATATATATATATATATATATATAAAGAAAGAAGTTGAATGTAATATTCGTAAATTTTTTTTTTCTAATTCGTATATTATGTAGTCATACACAATATATATATATATATAATATTTAAGGTAAACATTTCAATATATCAATACAGCTTTTTCTTAAATTGAAATAATTCACAATATGACGTGGTATATATCTGTATAAAAAATAAAAATAAAAGTAAACAAATAATAATATAATAATAATAATAATAATAATAATAATAATAATAATAATAATAATAAAATATCTAACGTACCGTCGAAAAATTCTTTTGGTTATAATGGACATTCAGGGCCGAGTTAAAAATTCATGACACCCCAGGACCACACCTTTGTTCGCTATTTCTGATATACGCAGAGAAAAGTCGAGAAAGGAAAGAAAGAGACACAGAAAGAGAGAAAGAGAGATAGATAGAGAGAGAGAGAGAGAGATAGAGAAAGAAACACATCGAGGGGTTAACGTGCGAGTTAACGACTTCAACCTCACGCGGGATTGTAAAAATAGATTTCCCGTCTTCTTCGCAAAGAAAGAATCCTCCTCGTATTCTTTCTCTTTATTGCCCGTAAGAATTTTTTTTTCCTTCTCTTTTTATTCTTCATGAGGATTCAAAAGGGATTGGGTGGAAGGGGGGGGAGGGCGAGGAGAGAGATCTACTTCGTAAGATTAATCGTATCAATTTTTACATCTTTTGTTTCGAAGATTTGATCAAAATTACTTTCTTCCTTTCTTGCAGAGATTCTACTTATCGTTTTCTTCGTTGTTTTCTTTCTCTTTCACTGACTCACTCACACTCACTCTCTTTCTCTCTTTTTTAATCCTACAATTAATCCAAATCAATCGGAGAAGAGAATAATATCGAATTTTTTTGATTACGATTACGATTATGATTACCATTACGATTTCGATTTTGAAATTTTTAAGGGAAGAAAGTGAATTTACGTAATTTGATATTTTCTTAACGTAAAAAAAAAAAAAGAAATAAAAACGAAAACAAAAGGAAATGAGAAAGCAGGCGCTCACACGATTCATTTGTTCATTCGTACGTACCTTTGTCAACGAATCCAATTGCATTGTTGTTTGTTTGTTTGTTTGTTTGTTTGTTCGTTCGTTTGTTTAATAAATTGAAATTTCGTTGGTAAGAAGAAAGAAAAAAATCACATCGTAAAACATCATTCGCGCAAGATGAAATTACGTTTTAATTTTGTATTGTGGTGGTTGTTGTCGAATATCAACGAACAAAGGGTGAGGGATTATTCCCGAAAGTCCACGAACGAATTTAATGAGTCAGCCATAGTCGATTATGATTGTATGGATGGCACGATCCCTCTCTCCCCGTCCCCTTTTTCCACCCTCCCGTCGTCCTTGCTATTCCTCTTTTTACCTTGAACACAGTACGTTGTCTCCCTTCTATCGATGTGGCCCTTTCCTCATGCTATACAGGGATAAGCTTCGAGACATGGGGGTTGGTCGCGCACGCTTAGAATATTGTGGGGGTGGCCGACGAGGGTAGAGAGAGAGAGAGGGAGAGAAGGAGAGGGAGAGGGAGGGGGAGAGAGAGAGAGAGAGAGAGAGAGAGAGAGAGAGAGAGAGAGAGAGAGAGATAGAGGACGAACCCCATGAATCATCCGACGTGAAATCAATACGAAAGCGGTAACCGTCGGTAACACTTCGGACAACGTTGCAATTCACCACGAATCCATGGCCTCGCCTAAACCATGGTGAAAATGGTTTCAATCGGATGGAGCAGGGGAAGAGATACGGAAAAGATTTTTGATTGGAACCATTTTCTTCCTTCTTTATTTTTTTTTTCTTTTATTATTTTTCTTTCTCTTTTCTCTCTCTCTCGTTAATTCTTCCTATTTTCCAACGAAATATTTTAATTGCATGGATCGACTTATTATGTCAATTTATTTTATTTCATTTAATTTAATTCAATTTTATTTTATTTTATTTTATTTTATTTTATTTTATTTTATTTTATTTAGAAAATCATATATATATATATATATATATATATGATATATTATTATAAAGATAAAATGGTTTTCTCTTTGGTCATAATGGGTAAGAGATGTATTCGTAGAAATTAACGAGAAACTAACTGTTCACTTTCTGTTTACGAATGAAATATTTTTTTTTTTTTTCGATATCTTACATAAGAAATACTTGTTTACTAATTATTTTTTAATGTCTATGTATCACGCGATAGATTTATTGGCTTTTGAACATAGATAATTTCAGAAACAGATAATTCCGAACATAGATAATTATGAGGTACATTGCGTTCGGAATACAATGAAATTTTGAGAAATTTCCAATAATGTTTTAATGCGTTCCGATAAATCCTAACAATATCAAAACCATAATCTTCTGTTCGATTATATTTCGTTACCACATCTTTTATACATCGATATTAATTCCAAAGGATACGATTCATATCCTGTTTTTCTATGGAAAATTTTTGGATCGTTATCGATATCATTTACGCGCGCGCGCGCGCACATTTTTTTGTTTCGTTTTTTTTTTTTTTACTCCACGTATAATACGATATAGTATCTTAACCAAATAAGTATATTTATGAAGGAAAGCTTGAAAAATATTGAAGTATTTAATAGAGTGAGTTCTCTCACAGAGACATACCTACACACACACACACACCCACACACACAGAGGAGGTTTATTCTTTGAACGTTTTCGTGTGGTCGAGTCGTTTATTGCTTTTTGAAAGGTCCCGAAGGATAAAGTGAACCCTTCGATGAGTCTTCTCGAGTATCTTCCTTTTTTATTACTTGGAGAACTCGAGAGAGAAGCACGAATCGAACTCTCATAGTAAATTCACGTCAGGAAGAAACTTTCTTCTTCTTCTTTTTCTGCTTCCTCTTCCTCTTCCTTTTTTTCTTCCTCTTCCTCTTCGTCTTCTTATTCTTTTTCTTTATCTTCTTCTTCTTTATCTTTTTCTTCCTCTTCATCTTCATCTTCTTCTTTTTCTTTTTATCTTTTTCTTCTTCTTCTTCTTCTTCTTCTTCTTCTTCTTCTTCCTTGGACAAGTCGATATACACGAAGAGAGGATAATTAGTATCAAGCTCGATTATGACGTGGCGATTAAGAGATGATCATAAGATAGTCACGATTCGAGTAGCAGAGGGAAATCATTCGAACACGAGTCGAGGAAACGACCGTTTAAAAGGCTACTTTCGTGCTTCAGCGAACAGATTTCTTTTTACCTCCTCCTCCTCCTCCTCCTCCTTCTCATTCACCCTCCTCCCACACGTTTCTCATCGATAATCGTTCAATCGTTAACCTTGAAATCATTTTTATTTGTTTTTTTCGATAGGAATTACTATATTAAGATCTATTCGAAGATCTCTCTCTCTCTCTCTCTCTCTCTCTCTCTCTCTCTCTCTCTCTCTCTCTCTCTCAAGTTCATACTTTAGAATAATTTTACGCTTTCAATTGACGAACATATCGTTCGATACTTTTCATACGTTCGTATGAGAGACCAAAGAAAATGAAAAAAAAAAAAAAAAAAAAAAAAAAAGAAAACAAAAAGATAATACGTAAATTTTAAGAAAATTTATAAAAGAAAGAAAAGAAGCTCTCTAGCCGAAATCAACAGGAAGATAAAGTTATTTAAATTGAAAGTAAACACCGTTAATGAAAGAAATAGATAATAAAAAATAAAATGAAATTTTTAATACAAGAGAAAAATTAAAGGAAAAAAGAAAAGAATGCAAGAAAGAAAGAAAATAGAAGAAGTTATTATTGAAGAAAGTGACAAGAGTAATGGTATAAAAACGTTTTGTTTGTAACAGCAACGATGAAAATAAGACGAAAAAAAAAATATATATATATATATGTATATATGTAAGACGTAAAATCAAATTAAATGTACTTATCCACCATTCCATTGTGATTGGTATTTATAAAGTATGATAAAAGAAAATCGTTTCCGTTTTTTCCTGTTGGGCAAAAACGATAATCGTCACTTCCGGTTTTCTTTATTTTTTTTTTTCCTTTCCTTTTTTTTTCTTGTTCCCGTACCGATGCGGTGTACGATTGTAAAGAGTTAGAAGACGACGCGCATCGAAATACGAATCGGACTACGACATCTTTTCTATTGTTCCGACTGGCACGTAAGCTTCAAGCTGCCATTAATCGTATGCCCGTGTAATCTTGTACCAACTACGAAGAAGACGACGACGACGACGACGACGACGCAGAGAGTAGGCTAAACGAGCTGACAAAACGTAATTTCTCGAAGCATTCAATGTCACTTGTAACTCCGACGAAGTGAATCATGCCGATTTCAAAGCATCATTTAGAAGCAAGACCGAATCGAAATTGGAGTCTCGTTTGATAATCGAGAATCAAATCGTTTGAATATTTGATAGAACGAGGACTCGATTCTTAAACAATTTCTTTTTTTTTTCCTTTTTGTTTTTTTCTTTCTTTCTTTCTTCTCATCAATAATATGACGAACTAGTTTCTATTCGAGACAATTATTTATTTATTTATTTATTTTCTCGTTCAAAAAAAAAAAAAAAAAAAAATACGACGAGGGAATACATTTCTGTATTCGAGACTATTATTTTTTTATTTATTTACTTATTTATTTTCTCGTTCAAAAAGAATGAAAAAAAAAAGACAAAAACGACGAGGAAGTACATTTTTGTATTCGAGACTATTTTTTATTCATTCGTTCATTCATTCATTTATTTATTTTTGTTTTGTTTTTTTTTTCTTTATTTTCGTTCGTTCAAAAAATTATCAAAAGCGAATTCTAGGCTAAAAAATGACCTTGGACGTTTGATCTCAATACCGTATCGGTTATTTACTTTATTTTCTTTCTCTTTTGATTAATTAATTTTTTTTTTTATTGTTTGTTGACCAAATGACAAGTAAATTTATATTTTCTAAAAGAGTCCTTTTATACCGATTGGTATGTCGAAAAATTCAAAAAAAAAAAAAAAAAAGAGAGAAAAATGAAAGAACAAAATATTTCTGATCATCTTGTTGACACAGAGAAAGAGAGAGAGAGAGAGAGAGAAAGAAAAATAGAAAGAGGGAGAGGGAAAGAGTCATCTAACGATCCGTTAGATATGTCTAACGGCATGTGTACCTTCCACGAACGTATCTAGTTCGATCCGAAAGTAATTTCTTTCATCGATTCCCCCTCCCTTCTCTCCCGTCTCTCCATCCCTTCCTTCCTCCCTCTCTCCCTCCCGTCGTCCTTCCGTTTACAACCATCTTCGTCGCTCGCAACGAGGCAAATAAATGTACGTGAGTCGACTCACAAACTTGTCGTTTTTCATAGGGACACCTATGTCGCGACACTACTAGGGACTTCTTCTCGACGATGATCACGTTCTTTCGTCTAGCACACGGAGATAACTTCTTCCTTCTTATGAATGAATTTAATGTTCTACGAGGCCACGAACCATGATTTATTCCTTCCTCGATTTCATTCTTAGTTTCTAATTTAATTCGTAAGCATGCTTTTTATTTCTCTTTTTCGTTCGTGTCGTTTTAAATCTCTCGTACGATTTATTTATATATTTATTAAATCAATCAATCGGTCAATCAATCAATCAATTCATTCATTCAATCATGCTTAGAAATCGTGTCTAGTAGCATTATCCTAGTGATATTATATAGTAATGCATGGCCTAGTAATATTATTCACGTTCGAAAAAGAACGATTTATAACTCTCTTTCTTATGTGATCTTTTTTTTCCGCTCTTATTTATTCGTACGTTTCGCTTTATATGTACAATGATTTTATGCTCGTTAAACGAGTCGTACCATTCACGTCGTTAAATTTTCTTCCTTTTTTTTTTTTTTTTTTTTTTTTTTAATTAAAATAATCTTCGATTAATTGCCTCGTCGTCGAGTTCGTCGAACGGATTTGTTTATTTAATTTTTTTTCTTTGTCTTGGTAATCCATCGACGAAGTATGCCAAAGTAATAGATACTACTTACTAGTACGAAGAAACGACAAGATCGATCGATGGATCGATCGATCGATTCGACGAGTCTTCCTCGATAAATTTGATCCATCGATTCTAGTTAGTGACATTTTTAACCGATCAATGTCCATTTATACAATATATAAGGAACGATACACACTGTGTCGATCATTATCATTCTTAAGTTCAATAACATCGATCCACGTGCGATAGAACGTAAAGGGAAAAATAAGAAGGAAGGAGAAGAAGAAGAAGAAAAAAAGAGAGAGAGAGAGAATATATATATAAAAGAGAGAGAAAGAGAGTGAGATCAAAGAAATCGGTGCTAGATCATCGTACGTTTTATTCTTTTCCTTCTTCTTCTTCGTCCTCTTCGTATTCTCTTCTTCTTCTTCTTCTTCTTCTTCTTCTTCTTCTTCGTTTCTCACGTTCCATCGCGACTCACGCACGTGCCTCGCATGAAAGAGAAGCGCAAAGAATTTCGTTTGGATGCTCGTTGCACAAGACTAATCGTTTCTCCTTGCACTTTCGAATGAATCTCCCGTTAATAACTATACGTCACGGGGTTATTTCGAAATTATCGTAATTTCGAAGGAAGAAGAAAAATGAATGAAAGAAAGAAAGAAAGACAGAAGAAGAAAATTCCGTGCGAAAATTAATTAACAAAAATCGACGATCGAGTTGCATCAACGACAAGATGAAGATTAATTGTCGACTGTTAAATTAATATTTTTCTTTTTTTTTTTTTTAATACATTTTTTCTTCTTACGTGCACGCCACTTTATCTTTTTTTTTTTTTTTTTAAGTAAAATTATCGAGTTATTTATTTATTAATGTTATTCACCTTTATTTTATATACATACATACATACATAGATACATGTATTTATTAGACGCGACGTAACGTTCGTTTAATTGCTATAATGTTTTTCTTCTTTATCATTATTATTTCTTCATTGATCGTGATTTATCTATTGATTTTATCGATTTTGTTACGTGAATCGTACTATATATTTATTCACTTATTAATTTTTTTATTTATTTGTATCATAATATATTAGAATTCAAATCTTTTTGAAGCAAATCAATAGTACTTTTATATTTTTAATACTGCCGTCTGACGGGTTTTATTTTTAAACGAGTAAATATATAAGTTCATTCGTTCTAATGAACCAATAATTAAAAAAAAAAAGAAGAACAAAAATGAATAAAAATAAAAATAAAAAGCAAGTTCACGAACAATTCTAACTCATATCGCGTAAGATCGTGTATATAACTCCGCACCTTAGGGAGACCGTCTATTATTTGTTTCGTATCTTGGAAATCGTAAATCTTATGGCTAGAAAGTATCTTAAAATAAGGAAAGTTTTACGAACTCTCAGACGTTCGCTTTTAAAATAATAGTTTTCTTGTGTTCGTCAGAAGATTTTAAGATCGTACCCGATCGACCTCATTGTTTGTTTCTTACAAAGAAATTCTTTTTTCCTTTAGTTTCATTTTCCTTTTTTCTCTTTTCTTTTCATTTTCCACCGATAAAAGTACCAAGAGCAAGTTATGTCTTAATCGTGTATTGTAAATAAAATATGACATGACTTTCTTTTTAAAAGTATTATTTCTTCTTCCTTTTCTCTCTCTCTCTCTCTCTTCTTCTTTCTTCTATATAAGATTTAATTACTCGAAAGTTAATATATGTTAAATATAAAAGTTATATTAGTAATAGTACATACGTAAAATTATGTAAGTCATCGCAACTAACGTACGTACATATGGTTTAAGTTGTATCGGTATAATTATACTGTATTAAGTTACACGTGATACGATAATATGTTTAGAAAGGAAAAACAAAATAATAATAATAATAATAATAATAATAATCAAAAATTAGACGAGATCGTTAAGCGTATCACATTACCTTGTTCTAAAACTCTGTTACCTCTACTAGTATCGACTCACTAATAACAACGAATATCTTTTTCTTTCTTTCTTTTATTTATTTATTTTGTTTTCGAATAAGTCAACGGACAAATAAATATATAAATTAGCACATAGGTTAGCAAAAATTCACGGGAAGTGCATCCGCAGTTTCCTATACTCGAAAGTCGCTGGAGTCGAGTGCAACGAGCGTGAATGTGTGCGAGAACATTCAAAAAGTGATACTACCATACATTTCATAGAGAGAGAAAAAGAGAGAGAGAGAGAGAGAGAGAGAGAGAGAGAGAGAGAGAGAGAGAGAGCACATCCTTTTACCCTCTCTCGTCAACGAAAATAATTTCGGGCGCCAGCCGTCCACAGTTCCGACGGATGCGAGAGGGTTTTATAGTTGTGTGTTTGTGCCTTCCTACTGATGAACTTTTATTCGGAAGTAGCAAGTTTAAACATATTAAAATGGCGGCTCTCGTACGTCGTTGCCGGTCTCTCTCTCTCTCTCTCTCTATATATATATATATGTATGTATGTATGTATGTATGATGTATGTATGTATGTATGTATGTATGTATGTATGTATGTATATGTATCTTTCTTTTTCTCTCTTATATCTACCATATAATTCGTCGTCGTACATTTTATAAGCCTGACCGGAACCGGCGAACGGATAATACGATATTGGACGTTATTACTGCTTTGAAGTTCCGTGGGCCTTCGTTTCTCTCATAGGGTACACGACGGCCGAAAATTTAAAGACCGGAAAAGAAAGATGGCCGACATCTTCCTGTTCTGACATCTATTCTACGTACTACGTCTAAGTAACATCACTGAGTCGTATATATTTTTGTGGGAATAATACAATAATTTTTTTTTTTTTTTTCTTAAAATAAATATACATATTTCTATCTTTCTTTCTCTTTTTTTTTTTTAATATATATATATATATTTGTTGTTTGAACGATCTAATGGATTAATTGGAGAACAAAAGATATAAAAAATTTGCGATGTTTTATATATATGTGTATATATATTAGGTGTAGTAAAAAGAAATCCATTATTTTTGCATGATATCTATTGGAAAAATAATGAATTTCTTTTTACTACACCTAATATATGCACACACATGCATGTACATGTTGTGTATACGTATATATATATGTATGTATGTATGTATATGTATATATACGATTATAGATTCCCGATATATACTACGTCTATGCACAAGCGTACTTCGTTTCCAATGACTAAGGTGGAGCTTCCGTTTCCGGTAATGAACGTGCCGTATAAGAGAATCTGCCCTGTCTATTATAATACTATAGTTATATTTTCTACATGTTCATTGTTACTCATTTTTTTTCCATCTAATAGAAAAGAAAGGGAATCTTAGTTTTCTCTGGTTTTTTCTTCCTTTTCTTTTTTATATCATAGACGATATACGATCTAGATTAGAAGGTCTGGTATTATTTTCTATTCTAATTATATCTTTCGGAATGAGAGAAGAAGGTGTGCAGATTTTGATTCTTTCTGAAATTTATCCTTGTTATGTTTTCCCCTAACATATTTTTTTTTTTTTTTTTTTTTTTTTTTTTTTTTTTTTTTTTTTTTTTTTTAATAGTAATAATAATTTTTTGTTGATAATAATAATATCACATCGAACCGATACGTAAGTTATGTCACAGAATTTTCAATTCAAAAAATATCGGTACTTTTTCTCTTTAAGATTTCGAAGGTCAGTCCTTTAATTATACTATCGTATGTATGAGCCAGCCAATCGAATACTATAATATTATCGTTATATCAGTGTCGTTTATTCAGATATATAATTGTTGTTATGTTCAAAAATTAAATTAACAAAAATTCAAGCATTACTTATCGATCAAACCAATAACTATAATACAACATCGATTTTAATACCCGTTATTGTTTGTTCGGATATACGATCAGATATAACATATTAAACGTTGGAAATAATTTGTTACAAATCAATTCGATATTATATTAATTTTACATTTATGTAATTTTCGATCATTGTTCGTTCAATCGATGAAAAGTTACGACGTAAATAAATCGGCGTAACAAATACGGAAACTCGAACGATCGATCGATCGATCGATTGATCGATCATTTCTTATAAATGGATTCTCTTTTTTTCTCTCTCTCTCTCTCATTCCCTCTTATCCAAAGAAAACGAACTTAAAATGCACTCACGAGCACTCAAGTGCACAAACGGATAGATTCATTTCCGTTACGTATGACAGATTCGCGAAAGTGATACGATATATCCCAAACAAGATAATATTGATCGCGATAGAGCTTATAAATTCCAAATGGATTACGCGTTCGAAATTCTTTTATTCGTGTGTAACATAGCATGCGCATATATATGTGTGTGTATGTGTGTGTGTGTGTATATATATATGTGTGTAGTCAGACTACGAGAGAGTCGATATCTAAAGATATCGATATTCGTTGATTTCATTCTTTAATTCGACTACGAAGAGCATCGTTCAATGGAATCGATATGCTACGAGGAGAATTTTCAAACGATGCGCTGGCTACCACGAATGCTCTCTCTCTCTCTCTCTCTCTCTCTCTCTCTCTCTCTCTCTCTCTCTCTCTCTCTCTCTCTCTCTCTCTCTCTCTTTCTCCATCGAAAGATAAAGTTCTTTCCGATATATACGATGCCTATATAGTCTTCTTACAACTTCCACTTCGATGTCTATCGGTATATAACACCGAGCGTGGATTACGATCTATAGATCGGGTACACCTGAACTTATCTTATACTATAAATGGATATATACGAGAATGGAATGGATTAGATTTGAGAATGCCAATGTTTTCAGTGTATATACAATTTTATTGTTCGTGGCTTTTCTATTCTACGAACAAGAAAATAAAGATATATATATATATATATATATATATATTTCTTGTTTTAAGAAAAATATATACAGATAAAAGATTTGACGCTTCGTCGAAATTTAAAAAAAGTTATTTGTTGTATGTATAAAATTAAAAACAAAAAATAATAGTAATAATAACGATTAATAATAATAATAATAATAATAATAATAATAATAATAATAATAATAACAATAACGAAATAGTAACGATAATGAACATAAACTATTTCCTTTTTTATTCCCTTTTTTTTTTGGTCTGATCCCTTTCACAGTTCGAACAATATTCGAATAATATTTTGCAAGATAAAGCGGACGAAGCAGGTAGTGACAATAAAAGAAAGCTAAATAAATAAATAAATTAGAGAAAAAAAGGATGCATATGATGCGCACGTGTACGTGCACGTGCCTCTACCCTAAAAGATGTATTGAGAAGACAGAATTTTCATGGGACGTTAGGAAAATTCGCGATGAAAGATATTATTATTTGTTGGATTTGGAAGGAGTGAAATGAAAAGAAAAGAATAAGAAAGAAAAGAAAAAAAAATAATTCTAATATTTCGCATGACATACGTTGTGTTCTTACGTATATACGTATTCTTCGGACCGGAAGTTATCGAAGGTTAAATATATTACATCGAAGGCTACGAACGAACCAAGACGAGACAGTCCTCCTTTCGCCTTTGCCCGCCCGATGTTGTATAGTGACTAATGCGAGAGAACCGACCGCGACCGCGAACGAGAGGAATGCACCGAAGTTAGGTAACACCTCGCGCGCTTCGAATTTCTTTGCTATGGTGCCCCACCTCTTTCTCTATCCTTCGACCCTTTTACTTTCTCTCTCTCTCCCTCTCTCTTTTTCTTCCTCTCCCCTTTCGTCTTCTTTCTTTCTTTCTCTTTCCCCCCCCTTTTTTTTCTTTGAATTTTTAAGTGGCCTCAAATATTCCATCGACACATACTCCTTTCGCAAACAAATGTGAGATTACGAGGCAATAACAATTACTAATTTTGTTTAGTGATAAATTATAAAAAAAATCATTTTCGTTTATCTACAAAAAGAGATCTTTCGTTTATTTATTTATTTATTTATTTTTTTTTTTTTTTTTTTTTTTTTAAGAAGAAGGAAGCACTCGTCGATTTAAAAAGATTGGACTCGTCCTTTCCTTCGTCCTCGTTCGAAGGGAGAATAAAAAAAATTATTAAAGATCGAGAATTGCTTGTTTTTTACAACGACATATTAATAAAAACTTCATCGAAGATATTAATAATAATAATAATAATAATAATAATAATAATAATAATAATAATAATAATAATAATAATAATAATAATGATAATAAAAGAAAAGAAACGAAGGAAAAATAATGAGGTTATTGGTGACACCGTATTCTAAGTATACGGCCCTGAGAGGCGTCTCTGTCCCCCATACCACCCTCCCCTTCGCCCTCGCAGGTACCTCATTCTTTCTCCATCCTTGGAGCCATGCGTACGTCTCTCGACAGACACTTTCATCTTTTCTTTTCACTTATAACAAAAAGAAAGAGAGAGAGAGAGAGAGAGAGAGAGAGAGAGGGAGAGAATATTAAATAAATCGATCTATGTAAAATAAAAATCGTCCGAGTATGTTTCATCAATTAAAACGCTCACGGGGCGTTTTGTTGAGGACACCGAAGAAAAAAGAGAGAACAAAATTTAACAAACAAAAAAAAAAAAAGACGAAACGCTTCTTCGTGATAAGTTTTACGAACGATAAAAAAAAAAAAAATAAGAAAAAAAGGGAGAAAGAAACGAAGAGAAACGAAAACACACACGCAAAAATAAAATCGAGGAGAAACGAGAACGGAGATAAATAGGTAGAGAGAGAGAGAGAGAGAGAGAGAGAGAGAGAGAGAGAGAGAGAGAGAGAGAGAGAGAGAGAGAGAGCTGGATAGAGAGAAAGAAAGAAATGGATAGTAGGCGATAGTACGGTGGCACGGAACGCGACAGTCGCGAGAGTGTAGTGAGTGAGTGAGTGAACGAGCGACATGCACCGCACCGCACCGCACCGCACCGCACCGCACCGCACCGCACCGTAACGTACCACACCGCACCGTCGAGTCGGCTAGACGAACAGACCTAGGGACGCCGGTCGAACCCCTCCTCCCCACCCTTCTTCCCCTCTCATTTCCACTCTCCCTATATCTCCTCTATCCCCACTCCTTTATTCCTCTCTATCCCCTCCAATCCTGAGCGGTCTTTTCTCTAGTCTTCCTCGACAGTCGGTCGCGCGTTACCGAGCAAAGTGGATGAGTTCGCGAACGCGCTCCCGCTAAGAAGGCCAAGTTTTTTTTCCCATATATATATATATATATATATACACATATATATATATATACACCGTGAGAGAGAATCATCCCGTACGCGTTTACGATTTTTCCTTTTTGTTTTTAAACTTTCCATGTATATTAACGATTTACACGCATAGAGTTATACGTATATAAGAATATATATATTATATATTATATATTATATATTATATATACATACTTACATACATATATACTATACACACACACACACACATGCATATATATATATATTTATATATATATATATGTATGTATATGGGTATATAATTATTGTGAGAAATAATATCGTCGAGTTTTAGTAACGAAAAGTCAACGCCCCGTGTCTTCTTCTTCTTCATCGTCGTCGTCGTCGTCGTCGTCGTCGTCGTTTCGATCATCGATACGTTGCAATTTCGTTTTTGCAACGTTCACGTCGTAGTGATAAACAGATAAACAAAACAAAAAAGATTAACCACAAAATAAACTCTGGAGTTCGTGGTTGATTCAGTGTTACATACTACGTTCGTTTTTCTTGAGGATCGGGGGAAATAGGAGAGGGAAGGAAAGAGAGAGAATAAAAAGAGAATAAGCTGTTCTTATTCTTTCGAAGATTCTTGAGTCTCTCCTTTAAGGACCTTCGAATTCGGGAGAGATCGTTTTAAGAGTGTACGATCGACGTTCGAGGTGAGTAAAAAAAATTAAAAAAAAAAAAAAAAAATAAACTAAGAAGATAAAGAAAGAAATTGAGAGATTTTAAGTTTTGCTTTGAGGTGTTTAGTCGGAAAAATTGTTCGTCCCACGTTTCTAGTTTTTTCTTTCTTTCTTTTATTTCCTTTCTTTCTTTCTTTCTTTCTCTCTTTCTTTCTTTTAGAAACGATAAATGTACTCGTCTTAGAAGTTTGTTTCCTTTCTTTTCCGTTCTTCTTTTTCTCTTTTCTTTCGAATGCAAAATTTTAAAGTTCAGCGATCTCGACGAGCGAGTCGGTGGTGCACCTCGCGCCATTTTGAAAATGGGTAGCGCAGCGATCGATATAGCGGACTGCGCGCGGGACCGCGAGCTTTTTCATCGAGCTCCGGAGAGCTTATACCCTTCTCTCTCTTCCCTTTTTCTAATCGTTCGAAAACTGTTCTCCTTCTCTCCTCTCTCCTCTCTCTTTCCTCTCCTCTCCTCTCCTCTCTCTCTCTCTCTCTCCCTCTTTCTCCCTCCCTCCCTGTATGTCTTTCATGCTCTCCTTTCTCTTCTTTTCTTTCTTTTTTCTCCTTTTCATAATTACTTATGAGTTCCCCCATGGAGATTGATTTTCCTACGAACGATAAAAGTGTACGAACGTTTTCTCATTGGCCGAAAATTATCCTTCGAAATTTGCTCTTTAGGGTGCAAGTCTGTTACGCCATCTTGATTTCTCTTTCTCTCTCTCTCTCTCTCTCTCTCACTCACACTCACTCTCTCTCTCTTCCTCCTTCCTTTTATGGTATATGGTTCAACCACCGCGTTCCCTGGACCTCAACGGTCGATTCAGTCTCACGAAAAAGGAACCGAAACGGGATTCGTTCGATCGCTTTTAAATCGATCGTTCTTTCTTTTTCTTTTTTCTTTTTTCTTTTTCTTTTTCTTTTTCTTTTTCTTTTTTTTTTCGGTCGAATCTGAACGGAAGAGAGAGAATTAAAGTTTACGGTATATCGCATTGTGATCATGAGAATTGTTAAACGATATAAATAATAAATTGAATAGCGTTTCCCCCGTTCTATCGTAAATATATATAAAAAAAAAAAATTCACTCGATGAAATTGCAATCGATTATTCCGTTGAAAAGGAAAAAGAAAAAAATAAATAGAAAATAAAATAAAAATAAATAAAATAGAAAGAGAGAAAGAAAAACAATCAATCGTTAATAACACCGACGTTGTCCTGAATTTATCCTGCGAACGTCAAGCACGGATCCATTTAAAGAGTAAAAAAAGAAAAAGAAAAGGAAAGTAATCGCGAAAGATTAATTTAGATGATCTTGGTACGTTTAATATATTAATTAGATCGAAAGAGACGAATGAAAATGTGTAACGAGTAATGTCCGAACCACTTATAGTTTGATATGATGGAGGGAGGGTTTACCAAGGTAAAGATTAGTTCCAGGGTTTGAAATATGCAAACCCTCTTTGTGCTTTCGTTTTGTATCATTCTAAAGAGAAGGGGGAAGAAAAAGGAGAAGGAAACGAAGAAGAAGATGAAGAAGAAGGTTCGGTTGGTTGAAAGAGAGCTCATAGCGTGGCCACAGCAAGCTTGCTAACCTTCTGCTTGACTACCTACCTACCCACCCTACCCAGCTTCTACCTACCAACCTACCTACCTACCAACCTACCTACCTATCTTACCGTTTCTCTCTTTTTCTTTCTTTCTCTCTTTCTCTTTTTATCTCTCTCTCTCTCTCTCTCTCTCTCTCTCTCTCTCTCTCTCTCTCTCTCTCTCTCTCTCTCTCTCTCTCTCTCTCTTTCTCTCTCTCTCTCTTACGCATACACAAACACAGACTCACTCACTCACTCTCTCTCTTTTTCCTTTTATTTCTTATTTGTTCCGATTTTGCATAGCAGTCTTCTTCTCTACCTGCCGTGCATTTAAAAACGTTTGGTCAAGACTTCTACGGAAGCAATTGTTGTTCAAGCGAGGAGAAAGCCTTCTCTGCTCGATGAAAATTCCTTTGCTTGGTCGGACCAACCAACCAACCAACCAACCAACGTTCACAATCTTTTCTCTTTCTTCTCTATCCAATAATTCGAAAGTATTTTTATCCTTTTTTCCTCCCCTTTTTTTTTGCTCATATATATACGTATATATATATATATATATATATTCCCTCCCCTTTTTTTTCTCTCTCCTACTTTTTCAATTTCGTTTCGTCACAACTGTGAATTGACATTTACGTTGAAAACATTTTTCTTTCGGCTTTAAATGGATTTGAAACGACACTTGAATACGTATATATATATATGTATATATATATTTGTCTCTTTCTATCTATCTGTCTGTCTATTTCTATTTCTCTCTCACTTTTTTTCCTCTCTATTTTTCTCTCTGAAAGATTTCTATCTGTCTTCGTTTGGAGAAAACTTTCCAAGTGTCTTACAATAGGAGATTGGGACTCCTCCTGGAAATATTCCACGAAAATCATTGTTTTTTTTTTTATATATATATATATATATTTTTTACGATTTCGTCGATACG
>OU427004.1:3231495-3271495 GCA_911387935.1 Dolichovespula saxonica | reverse complement strand
TAAACATTTTATAGTCGGTCATTGAGAAATAACTGTTGACTCTGTCTATGAACGAAGCTAAATGAGACTAGAGAAAGATTTCTTTTTGTAGTTCCACTGAATGGATTAATAAGTACATTCAGAGTTCACCGGCACGTCCTCTTCGTCCTCGTCGTCGACGTCGACGTCGTCGTCGTCGTCGTCGTCGTCGTCGTCGTCGAACGTTTATTAAAAGCTTTATAACAGTGTTGAGACTGGTGTCAGAGTCACGCAAAGAGAGTTCTTCCTTTTTCCTTCCTCTCCTTCTATTTCTCTTTCTTTCTTGTGTCGTGAGAACCAGTAATGCATCCCTGTGTTGGTTGGTACGCGTGTGCATGCATATGCATAACGATAATGCCAAGTACCGGCTGATACTAACGAGGAAACGTCGCTGACAATTACCGAGTATAACGGAGTTACACACCATATATGTGTGTGTGTGTGTGTGTATGTATGTATGTGTACACCATAGAATTGGTAGTTCCAAGTCTTTTATAGAGGATTAATATATTTCAAGGATCTCGTATAATATTTCTTTATATTTCATATCATAGATCCAATGTTATTCAATTTTTGTACGTTCATCCGAGAAAATTTATTCCAATCGAAATGTAAAAATAATTTCAATCGTCTGTACTTCAATGTGAATGAAGCGACACAGCGTGTATCTGTATTTATTTATTTTTCTTTTTTTTCCTTTTCATTTTTCATTTTTATATCTCGTTTTTCTTCTTCTTTGTCTCTCTCTCTCTCTCTCTCTCTCTCGCTCTCGCTCTCTTTCTCTTTCTTTTAGTTACACAATTAATTGACGTTTCATATACTAAACACAAAAAAGTTGTACTTATTTGCATATACTTGTGATATAATTGTATTTAGTATAAAATTTCTTTTCTTTTTTCTTTTTTCCCTTTTTCAATACGAAAATAAATGCGGATTTTATAGAATTAAACGTTTTATTGATAATTTTTACATAGAAAAAAAAACAAGTCTCTGCTTATTATTATTATTATTATTATTATTATTTAAGAAAAAAGAACCAAAGTTTTTGTCGAATTGAGATATAAGTACGAAATAAATTAAGCTAAAAATAGATGACATAAGAAATTGCATTGTTTGCGAAGATAAATTCTATCGTCGAATCGTCTTTGGTTTATCAATAAAGCATTTATTGTAGGATTATTGTAGGATTCCGTATATTTACATACACGTATGCTATGTTAATGACGTGTCGAATAAAAACGTGATCGAGAGAACACACGTGTCGACAGCAGACAACGTTAACGTGTATACACACATGTACATATGTATTTGTGTACGTAGTGACTAATGTCTTCCTCTCGGAAATACGATTAAGTTCTCCGATTGTAAAAAAAGGAGAGAGAGAGAGAGAGAGAGAGAGAGAGAAAAAAATTGTAAGAAAAGTTTCATCTCGGAAAAAAAAAAACTCACCGTGATTGATAATTTATTTTCTTGTTACGTTTTCTTAATAATTCATACTCATAAAAATCTTTTTCTTTTTTTCTTCTTTCTTCTTTCGTCGTTACGTAGAAATGTGAACTATAAATTAAATGGAATTGTTAATTGTTAAATTTTATAAAGCGCACGCATGTCAATACGATCGTTCTTAATTAACTTTTAGTATTTATTTTTCTTTTCCATTTTTTTCTTTTCTTTTTTTTTTTTTTTTAATTTGTCTTCGATAATATTTATGTAATTGCGAACACTTACACGTATGCATCTATAACTCGATGTCGTATGTTCATATCGAGAAAATTGTTGCGAATTAATTATTTAAAAAAAAAAATAATAAAAAAGAAAAGAGAAAGAAAGAAAATTTATATATATATTATATTACATAAAAAAAATTAAATAACTGTTAAATCCAATCCAAGAATAAATGTATAACTCGTTGAACGCTCGTTTCGCTATACGAATTATCTCATAAAACTGTTTCATGGGTTACAAAAGAGGGGATATGGGGATGGGGGTCGACGGTGGTTGAGGTGGAAGAGTGGGGGAAGGGAAAAGAAGAATAGAAAATCGAGAATAATCGTGTTCACTTTACAAAGTCACTGTGTGTAACAGTAGTTCGAATCGATATTTCACTCGCTCCTACTACAAAGAGAGAATGTGTTTGTTCTCTTTGTATATTTCTCTTTGGAAAGAGAATGTCGGTCTAGGAACGCATTACTCATCGAGTAGTTCTAACATTGACTAGTTAAACGTGTGTGAAATGAAAGAGAGAGAGAGAGAGAGAGAGAGACACGTGGTTTAAAAAACGCGCCAAAATCAAAAACGAAACGTCAATTTTTTTATCGTTTATTTGTTTCGAACAATGAATCTTCTTCTTCTTCATCATCGATCGATGAGAGAAAGATAAGTAAATATTCAGAAGTAATTCTCTAAGCAAATATGCATATCCGTACCGTTAATCCGATCAGTCGTTTTAACGGTATCGCTGCGATCCTACGTATGACGGTAATTAACAATGCTATTTGTTGAACGTACAAGTTCCTTTATACGTTCCTATTACTTTGTCTTTTCTATTGTTATTTTCGTTCTCATGTAACGTGTATAATATCTTCGTTATATAGGAGTTCTTAATCGATAATAATTGTTGACTTTGTCCTCTTCTAAGTCCGTCAAAATATTTTGTCTGCATTAAAAACAAATATATATATATATATATATTATTATTATTGTTGTTAATAATTAATATTATTATATATATAACAACGAGTCGTTGTTATGTATGATGTTATTATATTTCTAATATTACTTCTATTGTTATATATATATATATATATATATATATATATATATATAGGGTAAATCAAAAGTTTCCAGGTCACCTTTAAAAATCAATCAAAAAATAACACATCCCAGATATTTTCAAGTTAATTTAACTTTGCAGACATTTTATCTACAAGAGTACTTTTGTTTTCTTTTCCTTTTAAGTACGATTATATCACGAGTGTATATATATATATATATATATATAGACGCACACATGATTCGATACGCTTGTATCCTCTGTCGTGTATTTATAATTAGTAACACCTGCGCATGATAAATCGTGCGAAAAATCGGCGTGTATCCGAAATTATCCGATAAAATAATCGATTCGCATAATTCTTTTCGAAGCGTGATTTCAATGAGAGAATCTCGAGATTACGTGATCTCACCTGCTGTCCTACACCTCGGTCTTTTACGATCTTGATTAATGCAAAATTCTTATCGGGATATTATGTAAAAATATGAAAAGAGAAAGAGGAGGAAAGAGCGTCGTTCCCGAGAAAGAAGAAAAAGGAAAAGAGAACAAAAATCGATTGTGAATGCAAATGAGAGAGAGGGAGAATGTCGCTCGAAAAATCGATTGTGAATGCAAATAAAAGAGAGCGAGAGAGAGAGAGAGAGAGAGAGAGAGAGAGAGAGAGAGAGAGAGAGAGAGAGAGAGAGAGAGAGAGAGAGAGAGAGAGAGAGAGAGAGAGAGAGAGAGAGATAAACCGTAAGAAAGCTATGCGTTCTCTTTGAAATTCACTCGACGAAAAGGATTTGCACGTGGGGAACGTTTACGAGCGGTTGTAACTTCTTCTGGCGCACCTGCAGCTAAATCCGGAGGAGGATCGAAAGTCTCTCTTTCTCCCTCTCTCTCTCTCTCTCTCTCCCTCTCCCCTCTTCTCCTTCATCTCTTTCTTTATCTCTCTCTCTCTCTCCTCTTGAAGAGAAACTTTCGAGAACCGGTGCGTAGAGTGTATAGTACGACAGATGGTGCTATCGGATTTCAGCTGGTGGTGGTAGTGATGGTGATGGTGATGGTAATGGTGATGGTCTTGATGGTCCGATGGTCCGATGGTGGTGGTGTTCGTGTGTTCGTAGCGTAGCGTGTTCGCGAAAACCTTCGGTATAATACAAAGGAATATGTTACCATTAAATCTTTTATATAATATTTTATTTTTACTTTCTTAATTTTTTTTTTTTTACTTAATTTAATTATTTTTTCTATTAATTTTATTTCTGCTTTTTTTATTCTTTATTTGTTTATATATATATATATATATATATGCCCAAAAACTTGTGGCCTTTTTCTTTATCTTTTTTCTTTTCTTTTTTTTTCTTTTTTTTTTTTTATTTATATATATTGGAAAAATTTGTTTACCAGAAAATTAATAATCAGATCATTGAAATATGTATATCGATATCGCATGACAATGTCCGTATGAAAAGTGGATTATGTATTTCTATTTTAATCCCTTCATCGATTAACCCTTATCTCGAACGTTCCATACGTTTCATCGAGCATTAAACTGTGTCACAGGGGTGAACGTTCTTCCTTCGAGATATAAGTTAATCGAGTTCAATGCTTTTTCTTGTGATACGATATTATATAGTAAACTCGAAAGGAAGATTCTATTTATTTTTAAATGCGTACTCCATTGTTTTCGTAATTCTTCGAAATTGCTTATATCGTGGGTTTTTTTTTATTTATCCATCTATTTACTTATTTATTTATTATTATTATTTATCGTATCATACATTTTTACTACTATATGCACATATCGATTTTATTATATCATCAATTTTTTATTATATACGACTCATATTTATTTTATTATAAGATTTTAATACATTATTATTATTATTATTATCATCATTATCATCATCATCATTAATTTTATACGTTATTATTCATTCATGTATTTATTTTTTCTTTCTTTTTCTTTTTTTACATGAACTTTTTCCCAATCGCATAGACATAGAAATATTATTTTTATTCGTGACGGATGGAAGAATATCAAATTTGTATTGACTTTTCTTTTTTTCTTTTCTGTTACAGATCAGAGCTCGGTAAGCGCTTGTGCGCACTTTAGTAAGAGTGAGAGAGAGAGAGAAAGAAAGAGAGAGAGAGAAATATAATCAAGTAGCGAAGCAAAGAGAGAGAGAGAGAGAAAAAAAGGAAAGATGGGAGCGAGACAAAGCAAAAGGTCCGTCGATATAACGACGACGCCAAAGAAGGAAGGTGTACCAAGCGAAGGTGCCGTTGTAGGTGATGCCGCAACACCTGGTGATGGAAAACTCGAAAGGATCGAGGAAAGTGATGCCAAACCGACGACCAATGGTATTGCTTATCGTACCGACGTTACCGAAGATAAGGACAAAGATAAGGATGAGGCTACCGAGAAGGATAAAGAGAAGGTAAGGACTTGAAGATTATAAAAAAAAAAAGAACAGATTCTTTTTCTTTTATTAATATTTATATACCTTTGACAACTACAAAAGTGGCCTAAGGAATATTTCTTAATAATAAAACTTTAGTAAATAATTTTCAATATTTATACGTATATATATTTTCTTTTCATTTATTTTTAATTTTTAAATATATATATATATATATATAAGAAATTCTTATATATATATATAAGAAAAATAATGAGTTTTACATAGAAAAAAATTTCTTATATATATATATGGTTGTTTTCGAATATTTCAAATTTTTGTTGCTCTCTCTTTCTCTTTCCGTCGGTATGATTAATTAAATAAATAAACAAATAAAAACTTGATGTATGTAACTTTGCGTCGTTACGGTGCCATTATGCAATAAAAAGTTTTACACGTATGTATTAACAATTTACGTAGCAAATATAACTTAAGTTTTTATATATAATATGTATGTATCATGTACGTATACATAGAGTTTCCTTCTTGGGGCCATTTTTATAATCTGATACATATACCCTGATAAAAAAAAAACGAATCGAACGGTTTAGTTATAGCTTCGAAGAAAATGAATAAGAACGTGAACTTGTTTCTAACGAAAGGAAAAGAGAGAAGAGTCACACTTGTGTCAGATACCTTTTTCTTTTCGAGTTCACGTCACAGTCTATTGTCATCAACTATTCCGCGTGTACTATTCCAAGCTTGACCTAAGTAAAATGCGCCTACACGACTTCGAATGAGTTCAATTCGATTCTATTCGATTTAAGCAACAATGATATATATATATATATATATATATATATATATATATATATATATATCGAATAATCGAAATTTAATAAATAATTTAACATGACTTCTTTGTTACTATTATTATTATTATTATTATTATTATTATTATTATTATTATTATTCATTTATATTAACGTCGTTCGCGCGAAACTTTGAAACGGAGAATATAAATTTCACTTGAAACATACGTTTTATCGAATTTTTCATATTACCAGGTCAAATAATAATCGAAAAAGGATCTTGAAAATGGTGGCCACGTGAAACACGATATTTCCTTGATCGAGCTTGCTCTAGGTCTCGACTGTCATATACCAGATACAGTAACACGTCGAAGAAAGAAAGAAAGAGATAAAGAGATAGAGAGAGAGAGAGAGAAAGAAAAAGAGAGAGAGAGAGAGAGAGAGAGAGAGAGAGAGAGAGAGAGAGAGAGCGAACGTTTTATCTTTTTCTTTCTCGTCCTCTCCTCCTCTTTCTGTCAATCTCACCTTCTTCCTTTTATTTCCGTTCAATGATTCTTTTCTGATTCTCGTTTCTACGTTTCCCTTTCCTCCTTATCTACCAGACGTCAACTTAAGTATCTTATTTCGTTTTACGATCAAATCTAGCGTGATCAAAAGCATGACTTTTCTGACACATTAAGTTCGAGGTATAACGATTATTGGATATTACAGCGTGTCACAGAATTATCTGGTACATTTTTTTATTTTCTCTTTTTTTTTTTTTTTTTTTTTTTTTAATTTTCCAATCGGTCGAAGATATTAAGAAAGAGATCATAAAGTGATTAGAGAGAGAGAGAGAGAGAGCGTCATGTGAAGTATCTTCGAAGGTATGAAGAAAAAAGAAATAGTTGACAACCACTGTAGCAACGATGAACAAATAAAATACATTTTTTTTTTTTTAATTACTTATTAAGAATTTATATGATGTACAACGCATTTATATCTCCTATAAATATATATATATATATATATATATATATATATATTTTTTTTTTTTTTATTTTCGTACATGTCGAAATACTTTTTTTTTCTCCTCTTGTCTCACATCAAACGCATTTATTCAATCTTTGTACAAATGTTTAAATATATCCTTTTATACCGCGTTTGCCTTTCGTAATAATTAATGATAAAGTATATTAGTAAACATTACGAATATAACGTTTTATTAGTTCACGTCTCTGTTTGTTACGAACCAACAATCGTCTTCCGTTAATCTCCGATTCGCAATGGAACGAACGTAAACCTTAAAATAAATCATGATAAAGATTTCGTGAGAAATCCTTATCGATCGTTGTTCACATTAACCAGCCAGTATTTTTTTACTCTTGGTTTCTCTCTCTCTCTCTCTCTCTCTCTCTCTCTCTCTCTCTCTCTCTTTCTCGACAGAAGGTAGTCGATGATAAGAATATCGCCGATACAACTGTTTCTATAATGTTACAAAGGACAGGCTTATTTTTAGTTGATTTCTTTATCGAAAAAAGACAACACAATTGTCGTTAATAATTTTCGTATTTAAAATATTAGATGGGATCAATTTTAAAAATCGATTATAACGAATATTTAGATGTCATTTTTATTTCGCACCTTCGCGTGGTTACTTTCTGAAATGCAATTTTTACATATTTCCCTTTTTCTTTTTTTTTTTTTTTTTTTTTTTTTTTGTAAATGCCACTTTTACACGATATTTTTCCAAACGCCGTTTTAACACGCCATTCTTTAGATTGTACGTAATAATTTACGTACTATTACGTAAATAATTTTTACATAGAAAATTTTCAAATATTAGTTTGCACGTGGTATTTCTTAAATAGAACAAAAGAAAAAATTAAAGAAATCGTTACACGATAATCCTCGAGTGATCATTTTTACATGGCATTCTTTAAACGATACATCTTTTACACGATATTTTTTAAATGTTACATATTTACACGATATTCTTTAAATGTTACATTTTTACAGGATATTCATTAAATGATACATCTTTTATACGATATTCTTTAAATGACGGTACCTTTTTGACACGGTATTTTTTTAGATAGACGTATAAATGTTTTATCGTGACAAATAATAACGAATATCGACTAATAGGTCGATTTTTAAGGAAAAATAAAAGAATAAGAAAAAAAAAACAAAGAGAAAGAGAGAGATAAAAAGAGAGAAATACAGAGATATACCGTTTCGGACATAAAGAACGATATGACCCAGTAGACAGGTCAAGAAAGAAGTAGAAGAGAAATAAGAGGAAGGGAAACGGGAAGGGGAAGATCGCAAACGTACCGGTAACTCGTTTTTACGACTAACCGTAATCGTTTCTCCACGCGTACACGTTTGTTAAAGAGGCACATCTAACTGTCACGGGAGCATAAATCTTTCTTCCCTTCCTTCCTCCCCCTCACCCCCACCCTCCTCCCCTTCCACATTATTTTCCCATGATTATTATTACTTTGCCTACATTTTTTCTTTTTTTTTCATTTTCTTTTTTTTCATTTTTTTCTTTTTTTACGACACGTGTACACACCAAAGAGTTTCTTCTGGGGATACATCAACGCTTTCTTAACGGGCTTTGGAATTGTTTATTTTTTGTAATATAACTGAGACGTCATTTTTATCCGTCTTTCTTATTTTTTCCTTTTTGTCATTTTCCTTTCTTTTTGTTTTAATTCGATTTGGATTATTATACCGAAATTGGAATAGTGTTTTGTTTCTTTTTTTTTTATTTTCATTTTTTTTTTTGCTTTTAGAAAGCATATATCTCTTCTGCTACATCCTAACGCTTGAAACATGTTCTTATCTCACGAATTTCAACGGCAGGTGCAACCAGCCGGTTTAGAAGGTTCCCTTAAGCACACACCTGTCCTCTTATGGCTTCTATGTTCTTTATTTCGAAGATTAAATGTATTTTCAAAACGTCATCCCCCCATCCCTCACTCTCTCTCTCTCTCTCTCTCTCTCTCACTCTCACTCTCACTCTCTCATTCTCTCGATGCATATATTGTTAAAATGGTATTGTATTTTCATCTAAACTATTACAATATTATTCTTATCGCATCGATAACGGTGTATGATGGCCGTGAATTTTCAAAGTCAAGATCAATTCGGTTCGTGGAGATAAAACGATAACGTTATAACTGCCTTTGTTATTTCAAAACAGATTAGAATAGTGAGATTAAAAATTTCATTATAGTTTTTACTATGCAGTAATAAGTATATCAATATGCGGTATAAATTCAATTTATAATTAATTCTCCATGTATTATTATGTCATAATATTATAATTACAATGCCGTGATACGAGCTAACGATTAATTTTGTGACGTAATAACGAAACAACAATATATATATATATATATATATATATATATATATATATATATATATATATATATATATATGTGCATACATAAGTATGTGTCCTTGAAGTTGCACGAGTTAATGGAGAATCAATAAAACTCGTAAAAAATTTAGATTAATTCATTAAAAAGAAAAGAAAATAATAAAATAAATAACAAACGCGTTATGCAGCTTTTTTTATTTTCTTCGAGGACAAACAAAGAAGAAGTTATTATTCTCATAAGCCTAATTATTTTCGAGAACAAGAAGAATTTTTCTTTTCTTTTCTTTTTTCATTTCACACGATGAACTTTTTTTTCTTTCCTTATTGGTATAGAAAAAAAATTTGTCGGTGCCTCTTCATATATATATATATATATATATATATATATATATATATATATATATATATATATATATATATATATATATATATATATATATATATATATATATATATATATATATATATATATATATATATATATATATATATATATATATATATATATATATATATATATATATATAATCATCGTGCGTTATCCAGTCATGAGTCACATCTTTCTCTCATCGCATTCCACGAGAAACTAGTTCTATATTAATTAAACGGAGAGACCCGCGGACTCGGTCGCTTACGCTTTCGCTAATTAAACTTGCTCGCGTCTAACCCGAATTCCTTTCAATTTTCGCTTACTATGACGTTTAAAACACACGAAATATATTTCATTTTCGTATCTTCCAAACCACAACCCATCCGCACAAGCTTACTGGTGCATCGAAATTTTAACACCGTGGTGAGAATGATATTTTGTGAAATTATGCGAAATTGTTATGTAAATTTATTACATTATAATTAACATTGACACACGAGAATAATGGAGCAAAAGAGCAGTATATATATATATATATATATATATATATATATATATATAGAGAGAGAGAGAGAGAGAGAGAGAGAGAGAGAGAGAGAGTGAGAGAGAGAGAGAGTGAGAGAGTGAGAGAGAGAAAGTTGAAATTTTCGTAAAAAAAAGAAAGGAAAATAATAATAAAAAGAAATAAAAAAATATCTATAGGAATTTAAAAAGATTGAATAATTTTCGACGAATATCGTGTTACTTCTCAGCAGACATATTTTCGTTCGTCTTATGCGTGAGACTCACGTAAACGTGATTATCCGCACGATATTCGCTTTCGACAAAAGGTGCCGGCTTTTAATTTTCTCTTTTTTTTGTTGTCGTTGTTTTTTTTTTGTTTTTTATATTTTATATATATATATTCGAATCGCGTGTTGTATATTATTATTTTTCGAAGGAGTCGAATTCCAGAAAAGTTTTCTCGTGCTCTAGAAAGAGGGAAGGAGAGGGAGAGAGAGAGAGAGAGAGGTCTCTTACGATTCATTCGATTGAAATTCGTTGCATTCTAGTAGAACAACACACGAGATCGGTCCTTGAAACGTCCTTCTCGGTTTCCTGTTTACGATCATTGTGTAAAATAATATCGAATTAAAAGTACCATTCTCATCATCCATGCCATATTGTTTCTCATAGAAAGATATTAATTTTGTTATTAAAATTATACTATCCTATTATTTCTTATTTCATACACACATATTTAATAATAATAATAATTATTATTATTATTAAAATTATATGTATCTATATAATAATTTTATTTAATAAATCTATCTTAGACGCGAGAATGCACGCATCCTATACATGAATTTTTCTAATAATCATTATAACCATATAATCCGACGATTATCAATGGAAAATTAAGATTGGAGAAATCGATTGCTATTTGACAATCAGAACGTCGAAATAATTCAACGACGTTGTAGGATATTTTATATTAAGTGGCGCCAACACGTAGCTCATTTTCCACTTCGCAATTCAATACGTGTCTCATATACGTATACGTGAGTCTACGTAGACAAAAAAAAAAAAGAAAAAAAAAAGAGAAAAAAATAGTAGAAAAGAAAGAGAAAGGAAAAAAAAAGAGAGAAACATAGTTGTGTCAGTGGCGCCTTATTTAAATGAATGTGACACGTTCATTCTAAGACTATTACACGCGTATACAAGGAAATAAAAAAAAAAAAAGAAGAAGACGTGCAACGGACTGCTAAATGCATCTCTCTCTCTCTCTCTCTCTCTCTCTTTCTTTCTTTCTCTCTATCTATGTACGATGTAGAACTATATATACATACATAGATAGACGGATAGATACATATGTAGTATATAAATACGTGAAAAAATTGCATCGCGTACATCTCTCTACAATCTACATTATTCTCTTTCTACTCTTCGTACAATTTAACACCTTACACAATACCAAAGACACATCGTCCCAGACGGACCTGTCACGTTTCCGCGTCTACGATGAACGAAAATAACTCGTTATTTACATAATATAATGTGCCCAAGGCGATGACTGTCTTGTCCTCATCGTACAATAATAATAATAATAATAATAATAAAAAAAAAAAAAAAAGAAGGAAAAACAGCTCAGTAGAACTCTGTTTTTTTTTTATTGTACTTCCTTTTTTCATCTATCCTCAAAATGATAAAAAAAAAAAAAAAAAGAGAAAAATATTCGTGGGAATCTTTCATCTAAAACTTTCGTGGTTCTCCGTTTTTTTTCATTTTCTTCTTACTTTTTATTTTATTTTTATTTTTCTATTCTTGTTTTTTTTTTTTTTTTTTTTCATATCCGTATCACAAATATTTTGAGATTACTTTTCTATCTATTTCATTGACGAATAATTACGACAAATTTCATGTAATTTTTTTCCTCGGTTGATAATAAATAAAAAAATATATGTATATACACACATATATATATAATTATAATTTTATTTCTTATATTATTATATAATTCTATAATATATATATGTGTATATATTTGTTTACGTTAATACGTAAATAATAAAAATATAAATATACTATAACGCATAATTGCAAGCATTAATATTTAATAATCGATTGTTGTATAAATAACATTTAGATTAAACGAACGAAATCTTTATTTTATTTATTTATTTATCAGAAATTCAAGTTGAGAACCACTTCGCCGTTCTCCGTAATCCGAGATTTTCGCGGTTTCATCCTGCACGACGATGCGTTAGTTGAAAACCACAGCGGAGCAGTTGCTTTATTCCAACGAGAATACACACACTCTCCATCTCTATCCATTCCTTTGAACTTTATTTCTCTTCGAAATTCTACAAACAGTTCGTTTTGATATGAACAATTGGTATACATTCAACTTGGGATACAACGAGACGGAAAGAGAAATAAAAATAGAGAGACGGACAAAGAAAAGAAAAGGAAAGAAAAAAAATAATATTCATTTACAAACGTATATTGCGCACCGATCCTATTATCTACAATGTAAAAGTGATCCTTCAAAAGAATGTAAAAAAAAAAAAAAATTCATTTTAACGATAACATTAATTAAACACGGTTAATAATCGCGCTCCTTTGGCACAGTTAATACGTAATCTCTATCGCTGTTTATAATCACTCTATCGTTACGATCTTATACGCATCGTCTGTCTACAATAAGTTGTAATTTATAATTTTATCGTATTTTTGCAGCAGGAATCCGAAGAGGTAAAGTCGGAGGATACGAAGCAAGAATCGTCCGGCGAACCATCGGCAGAAGGTGCGGAGGTTACAACGCCTACGGAAGGCAATCCAGCCAGTCCCAACACCGTTGCTTCGCCAGACAGCAAGGAACCTAAAAAAAAAGATAAGGTGTGTTACTCGTTACGTATTAATATTTAAATAATCGATATAAATTAAATCCGATGAATCGTGCTGAATTTATAAGTTTATAAGTATATGAGGAATAAGGAGCAAGTGGTTGGTAGGAATGAAACTATGTCAGTTTGGAAGAATAATTTAATGTTTAGATATGTTCCGACTGTGAACGAATAAATGCAATGAATGGAGGAGTGTAGAATTCAAAAGAAAAAGAAAAATGTTTTTTTTTTTTTTTTTTAATGAAAATAAATAAAATAAAATACGACGTTTAATCGGACGATATTAATGCTTAATATTATAAAATTTGCAGTAATTTTATATAAAAATGTTAACGTTATTAATATATTATTATATCGATAATTTTCTTCCGATATTATTAGCCAGAACAAAACGAATACTATACTATTTAATAGTATATATATATATATATTAATACTAATAATAGTGTATTGTATACTCTTCTTTCCCATATTAATTATAATAAAAATATAAATGAATTTTCTTCAGCCTCGACGTATATATATCACGAGTGTCGAAATAAAATTAAAAAAAAAAAAAAAGCAAAAAGATAAAGAGAATAAAACAAAAGAAAAGAAGAAGAAAAACGGAAAACGAAAAAAAAAAAAACTTTTTAATGAAAACGATTGGATCTAGTATTACGGTTATATAATGAACGCTTCCTCGTTGTTCATATAGATGAGGAAAAAGTGGTCCCTCAGGTCGATCAGCTTCAGCAAGAAGGACAAGAGCAAGCCGACTCGCGAGGAAACACCCAAGAATGGAGACGTCACTAAGGAGGAGCCGCTTGCAGAGGTGAGCTAAGAAATGAATTGGAAAAAGAGAGAAAAAAAGAAATGGAACTAGATTGCTATTAGTAGTCCCCTAACAGGATAACAAAATCATTTTATTCTGAAAACGGCGGAAATTAAATGCCACATACGAGAGAGTTGTTCCTTCTCTCTCTTTCTTTCTTTCTCTCTCTTTCTCTCTCTCTCTCTCTCTTTCTTTAACGGACACGCACGTGTACATTGCAATTAAGTTGTCCTGATCACAACTAGAATAAATTTGCTAGAAAACAATAAGTAAAAAAGATAAGCGAACGTAATGGTAGTATTAGTGGTAGTAGTCGTAGTAGTAGATGATTGATAGATAGGCGGTAAATTTGAATTTCAAAATGTCTACATTTCAACTATCGTGTCTCGTTTCGTTCTCAATTTTTTGACATATTTATACATCTGACATTGTTTTCTTTTCCTTCTTTTTTTTTTTTTTTTCTTCTTTTTTTCTCTTCTTCTTAATTGTATTTTGACGAATTAAACACGTCAAATCTCATGTTATCTGTCAAAAAAAAAAAAATAAATAAATAAATAAATAAAAATAAAAAAATAAAAACGTCAAATACAAAAATACGTTAGAATTGAATGGAATAATAGGATGAAGGAAATAAAAAATGAGAGAGAGAGAGAGAGAGAGAGAGAGAGAGAGAGAGAGAGAGAACAATGTCGTAACTTACATCAAAATGAAGAAGTAGGATTTGCTTTGAGCTATAATGAATCTTCTGACTTTCTAGAACGACAATGCTAAGAGAAACACTCAGTATAAATCGCACTAGCCAACAGACGTATAATAAGTAAGACTAGGCTCCTCTCACCTCTTCTTCTTCTTCTTCATCTTCTTTTTATTATCTCTCTCTCTCTCTCTCTCTCTCTCTCTCTCTCTCTCTCTCTCTCTCTCTCTCTCTCTCTCCCTCTTTTCTTCCTTCTGGATACAGAAAGGACATTGCGTAGGCGCTTTACCTCAAGATCGCCAGGACTAATGTCCTTGCTTCTTCTTCTTCTTTACCATCCTCCTCCTCATCCTCCTCCTCATCCTCCTCATCTTCATCTTCCTCCTCCTCCTCCTCCTCCTCCTCCTCCTCCTCCTCCTCCTCCTCCTCTTCTACTTCTACTTCTTCCTCCTTACCCAACGTCCTTCCTCCTCGTCTTCATCTTCTTCTTCATCTTTTTATTCTCCTTACTCTTCTTCTCATTCTTCTTATTCTTCATTGCAATCATGATTGGAGGGGGAGAATCATGAGTCATCCTTCTGGTTCATCGTACCTAGTAAAAGTTTCGTTATAGGCTGCTATGGAAAACCGGCTGCGAGTCGTTGAATTATCCCTTTTATTCTTATTCTTATTCTTCTTCTTGTTCTTGTTTTTCTTCCTCTTCTTCCTCTTCTTCATCTTCTTCTTTTTCTTCTTGATAGCACCTCCTGCGTCGCCATTTCCTTCTTCATCATTTTCTCTACTCTTCTTCTTCTATCCTTGGAAATGATAATGGATAAGGCTTTTGTCTTTACTTCTTCTCTTAGGACTATCCTTGAATTAAAAAAAAAAAAAAAAAAAAAGAAAGAAAGAAGAAGAAGAAAAGAGAAAGGATGATTTGTAACACAGTAATTTATTATAGTGTCTCTAGATTTATATGGTGTCATAGATTATTTTTAATTCGTCGATCGAATCTTATCGATAAGAATTATTTTCTACGATATATTGAATTATCATACAGCGGATTATAAAACATCCGTCTATTGTAATTTATTAATCATTCAAATTAAATTCTATAATTAATAAATCTTATAATTCGATCATCGAATTGATCCTTAAACGAATATTACTTATAATACGGTAAATCATGATTCTTTCTTTTCATTTCAATTTTTTTTCTTTTTTTTTTTTCCAAGTTTCAATTTATCAATCGTCCAAGTTGTTAATTCAACTGGTCGCGGTAATTCCTTCGAAAAATATTTCTTATGTACGACGTGTGAATAAATTATAACGGGTAATTGATTTTTTTCTTTTCCTTTTTATCATTTCTTTTTTGTTTAAATTCGTTATTTGATAAGAGACGGGATCAATTTGCTTTTCTTTTTTATTTTTCCTCTTCTTTTTCTTTTTTGTCTGAAATGAAAATCAATGCATCGGGCTATATTTTTATATATATACATTCATCTTCTTGGCATTAACAGTTCGATATCGTACGTGCGATTAGGTTTGCAAGAACGTTTCGCAATTCGTAAAGGCTTTGAAATATCGCGCAACCTTCGCGCCATCGTCACTATCACGAAGCTCACATTCAACAGTTAGACTTTCACTCCCTTCGAATAGTTCGCATAGCGAATCGTTAAATCAATACGTGCACTGTCGCTTAACGTACGTTATGTATGTATATATATATGTATATATCTATACATAAACAGATACATGAGTATTACAGCGATATCATTCTTTCCGAATGACTTACTCTCTCTGTCTCTCTCTCTCTCTCTCTCTCTCTCTGTCTCTCCCTCTCCCTCTCCTTCTCACCAATCGAATTAATTATCGCCGACTTGTCCGTCTAATATTTATGTTAGATTAAGTGGATATTACTTTTATTGATTTAATTGTTATTTATTTTAATGGTTGATAGATAATTCTTTTTTGTTCTATTTTTTTATATTTCGTTCGTTTGTTTGTTTTCTCTTTTATTTTTTTAACGACAATAAAATTTCCCCCCGAAAGGAAGATTTATTTATTCGACGATATATTAGTTCGTATCAATATTTAACGGACATAATATATTTATATTGATATATTATATTATCAATTTATAAATCTTCTCCTTTTTTTCTTCTTTTTATTTAACGGACAATACGATAATTTTGGCGAATGCAACAAATTTTTCTTTTTTTTTTTTTTTTTTGAATACAAAAATTTCTTCTTCGAATGGCCAAAAATTGTGTGACGATATAATTGCAATTAATTTTTTTTTCTGTTGGTAATTATCATCGATAATAGTGTTGATTTTCTAAATATAGTAAATATATGTAAGTAGAAAGAAATAAGCGGTGTTATTAAGAGTAAGAAAGAAAATCGATAATCGAGGCAAACGAACCGGTCTCGTTACTTGCAAGCTTTTCTATCACTCATTGTGTTCATCAGTAACCATGGTTCAATGGCCCAAACTTCCCGGATATGCTTACCTGACGTGCAACGTTGTTCGTCACCGCGAGAAAGAGCAACTTCTAGTCTTCCGTTTTGTCACGTCCATGCGTGACGAAAAAAGAAAAGTAGAAAGTTTTGAACGTTCTTTGTTGCATTCGATTAACGAACAATTAAATAAGAAAACTAATAACAAAATCAAATATTATTTATATATCTATATATGCGTATGTGTATGTGTGTCTGAATGAAAATTTCATTATTTGTAATTTTCATCAATTTCTTTCAATTTACGATCAAATAATTTTGATACTTCCATTACGAAGAATAATTTATTATGATTACACTGTGTATATATTGTTTATATAATTTTCAACTTAATACTCTTTGTAAAATCATTTCTAATTTCATTTGCGTTTATTTATATATATATATATATATATTTTTTTTTAAACACTAATTTAATAATTGCCACAAAGATTACAATTAATCTCAATAACGTTAGTCGTTAATCATATGATTCTTAATTTTTAATATTCCTTATAATATCACGCACACACGCGCCCATTTGAAATTTTTATTAATTTATCGTAACATTCGTTCAAAACCCGTCTGAAATTTTTATATCAAATATGATAGATATTATTTATATAATTAATAAAATAATACTCATTGTAAAATGATTTTTAATATTTTTTTTTTTTTTTGTTTAATTCATTGTTACTTCAGCTTATACTTATCGTACTTATTTTCTAACACCCGTTGCTTCAAAGATTGGTCTCCATTGCTTAGCCAAGAAGTGTTCATTCGTTAACCCTCGTCATTCATAGCACATATGGCGCGCGTTCACGATCAATGCCAACGTAATAGAGAATTTCTAAGTACACTCCCGTCGTTGCACACTCCCTTCGAAAAAAAAAAAAGGAAAAAAAAAAAGAGAGAATTCTGTTGAGCACTCCGAACCCAGTACTAAAAACCCCCTCTACATCCTTATGGCTTATAAAGTCGGCAAACTTAAAAAACAAAAAACAAAAAGAAAGAAAAAAAGAAGAAAAGAACCTGCCCTTTAATCTGACTCGCACATCTGCTCACATTATTTATTTTTATTTGATTGAAATTATTTAATTTATTAACAAAGATTTATTTTTTGTTTCTTTCTTTAGAGAAAAGTAAAATAATTTAAGAAAAAATTAGACCATTCTTTTTCTTTTTTTCTATGTATCTATCTATCCATCTGTCTGTCTATCTCTCTCTCTCTCTCTCTCTCTCTCTCTCTCTCTCTCTCTCTCTCTCTCTCTCTCCTTTTTTTTACGAATAAGTTGACTTAATTTAATTTTTTAAAAGTCTTCAAAAAGAGCGTCAACGTTTATGACGGAAAACAGTTGATTGAACAAAGAATAAAGATTTTATTTTATATATATAGAACAACGATATTGACCAATCTAACAAAGAATAAAGATTTTATTTTATATATATAGAACAACGATATTGACCGATCTAACACAAACGTATCTTTTAAATTGATAAACAAAAATGTTGTAATCTTGACGTTTAAAGACGATAAGTGTATAAAGAAAAAAGAAAAAAAAAAAATATTATTCACTTGCCTACAAATAAATCGTTCGATTTTGAATGTTAATATACGCTGATTTAAGTTCTTTATCTTCGGTTTGTCGCAATATCTCTGAGATAAAGATGAACTCGACACTCCAAAAATAAGAGCACATAATTTATTATCCAAGATGCGTCGTGTTATTCATGGTACGATATAAATTCGTTTAATCGGCTATACTCTCCTCCCTCCCTCTCTCTTTCTATCTCTCTCTCTCTCTCAGTTATATTACACGTGTCTCTTTACTATATCTCTATCCCCCTCTTACGTTACCACCACTATACTCACCACTTTTTTCTTTTTTTAAACGATCTTCTCAGATCTTCTAAAGAATTTTATGCGATCGTAAATAAGATCGCGTGGAGGAAGGAAAAAGGGCGTAGGTGGTATCGTAGTCCGGGATAAATACCTAAGGCTCTCGTTAAATCTTAAATCTTCGTTAAAACCTTTCCCTCTCCCTTCATATACATTTTCTTTCTCTTTTTAACATTCTATAATGTAGTCATGTAACTTAACTACGAAGTCTCGTACGTTTATACGTCTATATACGTACATAAATATCTCTGTCTGTGTGTGTTCGTGTATTTTGTAATTTTATTTTGTTTTATCATAACGCAATGACCTGTTACTTCATTTCCAAAGTATTTTTAATATTTCTCACGCACCATGTATAACTTATCATTAATACTGTATAATTATATCGATAATAATTAATGCTTCAACTTTTTATCATCCTATAATTTGTTAAAGGGAAAAAGAAAAACGACGAAATTAATTTCATTAAACGATTTCATCCGAAAGAAAATTCGTTCCAACCGTGAAATGATTTCTTCTTTCATTTTCTTTAAAAAAAAAAAATATATATATATATATTTATTCGTTAAAAAAAAAAGAGAGAGAGAGAAAGAAAAAAAACTGTTTTCTCTCGTTGAAGATAAAATCTGTCTCGTATAGATAAAATATAAAACCTATTTTTCTCGTGCATTTTGAACTCGTTTCGATCTCTCGTTCATACTTCGACGTAACATCCTAATCCGGATTTGGCGAATTTGCGAGAGCTTAGCAGTCGTATCTCCTATCCGTGTGCTCTTCTATCCGATCTTAAAAGAAGAAGCAAAAAAGAAAGAAAGAAAGAAAGACAGAAATCCTTGAAGTTTCGCACTAGAGCTCTGGCAAGGGTCCCAGAATAATCGCCCAGTAAAAGGAGTGTTTGAAACTTCGAGTCCTTCCTCTTTTTTTTTCTTCTTCTTCTTCTTTCTCTCTTTTTTTCTTTTCGTCAATGCTCAGTGAAAAATACGCGATTGGGACGATACACCAACACCCCTCTAGATACTTTCAAGAGAGAGGAGAGCTTTCCAAAAGAGAAGGAGAAAGAGAGAGAGAGAGACAGCGAGTGTGAAGGGATAGAAGGAAGGGTTTCGTGAAGAAGAAGGTACTTGAGTATATTTCTCAAGTGAAAGAGAAAGAGAGATATACAGAGAGAGCGAATATATTCCTCTCTTTCACACCTCAACGTCAATGTGACATTGTTTTCACACCCTTCCAACGTGTGTAAAGAAAAAGAAAGAGTAAGTGAGAGAAAGAGAGAGAGAGAGAGAGAGAGAGAGAGAGAACGAAAAAAGAAAGGGTGTGGTCTTGCAACCCTCTTCCTTTCCTTTGCCGATATATCCAACCGATGTCTTTTGTGACTTTTATCGTAAAAGAGAATTGGAGTGTGTGTGAAAGAGAGAGAGAGAGAGAGAGAGAGAGAGAGAGAGAGAGAGAGAGAGAGAGAAAGAAAATTGGGGGATGAATCAGGGTGGTTGGGCAGTTACGCGGCATGCTGTTATTAATTAGCATGATGTTGCGTGTTACTGGAGGGTGGATGTGTGTCACCACTAAGGGTGCAACTCGAATTTCCCTCCCTCTCCCATCCTCTCTCTCTCTCTCTCTCTCTCTCTTTTTTTCTCTTGATGCGGTTCTCATTCAGTTCGTATGACTCACCCCCCCCCCCGCCCCCCGAGAAAAAGTAAGAAAGAAAGAAAGGAGAACACACCTGTGCGTGGGTTAAGGACAACGCAATCGAAAAATGGAAGAGTTATTATTAAGAGTTATTAATTATTATTATTTCATTTTCTTTTCTTTTTTCTCTTATAAATGTTTATAATATTAAGTATGATACAATATTCGTACTGTTGATGGATGTATCGATTTATTTTTATTTATGTATATATATATTCGTCGAATATATCGTCGAATATATCTTAAAATATATAAAATATTGGAGGATGAAAGAGGGTTCGACTTTAATTAGTTCTTTTCGACTTTTCTAGTTCTTTGGACTTCTTTAGTTCATTTATTCATTTTTTCTCCTTTTTTTTTGGTAGTTTATTTATCAATTATCTGTTTCATATCGTTTGAACTAATTTTTAATCAAACTAGGGAAGAGGAACGATCAATCTCGTTTCATTTTTTTCTCTTTTTTTTTTCGGAAGAGCACTCGCGTAGATCTCTAATGTATTTAACTTACTAATTGGTAGATGTAATTTTTAATTGGCAAACTAACCAATAACTCAAGTATCTCAACAGTACTGCTTGCTTCTCATTGATAAAATATAATCAAATTCGTATAGAAACGATGCAGACCGTAAGTTTTCAAAATAAATTTAACTCTCGCATCCCAATATGAAGATAAATTTTAAATTAATTGGATAAAGATCATTTTTATATAACTATAGACGAACACTTTCTAAGATCGATCGATCGATAGACAGACAGACAGATTAGATAGATAATCTCATATGTTCTTTTCATCGCATAATACAAAAAATTCAACTTTCTCTTGTAATTTTTCACTCGTGTATTACATCCTTCGAAAGGATAATAAAGGACAACGACATATCGTCTCTCTATATTAACATCCTCGAGATTATTGCATAGGAGAAAACTAATGATCTATTACGCTGGACCTAATACTGCTTATACTTATTACGTATTTCTTTCTATCTTTATTTCTATCTCTCTCTCTGTCTCTCTGTCTCTCTATTTCTTTCTATCTCGAAATCTGCAAACGTTAGACAGCTTAGATTGCACATGCAAAGACTCGTGCATGTGAACTTTTATCGAATCGTAAGAAAAATCGATTCTTTCCTTCATTCGTTGCGACATTGGTATATATATTATACACACACACACACACACACACACATACATCCACATATATATATATATATACACGTGATGGTGCTCGGCGCGTTCAAAAACCGGTTTTCATTGGCCACGGAAGGCATCTCGGTAGTAGTTTCCACTCGCTTCGATTTCGTTCCTAATGGCCTCGATGAAATTTATCCGACAAATACACCTTCTTTTACGGTCTAACCTCTTTCAATGTTTGAGAACATAATTTACTTCAAAAAAAAAAAAAAAAAAAGAAAAAAAAATACCATCGATGTTCAAACTTACAATGAATAAATATATTGGTATTGTTCTTCTTTTTTTTTTTTTAATGACATTGATCTCGATCGTGCGACAAATGGACGAACCAATTTTTTTTTTTTTTATCAAAAATTATCAACTCGTATCTTATCGTTGTTGTCATTGTTATTATTGTTATTGTTATTGTACAAAAATTAGAAATAACGAATGATACGAGTTATTTTCTCTAATTTATTCCGACGATTTTCTACCAATAAAAGAATTTTCTATATAAATATATATATATATATATATATATATATGAGTAGAGAAAATTTTTTTATTGGTAGAAAATCGTCGGAATAAATTTTCGCTTAAACTCCTCGAATACTCCGGGAGTATCTTCAGCCATCGTGGAAAAATCGAATTTGTCTGCTCTTCTCTTTTTCTTCACGCCATGGGAATGTATGTATGTACGCTTCGCCGCGTCCAATGAAAAGCTGTCGCTTTTTAAAGGGGTGAGAAAAGCAGTCTATCTGTCTCTCTCTCTCTCTCTTCCCTCCCCTTTCGTACTCTCTGCCACCGTATCTCTTTTGATACCATCCGATGTTTCTCTCTCTCTCTCTCTCTCTCTCTCTTCTCTCTCTTTTCTTTCTCTCTTCTTCTGTTCCGTATTCGCAAATCACCTCGCGTTGACGAGAACTCCCACGAAAAAAAAGTTACCACTGCTTCCCCCCCCCACACAACGCAAAGCCAATCATGTTACTTTCTGTGCAGGTACAATGTATGACAGGTGAAAAGTTGATTTAAAAAAAAAAAAAAGAAGAAGCCAAAAAAATGAAAAGAGAGAAAGTATATATATATATATATATATATATATATATATATATATATATATATATATATATACGGAGAAAGAGAAGAGGAAGGTAGAGAGTAATAGTAATAGTAGTAGTAATATTAGTAGTAACAGTATGGTTTTGTTTTTCAAAAATAATTTCGATTTGCAAAAACATCTTCCCTTTTTTCTTTTTTACTTTTTTTTTTTTTCTTTGTCTTTATTTCTTTCTTCTAAATCAAACAAGGAAGATAGAGGAGGGTTCAATGAACCGAACTAAATCATTTCGGCAATGCGTATCGACGTATTTCAACGACCTTTCATTGCGGTCGTCTAGAAAAGAATAGAAAGAGAGATAGACCAATGTGGGTGGTGGGGGGAGAAGGAGGTAGATAGGAAGGGACAAAACGCAATTACGAACTACTCAAACCTCGTGTAGTCGTGCGAGAGAGAGAGAGAGAGAGAGAAAGAGAGAGAGAGAGAGAGAGAGAGAGAGAGAGAGAGAGAGACAGACAGTTCTTGGCATCAGGCCAGAACTGTTGAACGTTTTCCTCTTGGACGTGTCTAAAAGCCATCCTAAGGTTGTTTGGATTAAATGGATTATCTAAAAAGGAGAGAGAGAGAGAGAGAGAGAGAGAGAGCTTTCTTGTCTAATTTCTTCTTTATTTTGTGGTTTGTTTTTCTTTCTTTCTTTCTTTCTTTCTTTCTTTCTTTCTTTTTTCTCTCTATAATCGATAGTTCGATCGTCGCAATAGAAAGACAACACGGTAGGAAAAGTTCGAACACACGTTATTGTAGTTAAATAATTTCTTTTTTTTTTTTTTTTTGTAATGATAGAAGACGGAGAGGAAAATAAAAAAAAAATATATATATATATATATAAGGAAATGTTTATAAAAATTTTGATTAATTTTTAAGAATTTAATTGGTTATGTAATAATAAGACAGTACGAATGACCGTGATCTATATCTCATACGAAACAATTCACTATTTTTCTTCTCTCATGCAAATATTGATTTTTCATCATTTTTTTCTTCCTTTCTTTCTTTTGATTTCTTCTATTTTTTGTCTCTTTCTTTTTCTCTTTCCTTATCGAGAGTAAGCCCTGATAACGAGACAAACAACTCAGACGATCAACAACGGTTAGATATTATGAGAACTGAGAATAATTTCTTCGTCATGGTTCTATTCTGGGTTTAACTTCATTAAAAAAAAAAATAATGTAAAAAAAAAGAAAAGACAAAAATTCGATGAATTCGATAAAATTTATAAATTTATTAACAAGATTTTTTTTTTCAATGTTCTCATATTCTTTCTCTTCTTTTTTGATTTATAATACTAAATCACGAACTTAATGTCCCTCTTATGGTACTACAATGCATAACGTGATGTCTTAGAAATGCATTTGTTTCACTGCCAAGGGTAGTAAAGCCGACTATCGAGCACCACACCATATCCAACCCCCACATACATTATTTCGAGACTTTGGCGCATTCTCCTTTTCTTTCAAATATATCCCATTTCTTCTACATATTTCTGGAGTTCTTATTTCCATGGAAAAAAAAAAATACAACTCGTAACTCTATCAAAGGGATATCGTAACTCGTTACTCTATAAAATGTATCTCCATCTCCATTGTCTGTGAGAATAGCTTAAAACGTAAAAATAAAATGAAATAAAACTGAAGTATTTATCGCTTTCGAGAGAAAAGTTTGAAAATTTTTTATATAAATAATAAAAATTATATTTTTACTGTTTTTCCTTTTTTTATTAAGGATATCAAATTAGGACTTCTTATTATTTATAATTTTTTTTTTTAATTCATAATATATTCTATCGGGAAACAATGCCTTTGAACTTATTGATATCGTTTATTATTCGATATCGTCGAACGATTCAATTGAAAATTTTAATATTATATTTCCCCTTCATTCTCCAACTCTTTGCCAATTATTTCATTATTAAATTCATTCGAATGGAATAACAAAAAAAATTCCATAGAAATAAAATTAACGAAGAAAGCTCGTGTAATGCCCGTTTCCATTATCGGAGCCACACACACGAATAAATTACGATTCTTTTGCAATTAGAAGAATCATTAATGAGATCTACGCGTCAATAAAATACTGCGTTTGTTTTTTTTATTTTTTTTTTTTTTCTTAAAAGTATATCGAACGATTCAATAAATTCTCTTTAATCGTCGATCATCGATCCTTCTCACGATCGTCGTTACTCATTTAATCATTATCCATCGCATCGAGAACGTTTACACAACACTAAACAAACGAAAGAACGAAGAAACGATTGAAAAAAAAAGAAGAAGAAGAAGAAGAAGAAGAGGAAGAAAAAAGGAATTAGGGAAGCCCTTTTCTAATACCATAGATAATGTGTTCCCCTTTATAAGTTTCACCGGAAAGCCATTTAGAATAGCATGCAGAAATTTGTGTATTCGTCTGTTGGACGATTTACGTGTGACAAACCCCAATGTCGCGTGTAGATTCGTTTTTTATTCCTTCTTTGGATTTGGGCGTCGTCGTCGTCGTCGACTCAGTCGTCGCTGACGTCGTCATCGTCGTCGTCGTCGTAGTCGTCGCCGTCGTCGTCGTCGTCGTCGTTGTCGACGTCGTCGACGTCGTCGTTGTGTAGTATCGAGCGTCCCGACGCCGGGACGCGCGAAGCTGTTGCCATGCCGACAGACGAAGCTACCAGGGCTTTCCCTATTCGCTCGCCGTGTCTCGGTTCACCTACCGATGGCTTCGAGTCGCGATCGAACACAAATTTGTTCCTTTCGAACATTTTATTGTTCCTTTCGAACATTTTATTGTTCCCCCCCCAAAAAAAAAGTATCCTTCGAATGTGCGAAAAATTATCGTCCATTTCGTTCCTCGTACTTTTATTCAGCTCTTTTCTTTTTCTCTTTTTCTTTTTCCTTTTCTCTCTCTCTCTCTCTCTCTCTCTCTCTCTCTCTCTCTCTCTCTCTCTCTCTCTCTCTCTCTCTTTTCTTTTCTTCGAAAGGAAAAAGATTACACAATTTTCTCTCCGCACTTCGATTTATTTATATACTTTTTATTCACTCAAATTATTTCGTTCCTTGCAACTGTAGCAAGTTGTCTTTTTTTTTTCTTCATGTTCTTAATTTTTCTCGATTCTTTCTTTTTTTTTTTTATTATTTTTTTTTTTCGTCAAAAATTCCCCAACCCCCTTTCATACGGATTAATTGGGAAATTGATTTTTCGAAGAGAAATATGTTAGCGATCTTTATGGATTTAATGTTGAAGTGTAATTTTGTTGAATTGAAGTAGAAGATTTAAAAGAGCGTTCGATTTTATAGGAAAATAATCAATTTGTTTGATATAAAATTTCTTTCGCTTTTCTTTTTTTTTTTTTTTCTTCTAGATCGATTGACCATTTTATTGAGAAAATCGATAACTTCTTCTTTTGTTTTTGAATATTTTTTAAATTTATTTATTCGTTCATTCATTTATTGGATTTTTATACAACAATCTCTTGTATTGTAGATTAGATGGAATCATAAACTGTCTCATAAAACTATCCATTATGATTTATATTGGAACAAATAAAAAATAGATTTATGAACATTTCACAAAAAAAAAAAACATTCTACTCGTTTGATTAATTCAATACACAGTGAATTCTATTAATCATTTATAATGATATTCAATTATACTCGCAGAGTTAGTTGATTTATGCTAACGAACGGGAACTTCTTACTAGATATTAGACACAGCGGCACCATCTGTTTAATAATCCCTCTAATACGATTCTAAACTTCTCTCAGTTGGTAAAGCAAAATCTAACATTCTAGTCTTGCCTCGATCGGGGGAAGAAGCACGAGAGAAGATGATTCTCGTGTGTTAGTTGTTAGTCTTGCTCGATGCTGCCACCAACCATGTATTTCTGTAGTTAAATTCTAAAATTGTCGGCGTCGCGAACCGCTCAATGGGTTTTACATTTCTAATCAAACCGATAATACTCTTATAACACTATACATCCTACATATAGTAATTAGTAGAATTTATGTATTAGTTCTAGCCATTAATTAATTTATTTTTTTTTTATTTACAAATAATTATTAAAAAGTAAAATTTAATTCAAACTTGTTTATATATATATATATATATATATATATATATATATATATACACACTTGCAATAATATTTTTTATTTTATTTATTTTCGTTTACGCTATTAACAAATAATAACGCAAAAAAATCTCCTCCCCTGTCCATCTATTTCTCATTTTTCTCTAAATTGAACACGAATTCTTTCGATTATAACTTCTATGCTACAATCGTGTCATTGTCGTTTGTTTATCGATTAATCGTATAAAAAAATGACATGACAAAAGAAGAAATAAATAAATAAAAGTATTCGTATTACATTATGCAAAAAGAGAGACTTAGATAAATTAGACAAATAAAACAAGTTTTTCCCGAACCGTTCGTAGAATGGAATAATAAATCACGTGAACGTAATTAAATAACGAGTTTCATTTAAACTTGATCCTTGAATACTTTAAGACGCGTTACTAAATACGGTAGAGGATGGTCAGTGCTGATGCTTTGAATACGGATCAGCTATTTTTACATTAGCAACTATGTACTAACAACCAGTTCCGCTCGTGTGCGAAATAGCTTTCGTGAAAATATAAGATTTTACTTCGTCAAACTTTCCCCTTTGGAAACTTTCAAAAATAAGATAAGAAAAATCACTTCTTATCATTATTCCCTCGATATCGTATCTATGGAATTACATTTCTTCTTCTTCTTCTTTTTTTGTTTCGTATTACGATAATAACGTTGCGTATTACTTATAAATTTTCACTGAACCAGACATAATCTCTCCACGACAAACAATATCTCGAGGAAAAACAATAATGCAATCTTGCCGAGTTATTTTCGAAATAAGATATATATTAATAATACGTTATTAATAACTCGTATTGAAAATATATACGGACAAGGTTTATTACAATATTTTTGTTTCTCTATAGATATTATTACTAAATTTTGCATCATAGATTATTATGGACAATATTTAATATATATATATATATATGCATATATTATCGTGAGATATTGAAAATATATACAAATTTTTAATATATTGATCCTTGACATAGTTACATCACTGTTATGAAACTTACACGCGCATACAACACCGATTATCGTCATATCAATTTTACGTACCGTGTATAAGAGAAAAAAAAACAAGAACATTCGAGAGAGAGAGAGAGAGAGAGAGAGAGAGAGAGAGAAAAAAAATATGAAAAAAAAAAACAGGAAAGAAAAGATTTTCGATCGTACGTTTGAACGAATTCGAACGTTTTTAAAAACCATCGCTACATTTAAATCCTATTTCTTTTCTATTCAACTATAACTATCATGTTCCTTAACTTTTCCTTGGGTTATCCAAGAATAGAAACCTACGGCGGTTTTGTGGCGTCAATTTTTTTCCTTGCCTAGACATATGCTAGAGCTTTAACTATACGTTTCTAGTCCAACAACACCAGGTACACCACTGTATCTTTCTTCTCTTCTACTCATTCTCTCTCTCTCTCTCTCTCTCTCTCTCTCTCTCTCTCTCTCTCTCTCACTCTCTCTCTCTCTCTCTCTCTCTCTCTCTCCTTTTTTCCTCTCTTTCTCCGTCTAATCGTGACTCTCTCTTCCTAGTTTCACGTTCCTCCCACGTTTAGATGGTCGAGACCGGTTTGCACTCTTCTGTTGCATCTAATTCTCTCTCTCTCTCTCTCTCTCTCTCTAATATTTTTCTAATCCGTTCCATACTATCTTTCTCATTCAGCAAACTCGTCTCCTCTTATCCTCTTTAACAAAGAAAGACGACGTGGGTCGATTGCATCTAAAAAAAAAAAAAAAAAGGGAAAAGAAAAGAAATGAACTTTTTTTTACAATAGATAATCAATGAGAGTTACTTCCTTTCGATAATTCTCAAATGTATGCAATCCAAACGATTAACTATTATTATACTATTTTCTGCGAGCTAATCAATAAAAATACAAAAGATAGGAAAAATTTACGCACACATGTCTCTTCCAATCGCATCTTTTTGCTTTCTTGTTTTCACCCTTTTTCCTCTCTCCCTCTCTCTCCCTCTCTCTCTCTCTCTCTCTCTCTCTCTCTCTCTCTCTGTCTCTCTGTGTCTCTCTCTTTTTACTTTTAATCAAATAGATAAATTGTTATCTCTTTAAACTCCTCGCAAAGTTCGTTTAAAGTCGATAAACAACAGTATTCGTTCACGTGCAGTGTAGTTCAACGCGAGTGTGATTATGCTTGATCTCGCATGAAGTTACTACGACGTAGCTAAAGGTCTCGTTTCTTTTTCTCGGCTTCTTTTTTCTCTTTTAATTTTATTTTTTTTTCGTTCTTTTCTTTTATTTCGTAGCTGGTATAGTGAAACACGCGCACGCACGCACGCACGTGTTCAAGATTATCGATAATCTATCGAATAATTGAGTAATAGCAATTAAGAATTCACTTTAATTACTCGTTCCTCTCTTTTTTCTCTTTCTTGTTTTTTTTTTTTTTTTGTTTTTTAATTGCTTATAGCATTCGCAAATTATTAATTGATACCAATAGACCATCGTAAAAATTGCATTGATTTATTAATTTTAAAACGTCTCTCTTTAAACGGATTTTACTAGCAAATTGATGTTAATATCGATCTAATATTGAATCTAACAATTCGAGATTTAAATCGATCTCTCTCTCTCTCTCTCTCTCTCTCCTCTCTCTCGTTTTTGTACATTTACATTTACGCTTTACATTGATCTGTGGATCTTCGGGAAAGAGAAAAGATGAAATATACGATTTATCAAGCACGATGAAAACTTCGTAGAGATCTTAGATTGAAATTAATTTCGTTAAAAATAAAAAAAAAAAAAGAATAAAAAAAAAAGAAATAAAAAGTGACTTTAATACTTAAAAAGTGATTAAGGAAAAAAAAATTCGTAATTTTAACCTTATTTTCTATCTTTCTCTTTCTCCGAGAGATTCAACGCCTCTCTCTCTCTCTCTCTCTCTCTCTCCTTTCCCTTTACACTCTTTCTATCTTTCTATTTCTCTCACACACCAACAAGACGTGGGACGATCCTTCTCCTCGTCTTCGTCGTCGTCGTCGTCGTCTTCTCGTCGTCGTGAGTTTCTATATAAATCCTCGTGAACTCACTGGGTTCTCCGAGTAGTTCGCCATCGGCAAACAGTTCGTACGGATCATTCTTCTCCGGGTACATGAGTGATATTATTATTATTATACTACTTTTGCGGTTTACGTGTGTTTTTCCATCGTTGTGCGTTAACACATAGATATTAGGTAAAGAAAGAAAAAGAAACGAATGCAAAAAATTGTGCCTATTTTATTATGTTTCGTGAAACAACGAAAAACGAACGATCGAGATATGTATTTAACAAAACCACGATGAAAGAGAATAATAATGATAAGGATCGATTTGCGAGACGCGATCCCTGTTTTTCTTTTTCTTTTTCTTCTTTTCTTTAAAAAAAAAAAAAAAAAAAAAAAAAAGCTAATTTGAAACATACCGAAATATAATTATGCTAATAACGAAAGGATCCATCCGTGAAATGTCTTAGGATTTCTTCTTCGTGGCGTATCTTTTTACATGAAAATAATGGTAGTAAAAAAAAAAAACTACAACGAACAAATAAAAAATAAAAAAAAAAAAGAAGAAGAAGAACAAGAAACAACTCGGATCAAATTGTCGTATATCCGATTTCAATTTTTGATGATTTTATTATATAAGTAGTGCGCGAGTGCAGTATACAACGCGATAGTCATATTCGCATTTTTCAATTCTATTTTTTACTCGGCCATGAGACACTATCCTTGTTTCTATTAATAGGACGATGATAAATAAATGTTTCCATTACGAAGTAGAGGGAGGACTTTCTTTTTCTCTTTTTTGTTTTTGTCTTTTTCGTTAAATACTTATAACAATAATATTGTCACAAATCTTACACGAAATTCGTTTCCTTATTTATTTATTTATTTATCTTTTTTTTCCCCTTTCAAGGACAATCTCCTTCGACTTAGAATAATATCAGACTAATGTAAACATAATAATGTTTCTCTCCTCCCTCTCTCTCTCTCTCTCTCTCTCTCTCTGTCTATTTCTTTCTATTATTTCCTGTAGAGATTTCTCGAATCGAATTCACGTTCCTATTAAAATTTTGACGACCTTCGCGTAATCAACATATCTCGATCGTTTATTATAAAGGTTTTCGATCTCTTATCGAATTTTAAAACACGCGATAGAGAAGCAACGACGAGTTTACCAAAGACGAAAAAGGGAAAAAGGAAAACGAGCGAAAAAGGGAAAGGAAAATATTTGTGAGTTTCAACGATGGATTCGGTCCTTAAATTAGGACGAAGCATGAGCAGTGGCGTATATAGAGCCGCTGGGGCCCTGACCCGTGGAGCTCGATTCTTTCTGGCTGCAGTCCCATTTTTGGGAATAACCAATCCGGTATGATAAACGAATTATATACACGATATACTCGTGTGTATATATATATATATAACTTTCATTAATTTAACATTTTTATCTTTATTAAATATCTAATACAAAAATATATGTACAACGAATGAAACGTAATGTGGAATATTTAATGCGATAAAAAAATGTTATAAAACGAACAGAGAGAGAGAGAGAGAGAGAGAGAGAGAGAGAGAGAGAGATAGATAGAGATAGATGGATATGAAAAAAAAAGAATATATTGTTACCTCATCGTAACACGATTCAATATTACGCAGCAAAACGCAATAGACGCAATTCGATGCGAACTTATACGTATCGTTCGTCATATACTTTAATTAGACAAGGGACTCTTTCCGTTATAACTTTTAGGAGAGAATAGATTTAATTTAAAGGTGAAAATTCAAGTGGTTCGGATTATTATGATTCATCGAAGAAAGGGAACTACCACCCTGTGTTTTATCGATCGCATTCAACACAGGCGCCACGTTCTTAACTCGTACAATTAATAGTCTGAAAAATGTTGGCACGGGCCAACACAGAAATCTCGCCTCGGGGAATCATTGTCAAACGTGTGATCAAATTTAGAACGTGAATAATCCATTATCCGACAAGTTACGGAAATTAAATCCATTCAAATAAGGATCTAATTCAAATTAATTAGATTTTTATTTATATATTGTATATATATATATATATATTTTTTTTCTTGTTGTTATGCGTGTATTTATTTTACGATACTTAATTGGACCTTAAGGATTATCATAATCCGATTTTATTCGTGTTCATCGAAATAATAATAATAATAATAATAATAATAATAATAATAATAATAATAATAATAAAATAGCAAATTTATTACGTTTCGAAAATATTATTGGTATATAAAGTAACAATGGCATAACAATGACAATAAGAAAACATACACGTACGCTCCTCGATAGTACAGAAATAGTAAGTAAGAAGAACAATACCGAGGTGTAACTTAGTACGAGTAAGCTACACGAAGTGAAAGCATAAAAGCTCTAGGCGAGGCAAAGCTCTACGCAAAAGCCTGCCGCTTGTAATATAGTGATGGTGGTGGTGGTGTTAGTGGTGTAGTAGAGAGAGAGAGAGAGAGAGAGAGAGAGAGTATGCGTTGAACACCCCAAAAATAGAACTGGAAAGACGTCGGACTCGAAAGTTCACATTTCGTTCTTCTCTCCTTTTTCTTCTTAGTTCTCTTGTTTTTCTTTTCTCTTCTTTTTCTTTTTATCTTCTTGTTTTTTTCTTTTTCTTTTTTCCTTTCTCTTCTCTCCTTTCGTTTCTTTTTTAAACAAATACCCTCGAACTTCTTTTTAATAGATTTTCGAGATTCCTTATTAAGCGAATACTCGAACTAATACTCGATTTTAATCGATTCATAATATCGTTCGTAATCCTTAACGATGGAAGTTTTTTTTTTTTTCTTGTACCTTTTGCTCCCTTCGTCGCTCATTCTTCGTTTCGTTCGATCGAAGAAATAAATTTGTGTGTTTTTCACCATCATCGTGGAATTTAAATTGCCCTGTAAAAAGTCCCGGATAAAATTTTATGACAGCCATTGAGGAGGATGGAGGGGGAGGGCCTGTAACCATACGAGATGTATATATATCAACGGCCACTTTAACGAGTACGACCGCACCCGAAGTAATAAAATTATTTCAAACGAATTAGACAATGAAAGTGAGTACGGATAAAATAATCGATGCGAAATTATCGCGTCTGCTGTTAAGAACTCTCTACCCACCCCCCCCCCCAAAAAAAATAAAAGTATTCTAATGAATCGAATCCGATTATTATTTAACGCTATAGACAAATTGGCGCGAAATTTGAATAATTTTCTATAAACTTGACATATGTTTCTCTCTGAATATGTTTATTTATAACTCTATTTTTTTTTCTTCCTTTAGAGCATTTAACGTAATCACCATTACAGTCGTACACTATATATATATCAAATCGATGATAAACATGCTTGTATGCATCGTATATATATTTACAAACGAAAAAAAAAAAAAAAAAAGAAAAATAACGAAAAAGAAAAACACGTGCCTTTTCTACCATTCTCCTCGTTTACGCGTTGCAATATTATCGTCGGACACGCTCCGACGAACCGGATAAATGTCCTTTCGCAATTTCGATCTGTGAAACATCGAAATGACGAAGAAAAAAATAACGAAAAAAAAAGGGAAAAAAATAAACGTTGATAAAAATTGTCGACTATTTTCGACAGTTGAAAATCGATACGGGTGAATGCAAGAAAAAAAATAATAATAATAATAAACAAAAAAAAAAAAAGAAATAGAAATACTATCGCCATAAAATCATCGAATCACTTTTTAACGTTTATACTATTTGTTCCTAAAATTTTCTCAGTTTCCAAAAGTTTGAGTCAATTGTGCGATTACTACCAAGTTACGAGACAATACATCTCTTTTAGCTGAACTTCATAACAAGAGAAGGTGGTGGTAGGTTAACCGGAAGTTTATTTTTCTACTTGTTACGGACAATGGTCTCTCTCTCTCTCTCTCTCTCTCTCTCTCTATCTTACTATCTATCTATCTTTTTTTAGCACACACGAATGATTCCCTGGCCACATTCCAACTTTCAATAGAGTTCCTTTTTCCTTTTGGTGACGAGCCAAAGTCTTCACCGGCGAACAAGCGTGTTAGAAAAGATATATCCCGAATCGCCTTGGGCATTGATCTGCTTGCAATCGATTTTCTATTCCCTCGAAAGCTAATGCGATTTCTATCGGTTTATTATTGGTAACGTTTAGGTCACGAAGAAACAAGAGAATTATATTTCGTTCAAATTTGTTATTTCTATATCTTCTTAGTGTTATCATTGTAACGATAAGTTACGAAACCTCGTAGTTACAGGATACATAAACATTATGTTCGATCATTCTTATAAATAATAAACAAGACAATTATACGATATCAATATGTCTAACGAAGTAAAAATCGAATTTGTTTTAAGGGCGGTGAGGATGGTGAGCACGCAGCTAACAGTTCAGCGGAAGACAAATCAGCCGTGAGCAGTCCTACGGAGAACGAACCCAGCAGTACACCATTGTCATCGGCGGTAGAGGCTAAAGAAGAATCAGGAACGGCGGCATCAGCAACGACGACAACGACAACGACGACGACAACGGCATCGGCAGCGACGGCGCCGGCGGAGCTCGCGACAACACCAGAAACAGCAGCACCAACAACAACGGCAACGACGACACCACCAGCAACCAGCCCGGTAGCCGAGGAAAAGAAAGAGGAACCTACTCCCTCTGCCCCTACTCCCGTCCCTCTAGAGGATAAGAAAGAGGAGGTCGAAAAAGTCGAGGCGGAGAAAAAAGTAGTCGAGGTCAGTCCAGACGGTGGTCGGTCCTTAGCGGACTCAATAAAAGTCTCCGTCTTCCGAGTCCAGCCAGTCGATACGTCAGTCGATATCATTGAGAGGAAAACCAGTGAGGATCTCCCATCCCAACTCCCGTCGAGTCCTCCACCAACTCCGATCGAACCGTCGCCCTTGCAACAAGCTCAGCAGGCAGCCGCTACGGCCGTCACCGTTACCGCCCTGGCCAAAGCATTAGAATTGCCTGTTGAACCTGTTGTTGTAGATAAGGACGTTACGACTGAAGTTAATTCCACGTTGCCAACAATTTTACACCAAGACCCTCTAGAAGACGCCCCACCTCCTCCTCCTCCTCCTCCGCCTCATGAATCGTCATTGTCCGCTCGCGTTTCTAACAATGATCCATTCGAACAATCATCTCCAGTTCTCTCGAACCTTGAATCAACGACCATTGAAAAGATAATAATCCCCGTCGACGTAGATTCCGCTCTGTTGCTTACGAAAGACGTACCTGTAGGTATCGTTAACAAGACTGATGAGACTGTTCCTATACTGACGGGACCCGATAAGACTAACTTTAACTCCAAACTCGAAACTGTTAAGACTGATTCGAAAATATTGGGAAATGAAGCGACTAACGTCGAAGACATTTCTAAATCCCCTAAAGGCACTTTCGACAATATTATTGGGGATATCAAAACGACTGAGGAATTAGAGACTGACGTAACGAAGGTGGTAGAAGAGACACAGGAAAACGTTGAAATTGTTGGCAAACATGAAAATTTACCAGACTTACAAGCGCCCGATGAACAACAACAACAAGATGATCAATTTAACGAAGATGCCGAGGAGGTTATTATCGTCGAGACGCCATCGCGCGAGGAGAACGTCATCGAGGAGGACAACAACAAGATGATCATTTCGGATGTTACCGAGGATCAAAATCCGTCCAATGTGGTTACAAATCCTGAAGGAACACGTAACGAGCATATTATCGTCGAAGCCAAACCGGCAGTGGTCATACCATGCGAAGAAGTAGAAGAAGAAGAAGAAGAAGTAGAAGAAGAAGAAGAAGAAGAAGTCGAGATAATCGAGGAGGTGGTATCTGTGGTAAAAACTACAGACACCGTCGAAGCAATTCCGAACGAAGAGAAAATCGAACCGGTGCCGATATTATCGGATACAACCTTGCCAGCCAAAGACCTTCTTGTAGAAGAAGAAATGAACGAATTAGATGTCTCGTCTTCCCCAAAGGATGTCTGTACGGAACTCGTTGATCAATCTATAACGGAAACGATGGTCGCAGACGAAAAACTTGCGGATGAAGAAAAAGATATAATCGAAATCGACGAAGCAAAGAGTTGTTCGGTCTCTTTGCCGACGTCAGAAAGAAAAGAATCCTTGGACGAACTAATACACGAACAACAACCACCACAACTGTTACCAACTCCAACTCCACCGCCACCACCGCCATCATCGTTAACATCAACTACCATTACCGAAGTCGCTTCCAACGAGCAATTAAGTAAAGTACAAGCAAACGAATCTTTAGAGGACCAAACAAATGCCAATGAACTCACTTCGAGTTCACAAAAAGACACAGTAGTTACGACAAACGTTCCCACGGAAAGACAGAGTCCGTCCCATAATACTACCATTACGAGAATCGCAACACCACCTCCACCACCACCACCGCCATCATCACCACCGCCATCTTCCTCGCCTGCTACTACTACTACTACTACTATTACTACTTCACCTCCTCCTACTCCTCCTCCCGTTTCTTCTACCAAAGAGGAAGAAGACGCTTCGTGCCGACTTCAAAGTGAATCTTCCGAGTTCCCATTGCCACCGCAAAATGAACTTGCTACAAAGTCTCCTACTTCCGTGCCCCGATGTAACGTTAGTCAAACGTCCTCCACTGACACAACAGATATTGTCCAAACGTCGATCACAAGTCCAAGCCCAAGTCCAAATAACCGATCCAGTACAAGTATCGTGTCTAGCACAACAACAGCCACAAACGATTGCTCGCAAACATTGTTGCACGAAGACCAGACCGATCGAGATTTGAAGAAGGAGTCGGTGTCTAAGAGCCTCAATTCGTACAATGATTCGGAAGTTGAGTTGAAGGAGAGGTTAGCCCAATCCCTGGCGGAGACGGAAAACCAGAAGGAAACCTTATCGTGTCGATCGTTGAACGATGATGTCTCAACTGCCTTCCAGGAGAACCACCAGGTGACTAACATGCGACACAACATCCTGGCATGAATTCGGGCCAGCCAAATTACATTTTGGCAGTGCTCGCTCGTTACCAAGTATATCTCTCTCGTCGTTACGGTCCGCACCACCACAATCTTCTTGTCTCTTGTCGTATAGATATTCGATAAATATGTATATATATATATATACATATGTATATATATGTATACATATATAGCGATGACCACCATTACAGTTGTTCCTTCAAATTGCTCCTTATATCTTAATAAGTATAACGGTTATATCCAAAAATCTTTCTTACTCGTTCCAAACCTTTTTCTACGTACATATATATATATATATACATAATATATATCTCTATCTGTCTTTCCCCTCTTTCTCTTATTATCTCTTGTGGTCGAAATTGATATATCCCCCTGTGTCATAAAATCTTCCTTGACGATATATCTCTCATATCCAATATCTCAATCATATTTTTTCTCGACGAAAGGGGACAAAATTATGAAACCTGACGACTGCATCTCCAATAAACAAAAAAAAATGGGTTTTCTTTGCACGTTTACGTATATTTCGTCATTTATCTCCAGAAAATTCTTACTCTCTTCATACTCACTCACTCACTCACTCACTCACTTACTTAATTACTTACTTATTTACTTACTTACTTACTTACTTACTTACTTACTTACTTACTTACTCTGGTGCTCTTTTGTTTCTAATCAAAAAGGTTTACCCATGTTGCTTTGGCCATAAATCTTTCCTTCTTGCGATGGATCGATCATATCCCAGAAACAACCCTCTTACCCTTAAGTGTTTATGTCGAGGGTCTCGTTAAACGTTTATCCTTCGTCCTACCAAAAACACAAACAACAAAATGAGAAATTACTTCTTTCATTCCTTTTGATAATCCTCCCCTAGTCATCCACCATGTTTTATATAGTCAAATCTCCAATGATATCACCACCCCTTTCCCCAATACCATATTATCACCAAATTATTACCTAAAAAGAAACCCTTGCGTTGTTTGCCTCTTGGTTTTCTTGATACGGTATATTATTATTAACCTGGCTTTACATTTAAAATTCAAAATACGCTAAAAAGAGTAGAGCCAATATCGTAGAGCTAGGTATTATTATTATGTGTATGTAAATTTTATATATATATATATATATATATATATATATATATATATATATATAGATCTATAGATAGACACACACACATAAATATATATAGAGATCTTAAGCATAACAGCAAATCAGTTTCTTGTTAGAAACGTCATCATTTTTGCTAAATTTGTTATTATCGCTAATACGTTATGATGTTCGCTCGGATATTAGATAAATTTTTTAAAATAGAGTGAAACTCATTGATAGACGTAATCTTTATCTTTTTTTTCGTTTTTTTTTTTTTTTTTTTTTTATTAACTCATTTAGATGAGTAGATAACTGGCGCTTCGAAGGAGCAGCCTTCGTTAATGATAAAACGTATTTCTTTATTTTTATTTTTTTTTTATTCCTTCTTTTTTCATTTCATCTATTCTTTCTGTCTCCTTTTTTTGTTTATTTCATTCTTTGTTTTTTTTTTTTTTTTTTTTTTTATTTATTTATCTTTTTATTCGATAGGTACGATCGTCGTACATCATCGGGTTATATTATTCTTTTCGCGTAATTGCATCCATTGCGTTTCATTAGAAGCATCTTGTATATGCCGCATGCAGAGTTTATTTTTTATTCCTCTCTTTTTTTCTTATTATTATTCTCGGGATTTCTCAAACGAGGTTCACACATGTTCTTTGAGCAACTCGAAGCATGGCGAACGATTCTGTCCTGTCATTTATATCTGTTTTTATCAATTTCTTTACGTTCAAAAACATTCAAAGCGGGGGGGGAGAAGAAAATATCGAATCAAATATTATTATTGGAATATTTATTATCGTTAATTTTACGTTTAACTTTCTCTTATTTCCTTTCTCTTTTTTCTTTTTCTTTTTTCTTAATTTTTTGACTCGAAATGGTTCGACAGAATCGATTCACGTTCCTACGTTGATCGTATTGAAATAAATAAATAAACGAATAAATAAATAAATAAATAAATAAATAAATAATAATAATAATAAAAAAAGCATGTTTGGTTTTTTGGGTCATAGGCAGGAAACGCGCCTTTTTCAAATCGGGATAAAGAATATTTTAATTGTGTCCGTCGGGCATGATGTTTGTTTTGCAGAGCACTCCGGAAATCGAGAACCCAGTAGCGGAAAAGACCACCACCATTGCGACTAATGAAGTTGGTACGACAGAAAGTAACGTTGAGGAAGCTCCACCAAAGGTGGCACCACCAGCCATCCCGATCGAAGTCCCAGCCTCGCCGCCATCTGCACCGGCCATTACTGAAGATGTTGCTTCGGTCACTAAGGTATAACAATGATTTTAGGGGGTAACATATGTTCTCTGTCCTCTCCTGTCCTCTCCTGTCCTATCCTGTCCTATCCTGTCCTATCCTGTCCTATCCTGTCGTCGTCGTCGTCGTATTTCAACAGAAAGATAGATAGAGAGGGGAGTCTACTTGCTGTCTACATCAACGATGATCGTTACGAGAGAGTATGATTATGGGAATAGGATGACTCATTGCTCCATAGAGTGGGTGTCACGATAGATATATTGATGGAATATATCGATGGACTCTCTCTCTCCCACACTGTGTCTACTGACTCTAAAGAAGAAAATTCCTTCTCTTCCGTAGATAGTAATTCTCTTCGGAACCCGTGTTTGGTTTCCATGTTACCTCCGTGTAAACATGATAGATAATTGGACTCTTCCTCGTGATACATCCTAATCGTAATTAAAGATGATGATCGCCTAATTATTCCGAATGCTTGATTATTATTAATCTTATGACGATTATTGAGCGAGGGGCCATCTGATTATTATTTAACTAATACGTTATTGC
>OU427004.1:3078995-3228995 GCA_911387935.1 Dolichovespula saxonica | reverse complement strand
AGCAATGAGACGGAAAGAAAGGAGAAATGGTTTGGATGAGGCAAAAGTTGTTGAAACGCAAGTACGCAAAAACAAACCGCACGAGTGATTTAAGCGAAAATAAAGATATATGAAAGGAAAAGAAAATGGAAAAAAGGGGGCGGAGGGGGGAGAGAGAGAGAGAGAAAAAGAAAATAAAAAAGCTCGTATCGCGAGAGAAAGTAAATTTCTCTTAAGAGAGAGGGAGGAGGACAGTCGATGGATATACATATATATAAAAAGATCTTTTTTTATTTTATTATTATTTTATTTTATTTTGCTCGTGTTTCCTTTCGCGGATCTCTTGATTTTTCTTTTCCTTTTTTTCTTTTTTCATTTCTTTTCTTTTCTTTTTAAATTTCGGTCTTTGGTTTTTCCTTTAAATATTATATTTGTACGATCAAGGATTGTTTTTTTTTTGTTTTTTCTTCTTTTTTTTATGTTATATAACGAGAAACTATACACTTCTATTATATACACTTTTATGATGTTTGGATAAGCGCAGGATGAAAAACACACGACTACTCTTGTATTTTACACGTATATAAATGGAAAAAAAAAAAAAACAAACAAAGAAATATACAAAACTAAAACACATTTACCAAGAGAACATTTTTACACGCACATGGGTACGATTTGATACTTTCGTACCTTATACCATCCCATCACCCCACAACCATTCACCATCACCATCACCATCACCACCGCCACAACCACCACAACCACAACCACCACCATCACCACTACCATCACCACCATCACCACCACCACTACCACTACGAATACACAAAGTTTTATGTAAAAAAAAAAAAAAAAAAATGAAAAAAAACCATGAAACGTCATACAATAAAGTTGAAACACAGTGTAAGTGATATTTAATCTAGACGTATAGGAAAAAATACGTTGGTGTAATAAATACAAAAGAAAAAAAAAAAAAAACGAAAAAAAAGAAAGAAAATGGAAGAAGGGAAAAAAAAAATTCGGTGTTTGTTCGATAAATGATATTTCTCTTTTTAAAATGAGAAAAAGAATTTACGACACGAAGCCTATCCTCTCGTAATTTTTATGATAATCATTATAAGTATCGTCATCGCCTAATTACAATAAACAAGACAAGTGTGCACAATTTTACCGCCCCGAGATATATAATGGGAAGGGAGAAAAAAGAAGAAAAAAAAAAAAAGAGAAATGTGAAAAGGACAAAAAAAAAAGGAAAAGAAATGAAAAGAAAATAATAAGAAGGAACGGTACCTTTTTCAAGTTTTTCATACAATATTTCTACGTTTATACGGATCTCCCAGAAGTAAAAGAAAAGAAAAAAAAAAAAAAAGAGTAATTTACATGCGAAAGCTTTTTTTATTAAGACAGTAGCGTGTAGACCATTTAAAGCTAATCGAACAATTAAAAAAAAAAAAAAAAGAAAAAAAAGAAAAAAAAAGAAGATAAAGAAAAAGTGCATATAGCATGTATGTTACGCTCTCGATCAGAATATTTCCAAGTGTTAGAGAAGTTGGTATTGATTTTTGAACAGTATAATTAATGAATAAGAAATAAAGAAAGAAAGAAGTTTAGGGGGCCGGGGGAGGGAAGGGGAGGGGAGGGGAGGGGGTTGTAAGAAGAGAGAGATTAGGAAGTACTAGATGTGGAAGAAGGAAGAATTAATATGAGATCGAAGAGGAGGATGAGGAGAAAGGAGGAGGAGGAGGAGGAGGAGAAGGAGGAGGTGGCAGAAGTTAAAATTAAAAAGTTGTATAGTAAACCTTATTCGTATGGAATTTCATCAAAATAGTATTGTCCATAATGATATTTACAACGAAATTGCGCCGGTTTTCTCAACGGAACAAATTTCGGCAACGAGAGAGAGTATTAGAACATTGTCATTTGAAATTCTTTAAACGTGACTAATAATCTGTGTCTCAGCGTAAGAACAAAATGGATTGTTTAAATAGATTTGGGGCGTCTTCCGGCACATCGAGTCGACTCGTTAATGTAAGAGAGGAGATAGAGATAGAGATAGAGAAAGAAAGAGAGAGAGAGAGAGAGAGAGAGAGAGAGAGAGATTGATTGATTGATTGATTTTTGCGTTTTTGAATACTATTGAAATAAAATTATATTAATATAACACTTTTTACACCGGAGGCGCTTCAAAAATCACAAAACCTACAGTCTTCAGTAACTTCGATCAACAGTTATGATAGTAACTAAACTATTCTACATTTATCTATAATCTAATAAACTGTGAAACAAGTGTACCATTATGTATATTTAATTATAATCCCCGTTAACGTCCTTTCTTTTTATTTCTTTTTTTTCGTTTTTTTTTTTTCTTATAAATATATAGCAATATTTTTTTCTTTCTTTTTCAGTTTATTTTTTTTCCTTATATTCGTAAACGACACGAAAACCTTCAAAAGAATTCTCTAAAATGTATATATATATATTTTTTTTTTTTCAAATGTAATTAATTTTATTGTACAAAACGCGAGAGATTACATTATTTTATTATTATATTAGTTTCCATCGTAGTTATCAACGTATCTAATTCGTCCTTGTTCATTTCAACGTCGATGACACGTCGTGTTCCCTTTTCTTCAACAATAAAATCTAATTGCAAGAGAGGTTCTCGTAACGATGCAATTTTACTTGTACCCATGACTAGCTGCAAGTTATAAAATTTCAATATACGCTCGTCTTAATGAGTAATTATGTACAAGATATAATTAAATATTTTATTACTTTTAATCTCCAATCAAAATCAACCATGGTTTGTAATTTTTGTTTAGAGTGTTCCATTAATAAGGCATGTGTCAATTGTTTTTGTCTAACCTTCAGACAATTCAAGATATCTTTTTGAATCGATTCAGGAAGATCATGATATTCCGGAGGCATCTAAAAATTGAATTAAATTCAATTAAAAAGAAAAAAAAGGGGCAAATAAAAATTTTAAAATAATTATTTAACGTAAAGCTAATGCCGCACGAATGTAATGATATTGCGTCGCGTGATAATTGCCATTAATAATTTCATACCTTTTCCTCCATCAAATATAAACATGCTGGATTACGTAAAAGCATTATCATTAATTTATAAATATCTTCATAAGCTTCTTTACTCCAATTTATACGATTCATAAACTTATGATAAGAGGGTCCCGGACGTCCGCAAATTTCATCTACGCATGCATGTAGTAACTACAAACAGAATATTTAAGTGAGAAATCCCCCCAAAAGGTATTACATTTAATAAAAGATATATCACATTAATAAAAACTGCTAACTTCTTTCAACACATCGCCCTTATCCTCATCAATTAAATTGGAATATAAAGACTGAATGATGTCCATTATTAATCAATACTTCGTTTGTTTCAGCTGAATCAAAAAAGAAAAAGCAAGTATAATGATATACAATAATATCAAAAATACATTTATTTTACAATATAATTAACATTACCATTATTAATATTAAAATATTAATATCACCTTATGTTACAGACGAATCGTATTTAATAAACGATACTTCTTATAAATACGTTTACGTAAATGAATACGATCATTTTGTCTTAACATTTGTTCATCACATTTAACAGATTGTCAATTGTAATAAATATCGTTTGAGGGTTATACAATCCGATATCGAGGAAAAATCATTGAAACAAAAAGTAATTTTCTAATACCGGTTTGCAGCAGGCGCACCAACATGGGCTACGTGCATGCCCACTGGCGGTAAATCTTTTGTATTATATTGAACCATCTAAATTATTCAAACCATCTGAATTATCCAAGCGATAATTGTTAAATAAAATAAATTTCCATTTCAAATGTCACGATATACCACGAGTATCGACGAACATAAACGATCGAATCGATCTTTTTTACGTTACGATTATAAAATATAAGAAAAACTTATAAAAGTATATAAATTAAGACGTAAAAAAAAATATTGCATTTTCAACGTGACACACTATATATATATATATGTATATATATATATATATATATATATATATATTTCTTATATTGATAACACCTCATTAATTAACTTTCAAATCGATTAACGCAAGAAAAAGAAAAGGGATAAGAAATTTCTAGCAAGCGTAGATGGCGTCGGCGTCTGTTCACCTTCCTTTTCTTACAAAAGAAAGAGAACTCGATAAATATGTTTCCCTTTTATTCGTTCCCCCACTATATTGCCCGTTCAGTTAATCCATGCACTACTGTGTATAAGTCATGCAACGTGAAAATGTTTATCACGGAATAAACAACATTTTATGGTTATTTATCCGAGTCCCACGAATTTATCACGAATATTCTTTTACGGTAAGTTTCCAACACGTAATATCTCACATGACTTTCTCCGTGACACAATTTTTTATTCATTTAATTACGCTTACAATACTTTAGTCGATCATCGGGAGAATAATATTTCCACTTTATGGCTTCGAATCGATTTTATTTGTACGTATATCGTTTATTAAATTATACAGGAAACATAGTAAATGGCATGTAATGAACTTTCGTCTCTCGTTATATTCGATATTTATATATTTTATTATGCAAATATTTTTTCTACATTAAATAGCGTTAAGATTATATAATTCTTCAATTATATTTGTCGTTTGACCTCCTTTTTTTTTTTATTATCTCACTATCGGTTTGTTCAAATATATAGTGAAAATATAGGTCAACTGTTGTTTTTTTTCCTCTCTATTTCATTTTAAACAATTGTTAATTACAACATGCGCATTCAACATTCATTTTGTCATAAACATACATATGTTTATGACGAAACAAATTTTTTAAACTCACTTTGATTATATTACAATTTAAATTTCTTGTTATGCATAAATTTTGATCGAATTTTAATACGTCGTTTAACGAAAACATTTAAAATGTATTTAATTAAGAATATTTTCAATCCGGATGTTATTTTTTATCATTTATCGATATTTGTAGAGAATTTTTTATAAAAGAAACACTCGTGAAGCTTTATCAGGATTTTTCATTAGTGCGATTTTTTTTCTTTCGTGTTTGTGCTTACGAAGAAATTGAAACCGTCGTACGTGACAGATCATGTAGTTTTTTCGACGATTTTTTTCGTAATGTATTTCATTAAATCGATATCATAGTATGTGAGTATATCGATAATGAAATTATTATGTGTACGATATTCGTAATATAAACATTTTTATAAATATATGAATATATATTATTGTGTAAACATTACGATACTTCGGTTTAATTATTTATATATTCCTATATTTATTTATGTGTATATGTATTTAAATAAATAAATATATATATATATATGATATATATATATATATATATATATATATATATATATATATAAAATCATCATATTGTATTTATTACATAACATATATATGTTATCATATTATATTGCATTTTTGTTTTTCAGATAATAAAGAACCATCCAGTTATTTAATAAAAACTTCAAAGATCATCAACCAATTATTAATAAAATATTCCAAGAAAACTTACAAAGACAGTTGTTGATAGTATAGCTCCTTTGGTTTCATTTGTGATTATAATGGTTAAGTATTTTGAGGACAATACTACCTTTTACTTTAATTGGAAGCAAGTTGTACAAGGATTTTGGGTCAAATACCCTAATCCCCATAGGTATTATAAAACATATTAATAACTTAGCTTGTACATATAGTTACTTATTTACGAACTTCGTAGATTGTCATTTTTTTATTATGTTGATAGCACGCATGTTTTGTCCGAGGATACTATATCTAGAGAAGTTAAGAATGGCAAGCTTTATTCTAAGCGTCTCTTGACAAAAACAAACGGAGTACCAAAATGGGGTGAAATGTTAGTTAAAAAGAAATCTGTTAAAATTGTAGAGGAAAGCATATTGGATCCGGAAGCAAGGACATTGACGACGTATACAAGAAACTTCACCTATAATAAAGCAATGGTAGTAATTGAAAATAGAATACGCTGTATTAAGGTTAAATTTTCGTCGCTCTCTTGAATATCGTATAACATAATCTTAACATTGCTATTTAGAGCGTTATCGAAAAAGTTGTTTATCGAGTTTCTGATGAAAATCCTTCATGGACTACAGTACACAGATCAGCATGGATATGGAGTTGTGTGCTTGGATTTAGTAAAGCAATTGAAGCATTTGGACAAGATAGATTAAAAAAGAACTACATGAAAATGTCTTTAGGTTTCAATCATGTTCTTGGACGTATGTTCCCACAAACAGCACAATTAGCAACCACTCATAGCAGTTGTCAGGTAAACGTATCAAATATGAACACTGTCTGTAAATTTTCATACTTTTTTAATTTTTAATATCAATTTATAGCCCGACGATTTGTCAGCTAATAAATCAATTCTGGCAGAAGGTTTACAACATTCTTTAAAAGACAAAGCAGAACAAGTAAAAGATGCTGCTAAAAAGGCCACAGATTTAGCAAAGCAAAAGACTGGTCAATTTATGTAATATATATTGAGAAGAATCAGATTAATTCAATGTTAATAAACCATTAACTATCAAGTACTATGCCAAGTGGAGAAATTAAGTGAAACTCAAAACAATAGTAAAGAAAAAAAAAATGAAATCACTTAAACTTTGTTCTAATCCAATTAAAATTTTAATATATGTTGGATCTAACATTTACTGTTATGATTTCGCATATATATCTTTCCTTTAATATATAATTTTTCTCTTTCGATATTATACATAAAAAAAATTGATTAATTGTACATAACAGATACTTGTATTTTACAAAACATAGCTAATTATATTTTAAACAATTACCATTCCTCTAACTGCCAGAGCCCAGAATATACATGATACTAGGAATATCCTGTTGTTACTCAATATTGAATCATTTCGAATTTATTACATATATAATTTTAGTATACAACACACTCTTTTTAGGTACGATCAAGGTACGTACATGACTTATACATTACCACTTGTCCAAAATAGAATGTACGAGTTTAAGCATTATAAAAAATAAGTCATGTCTATGTGGCGATACTATTGAATTATATAAGATTATCAAGACTTTTATGAATGCTAAGTAAAATTCGGTTTGATTTGTTGTTCATCTGACAAAAATCTAAATCTTAAAACATTATCAAATAATAATCGAAATATTTTTCAGGATTATTTAAACGAAATTATTTTATTTAAAGGCACTCTATGACTTAATACAAAATATACACATACGCATATATTTATATGAAAGGCATTTTTATGTTCGCTTGTATAAATTATGCTTTATAACATCGACTATAATTCTTTACTCTTATGGAATTACAATTTTGTCCTCAATGCTAGAAACAAAAAATACAATCATACTGATGAAATATGAAGTTATAAAAATTGTATATATAAAAGATTTATATAAGTTGTGACTTGATACATTGTAAGCAGAACGCTGATAGAAAATAGATACTTGTATAAAATTAGTTATCAAAATGTTGCACAATAGAATTTTCTTTGTTGCTTTAAAAAGCATAAATGCAAACTTGCATACATACGTACATATATATATGTACGTATTATATATATATATATATATATATATATATATATATATATATCACAACTGTATTATATTACAAGAATATATTTACTGTTTATGTGCTTTGTAATGTATCATATGAAATATTATAACATAGTTATTAAAATATACGTTAAATATATGCAAGTTCTTTATATGTTATTCTTGATACTTTCATACCGTAAGATAGAAGGACAGTAAATCACGTCAATTCAAATTATTTCCTCAATAGTAAAATTCATGATAAATAATGTGTAGCAATAACAAAATTAAATATTGTTTCATTTAAATCAGACAATATACAAGTATGTACGTATGCATATAATACACATATATACATACACACATAGAGACAAACGAATATCGATCTTTGAGGTTATTAATCAACAATTTTTGACTAGAGAATAATATATTTAAGTAACTTTTTTTAAAAGAAACTTGGAAAATCTATCCGATTAATATCAGGAGAAATATTATTAACTGATACTTGAAAGGAATATCAATGAATTAAATTAACATGATTCATTGTCATCACGCTTATCGAAAACTGATATTCGTGAAATGAATGTCGTATTGGAAATAACGATCGGTTTTTTTTTATTAATCTCTTTTTTCTCTTTTTGATTTATTTATTTCTCTTTCAGTTTTTTATCATTCGACAAACACTGAACCTGACTTTCTGATTGACCTTGTCCACACCACATATGGATTTCCGATTAACACGTTCACTACCAAGCGAGTTTATAAGAAAATCTTCGTCAAGACATGCGCGTTGCTAGACCATGCGCACTTCAAACACATTATATGCCATTAGCAGAGATCACCGATAACCGGCACTCAATTTGGCAGTGACGCAGTGGGAGTTGGTGACTGCCGCGCACAGATTGGTAGAAATATATATAATTAAAAAAAATGACAATACTTATAATTTATTATTATCATCGTTGATGTAGTAGTGGTGTGAAGAAATGAATGCAGTCTAAAACATCTGAAAATAGTTTCATTTATACATGAAATATAGTTTTATTATAAAAAAAAAAAAAAAAAAAAAAAAAAAAATTATTTTTTTTTTTTTAATGTTTACTGTAACTTATCTATTGAAGATAATATTTCATCATTATGTGTATCGCATAATAGAAAATTCATCGTGGCGCTACGGACGATCCCTGTAAAATTGGCGTGGCATTCTGCAACTTTATATGGACTGTTTCAAAACATTCCATTGAAATAATTTTTTTAAATAAACATTTATGACAATTCAATCGTATCATATTTTGTGAAATAATTTTCGAAATACCTTGTAAGCACTCAAATAAGCGTCACCCGCTTACGGCCTAATCAAGATTTTTGACGTCACCCGAATATAGGTGGCACGGGTCAACGTGTCAATGAAGCAATTCCTCTGAATAATTATACAACGACTCGAATCATTTATCGACCAAACGAGGAATAAATCCAGACAGAATTTTTGGCCACGAGGTCAATCATGATAACTGGGGTTCACCTTCCCTTTAACTTTTTATAATCTAATTCCGAATTCCGAAATAAACAAAACAACTAATTCATCTTGCGAAATTTGTGAAAGAGGGAAAATCCAATTCTAATTCATTAAAATGCGTGTTTGTATTAGCAATTCTTGGACAGACAATAATTATTTCCGAGTTGACCTCGTATCAGTCAGATCAGTATAAAAGTGAAGACTGCAAATCGACTTCCAAACAGTTGATCGTCGAACTTACTTGAGTAACATTGATCGTACAAGAAAATTTTCGCGTAAATTTATTATACATACAATTTAACAGGATGTATCGTATCATTATTTCTACAACTTTAAGTGAGTTAATTAAACAATAATAATAATATCTTTTCTTTTTACTAAAAATATCTAACGAAATGTAGAAAATTCGAATAATCCGATTTGATCTCCGTCAAATTATAAATCAATTGATCTTATCGATACGTGATATTTTTTTATTCCTCTTTTTCTCTATTTATCTTATATTTAATAATACAGAGAATTAATACGAAATTTTGTTGTTTTTTCTCTTTTTTTTTTTTTATTACAGTTGTATTCGCAATAATATCAAACACGACAGCCTTCCCTCAGGTAAGTTTACGAGTTTTATTTTCAATTTTAGCCTATATAATAACAATTGCCTTTCGATTATTTCGACAAATCAGAGAGTACGAATGTTTCATTCGTTGTATACAATATGAGATCTTAACAAGAGCAACCTGATTGGTCGAACAAATGAACGACTGTTCTTAAAAGTTCGTCGTATCTTCACATAGTCTGTGTGTGCGTGCGTGCGTGTATACGTATTTCATCATATAATTTATTCTTTATCTTTATTATATACTTATCATATTTCAGAGGAGCTTGAATATCGACGATATTTATCAAGTAGATGGTTTCAGTTTCAATGGTCCTATTGAAAGACGACCATCCTCCTCGACGGAAGCAACACCTACACCTGTTACTCAAAAAAACAAAACTTTTGAAAATTGCATTGCTAGATGTCCGGTAAATAAATATAATTTAAATAATCTAATCTTTTTTTACCTCTGGTTTTTCTATAAATTAATTTCATGCATATACACGCGTATACGTGCCAATAAAAATATATTCTTCCTGTTCAATGTGTGCTAATGTATAGGTTAATGTTTTTTTCTTTTTGTTTTTTTGTAAATATGTATAGATAAAGAAGGAAAATATAAGGAAATACCGAGCTACGTAATATGATTAATCACTATTGATCTTTGTTACAGTATTAGAATATGTGATAAGTAATAAGGATATATATACTTGCTTAGGTGCGTCATCACCTATCTAATTATATATACAGTAGGGGACAAAAGTATTCGTACAATAAGTATGTGAAAAGAAAAAGATCTGTATTTTCTACATTATTGATCAGATTGACATAAATTAGTTCACATGTTATTCACTAATATTAGTAGTAAGTAATATAAATAAACAAAAGTTAATTATAATCCTTGGTTACTTGTAAAACTTAATTTTTCATCAAATGATGAAATTTCATTGGGACATAAGTATTCGTACGATATTATTTATATTGATAAATATAAGAGATATATTTGATCTTGTATGTTTGACCCAAAACAAACATTGCACCTGTAGAATTCTAGTTGTTTGCTTAAAATAGGCGAGGTGACAACACTTATTGTTAATAATTTGAAATATGGGAAGAAAGTGCAAGGAAACGACTTTAGAAAAGCAAAAAATTATTATAAATTTATTCAAGGAGGGTAAATTTTACGCCAAAATATACGAAATATTAAAAAGAAGTCGTTCGACAATTTAGATTATAATAAATAAATTTAAAACAGAAGGAATATTACATAAACTAAAAAGAAGTGGCAGACCTTGAAAATTGAGTTTAAGAGAAGAACGAAAAATTGTAAGAATTATTAAAAAAGAACCAGATACCAGTGCATCTAAAATTGCATCTGATGTTCTGGAACATATGCACAATGAAGTACATCCGAAAACAATTCGAAGAATATTGCATAGAGCAGAATATAAAAGTAGAGTCGCAGGACAGAAATCATTCATCAATAAAGTTAATAAGAAAAAGAGACTGGAATTTGGAGAAAAATATATAAGTGTAAACAATGACTTTTGGTGTAACGTTATATTCTTAGACGAATCTAAATTTAATATTTTTGAGTCAGATGATTGCTAAAGGATATGGCGAAAAGCAAATACTGAGCTGGACCCAAACAATATTCGACCGACTGTGAAACATGGGGGAGGAGGTGTCATGGTGTGAGGGTGCATCGCTGCAAATGGGGTTGGAGAATTAGTTATAATAGATAAAATAATGGATAAACATCTATATTTAAATATTTTAAAGGAAAATTTACAAAAAAGTGCGGACAAATTAGATATTGGAAGTATATTTTATTTCCAACAAGAAAAATGGGAACTTGAAAAAAGAGTAAGAAAATATAATATAACATCGAAAGAACATTTAAAAGAAATTAAAAAAAAAGAGTGGGATAGTATAACACCGGATTTTATAAAAAAAAAAAAATTAGTATTATCAATGCAGAACAGATTAGGTGAAGTTATTCGCCAAAAGAGGAATCTTACGAAATACTAAACATTACATTTATATTAATTACTACAGATGTACGAATACTTATGTCCCAGTGAAATTTCACCATTTGACGAAAAATAAAGTTTTACAAGTGACCAAGGATTATAATTAACTTTTGTTTATTTATATTACTTACTACTAATGTTAGCGAATAACATGTGAACTAATTTATGTCAATCTGATCAATAATATAGAAAATACAGATAATTTTCTTTTCACATACTTATTGTACAAAACACTTCTGTATATATATATATGTATGTATGTATTTGTATACTTCGTATTAGATACACACATACACATATATTATATATACATAATATGTGTACAATCTCATATCATTAATGTTTCTCTAATGAAAAACAAATTAATACTAATAATAATAATAATAATAATAATAATAATAATAATAATAATAAAGAAATACATATGTATATATTATTTTTTATGCAGATTACTCCAGAATATAATCCAGTATGTGGATCAGACAACGTGAACTATGGTAATCCAGGAAAATTAAACTGTGCAATTGCCTGTGGCAAAGGTAAATTCATACACGCATTGAAGATTAAAATTAATTAAGAAACAATAAATATTTTTCGTTATAATACTAATTTCATTTTTTATGTCATTACAGACGTAAGCCTGGTTGTTCATGGAAATTGTTATGAGAATCCAAGAGGTTAATTTGCCCATTGCTGAAAATTGATAACACTGATTTATTACAAGATTGAAATGGTCCATTGTAGAAAACTGTTTAGCGATATATATTTTAATATTTTCTACTACTTTATTTGTATTAACGCATTAATTCTTTGATATGTTAATAAATATGAACAATTGAGCTAAATGTTTTCTCACATTTTTACTATACAAGATCGTTTATATAAGACTTCATCTTCGTCGTATCATAACTTAATTGTTATATTTTATATGCATTGTATATTATCGTTATATCGTTTCGTAGAAATAAATTGCAAAGTAACAAAGTACAAACTCTTCGTCGAATATCTTACGATATTTATTATTTATTATTATTTTATTATTATTGTTATTATTGTTATTATTGTTATTATTTTTATTATTATTATTATTATTATTATTATTATTATTATTGTCAGTATGGTTAATGTAAAAAAAAAAAAAAAAAGAGAAAGAGATAAAGAGATAAGAGAAGATAAGGTACAACAGTGATTTGAGATTTCGGCCGATAATAATAAATCAACCGATCGAGGAATTGTTTCTATCGGCCCATCTGACTCTTCGAGCAATTTCAAAGTTTCCTCCGTGAATACCATAAAGATGTCTAGCCAATATATCAGCCCTATCTTCTTCCGCTCTTATGGCCATTCTTCTGTATCGTCCAATCGCCAAGAGGCAAGAGGCTATCAAAACTATTTGAATGATAAGCCAAAAGATGAGTAAACCTAAAACTAAACCGGCATCTACGCAGAGTAGTCCATCGATGGAGTCTACAAAAAAAAAAAAAAAAAAAAAAAAGAGAGAAAAAGAAAAACAAACGTAACGCCAATGAAAGGAATAATTCAAAAATGGATTAGATAAATAGATATAAATCGTTGTCAAACGACGATTAAACTTACGTCCACCAGCGATTAGAATCGTATCAGGAGTAGTATTATCCCTGGACAGTAGAGGATCCGCAAAAATCACAGGACTCTGAACTATGATAGACAGTTGTAATGGTAGTTCATCTGGTGTTTTGTTCCTGAAAATTTCAGTTACCTCAGCAGCAATATATGGCTCCGACGTTGATGCAATGACTGTCGACGTTCGTTTCCTTCTTCCATAAGAGACACGATTTCCTTCGCAATGTGTCTTAAAAATGAAATAAAAAAAACAAAAATCAAAAGAAAAACTTCCAATTATAATTTATCCTTCCATTGAATTAAACGATGACAAAAACTTGTTAACTTACCGGCTCGCATTTATTTAAACAAAATTTAACAATAACGTTGAATCTGACCAATTGACTTTCAGGAAATTTGAACGCGGTAAAAGTTCCAATGAGTGAACGATTATCAATTGGATCTTTGGATAACGCTGGAAAGGTTGTTGGATCCGTAGGGCATCCAATTTCGTTAAGTAGAAGATAAGACCAATGCCCTGTTGCGCTACTAGCTACTAGATGTCCAGCCATAATATCGTATGGACCTAAAATACTTGAAATTCTATTTAATTCCGTGCTTTAATTTTATATCTATCATTTATCAAATTCGATCATGCTTAATTGCCCTTTTGAAGAAAGAGTCAGAGAGAGAGAGAGAGAGAGAGAGAGAGAGAGAGAGAGAGAGAGAAAAGAAACTGCAATACGAATGATTGATCAAATTTACGATGATGAGATACTTAACCGACGACATACCATCAGCTGGTTTAATTTCAATTCTGAGAGTCAGCCTTTCTCCCAACTTCGTAACGACTGCATCCTGATGATTCTCGTTTAAAATTCTCATAGTTATCATTGGTACTTCCGATGATGCGTTCATTACGATTGTTGAAATTGGCGGTACTCCTGCGCTAAAGACGTTATTACGGATATGGGGAAAAAAGTCAAATACATAATATATATTGTAAGACTCAAAACAGTGCTCACTTGGGATCAGCAAAATTTAAACTCGATTCCACTGATACGTTTCTAGGCTGCGGAATATCATGTTCACCTATGGTACATCCAACTTTAACAGCTTGATCGCCAAGCCTTTGAATAATAGGATTGAACTGTACGACTATGGTAGCCCATATCATCGTCCTTGTTCTGTAAATTATTGAAAATATCAATGGAATATAATCGTTGAAATAATCATTAGAAAACTCACCGATTTTCATTATCGATTGAAAATGCTGGCGTAAAGCCACATGGAATTTTAGACATATCCAATTCCTCGGTTTTTGGTAAAGGCAGTGTTAGTATTGTTACATTTCGACCGGTGCCTTGAATACCACAATCATTTCCATAACCATTAGCGTAGAGTCTACCTTCAAAGGGTTCCATCGTAATCAAAGTGACCGTTAACGTCGTGTCACTGCAACGTACCTTAACTGAACGACAATATCTTTTAATCTTGCGATTGGAACAAATGTTAAAGTTTTTATTTAAAAAAAAAAAAAAATAAATGAAAAAAAAAACTCACCGTCTAAACAAGGCTCTCGTTCTTTGTAAACACTGTTAGGTGTGTTAACAAGTGAACTGGTACCAAGGCTCAATGTATCTTCCGAATGTAATCGACAAATTGGTTTCTTGTTCGAGGTGTACACAACTGTGTAACTTCTACAGATGAAACCATCTTCACCGAGATCGCATCTACTTTCGCACTGTTTAATATATTACTTTAAGTTACAAGCCTAGTATTAATATATATATATATATATATATATATATATATATATATAAATTCTAATTAAATATTTGATACCTCTTGTTTGTCAACACCAGGTAATTCAAGATCCGAATATGGCAGGGTTACATTCGAAAATTCAGCATAGGAACAATAATCCATTTTCACTGAAACATAATATGTGATCTATATCATCGATAGATTATATATTTTCGATAATCTCTTTTTCCTATTGTTAGATGATTAAAATGCAGAATATATATTTAATATAGACGATGTAAATATATTATTATATATTTTCTAATAAAGTTACTTAAAGATTTTACTCACGTATATCATGACACTGATGTTGCAGGTATTCGTCTCTATACATGGAAGCCCTATAAGCCTGTGGCCTGATACTCCTTTCGACCATCGATAAGGCACATCTTCCCAATGTATTATTGATCGATAATGCTTTCGATGTACGAAATTGTGCTGATTTACAGGCACCGCCTGAAAATAAAAATTCGAAATTAACTTCATATTCCGTTGAATTTAATATTGTAAATGACGATGACGTAGGATCGAATTTTTTTAATTGACTTGTTCTTATTTTCTTTTTCTTTTTTTGCCAACCGACTTGATATCAAGGATATCGATAATGTAAATTTTGATTTACCTGCATCAATGCACGTTTTGTAGCATCGATTTCTTCGCATAGCCTGTGGTAACCAAACAGACCCAACATCGAGTAAAATAGCCCCCAACGTTCTTTCTACTTGCCAGAGTTTCTTTTCTTTACAGGTTTTAGATACTGAAATATATCTCGAATGAATTTCTTGAACTAACATTTTAACGTAAGAAAAATATTTTCGTTACCTTTAACACAAACTTCTTGATAAAATATAGAGTTTGATTCTGGAACAAACTCATCACCTTCAACTTCGACAGTATAACAGAGACTTCTTTCGATGTCGATCACGAAGGCAGTGCAATTAATTCGTTTACACCTGAATCAGGTTATAATTAAATATTAAATCATGTGAAAATTGATTAAAAAAAAAAAAAAATGATATGTTATACCTTTCGAAACAAGGGATGACAATACCATGTGCATCTTCGCCGCTGAACAAAGCAACTTTAGAAATGGTATACTCAGGCCTGGCTCCGCTAACTTTCTCCCAAGCGGTGTCTTGACAATTTTGGCATGATCCTAAAAAAAAAAAAAAAAAAAAAAAAGAAGAAAAAAAAATAAATAAATAAAAATGAAAAGTAAAGAAATAAAAAATTGAGATTGAGAAAAGAGAGAAAAAAGAACATCCTGCGATTCTTTCAAACATAACAAACGTTGCATCGAGAATATTTCAATGACGTAATATAAACGCGGTTGGATGAAAAAGAAAAAAAAAAAAAGAAAAAAGGAAATAAAAACACAAAGAAAAGAAACCGTGATAAAACGTAATGCAACAACACCTGTACAAATGATCGACGAGATGACGACGACGATGAGAGGAAAAAGAAATACCAGCGAACGCGAACGTCCAGGCATCCTTTCGACAAAACTTTTTATCATAAACGATTGTAAAATCTATAAATTAATAATATTTATCAAACGATCTAATGCGTTCCTTCCTTCCTTCCTTCCTTCGTGCGCACTATAACTTCGTCGTTACATAATTTCTTCTTCGCCGTAGTGTTAGTACGGCCGCTTTATCTATCTCCTACTTGTAATTAATCTTCTTCGATACCAATCATTTACACCGTCTTCTTCGATCGGCCGATTTTTTTTCATCCTCATGCCCGTCAATCGAAAATTCTCTTCTTCTTCTACTTCTGCTTGTACTTTTTTCTTTTCCTTTTTTTTTTTTTTTTTTTTTCTTTTTCTTAATATATACAAAAATAAAAAAGAGTACACGTTCGTCGTCTGGCAACAAACGAATGACAATTCCGTTCTCGCGTTCGTACCACGACTGACTCTACTCACGGGATGTGGGCAAAACTATATATCGAGGTGCATTGTCGTAGAAAAAAAAAGGTGTTCCTGCGAAGACGAGCAGGACGCGCTCGGTGGTCCACGAACGATCGCGATAGGCTTCTCCCTCTTTACTCCACCTCTTCCCTCATCGCCTGCAATCGCAATTAGTCACCCCTCTTTAATAATACGTATTACCTTTATTTTCTCTTTTCACTGTGTCGTCGTGTATATTATATATTATATATTATATCTCTTCGAAATTGATTAACACGTGATCGCGATTATAATCAATATTAATCGTATATTAATTAGAATAATTTTATTTATTAAATACATATAATTATTTAATTATATTCGTTACTTACTTTTTTGATATAAAAGGCACGGGAATAATTGTTCGTCATATTTTAAGATACGAAATATTAATCTTGTCAAATAATATACTTTAAGTACTTTTGAATCTCATCGGAGAGATATTGAAAATTTTTAATATTAATTTTTGAATTATACTCGCAAAATCAAATGACCTTCATACGACGAAATGTATAGTTGAACCTATTGCAATGCGATATTTTAAAAAATACTAGAGAGATATAAATGCTATTGCATTCTTTTCGATTTAATTGTAAATAAAATAATATAATATAATAAATAACTACAATATTAATATGTGTTCTTTTTAGGAATATCATTGGCATCCGAAATATGAATATTTATTATTCTGTTATATTTATTGGCGAGTGAAAACATCACCACCATATTATTTCTTTTTATCAGCTGCAATTTCGGTTATCCATAAAGCTAATCATTTGAAAATGGTGTCACACAAAAGAGACAAGGTAGGTCCCACGGGTACCATACTAACGTAATATTTCCATCTGTAGAAAGGCTCGCCGAATCGAGGCCGTAGGTTCATTTACGTGCTCGAGTGGTCGTCTATCGTTATCACTGCTTACGCAATTGCCTTTGAAAATGTATGTATATGCATAGGAATGTGAACGGTTTGTCAAACAAAAAAGAAAAAAAAAAAAGAGAAAAAAAGAGAGAGAATGAAAAAGAAGAAAAGAAAGAACTATGACATGGAAAGTCAATAGCGATGACTAATAAAATGAATTAATTTATATTTTGATGACATCGATTTTGTTTTTTTTTTTTATTATTGAGAAAATAAGGTCAAATAATCAATTATTATGCTTATTCTTTTCTTATTTCAATTCTTTTTTCTTTTTGCATCTAATAAATTGCACGATGCGAAACATATGTTTTCTTCATTGATTTAGAAGAGAAATTAAACTCGCCTCTAATCCAAATTTTGTTTTATTATTTTCCAAATATGCACTAATCGATATATTTAGCATTTGTCTCTGTAATAACAGTGTTTAGAAATGAACACATCGATAATTTCACTGACGTCAGACCAAGAAAAATGAAGGCCAATATTTGTCATACGAATTCTTGTCCTTATACCTTTATGTGTAATATGTATGTGTCTGTAGATGTGATATATCTACTTATCTATATATTGCGCATGCATAAATAGATATATTAGTCATCGATGTTGTTTTTAAAGATCTCTCATCGTTGCATACTTAATTATCTATCAAAGCATTATCATGACTTAATACCAATCTAATCTCGCCAGTTTCAGTTACAAAACAAATTGTAATTTTGTTTGTAAACTTATAATTTTTTTTTTTTTTTTGATTAATACATTTCTAAATATTTCAATTAATTAATACCCATGTATTATATTAATTAATTATAAACCTATTAGAATCGATTATTTTCGGTATTTACACAATGGGTAAAGTTAATGGCACAGTAATTGTACGATTATACTCTATGCATTATATGCCTTAAGTTTATATATTTATATACGTAATTAAAGGTACATTATTCCTGAGTTTCTCGTTTTGATGTAGATATTCGAAAGAGGGAAAACGGAATTGAGAAAACGTGATCGTGGCACGTGTAAGATCGATATTATCGTTTGTAAAGGAAGATAACGTGTATAGGATTATTGCAGAATCGTTGTTTCTGTAAAGTACGCGTACGAGCTCGTCTATGAGCACGCATCCGGCGTGATGTCCTTCGTCTTATGCAACAGCAACAGTAACGTTATTATGTAGAATGAATACATATGTATATATGTATGCATGCATGTATGTATGTATGTATGTATGTTTGTATGTTTATTATCGTCTGCCTGTACGTCGAAGCCACGTAAAACGTGAAATTAGTTCTCAAGATAAAGACTATTACGTGATTTAACTATAAATTTTAACAAAATATCTTTTTTTTCCAAGAAATATAGATTATTTCTTATAGAAATTGTTATATATATATATATATATATATATATATATAATAGTATATTTTATATAATTATAATATATTAAAATCATTTATAATAAATAACAATAATTTTTATAATGTATACAAGAAAAGTCACGATCTCTCCTCTTTTGAGTTCCATCTCCGTTTCTTAAAATGATTGAAATCGTTCAGATAGAAGACACAAATTTTGACGTGATCCCTTTAACTCTCGACAGGATAGCCGAATCGATTCAGATGCAATTTCCTGTCGGGCCCGTCCGCGTCTACTTGTCAGTCTGCATATCGTCTCTTCCCCTTTATACGGATCAATGATATCGTATAAACGATGACTGGATCGAAACGTAATTTACATGAAGTCGATTGATTACGAGAACTTTCATTGTCATATCATACTGATTTGACAGAAACCGTGAGAAAAACACGCCGACGAGTAACCCTAATTCCATAATACTATTCTCTGTTTCTTTTTTCTTTTTGTTAACATTAAACAAGAAATATAAATATAAATTCTATGCTATTTTTTTTTTTAATATTAAATGAAAAATAAACAACAAAAAGGAATATATATATATATATACACATATGTATAAATATATGTCATGACAATAAATCATTTTGTTGAACGTCATCTTATCTTATCTTTCTGCAATAATTTGTTTTTCTCTAAAATTACACTATCAAAACTAACCTAATAAGATTATTGACTAAAAGAGATGTTTGACGTAATCCCTTAAAATGGTTTTCATAGTAACAACCTTTCCATAAACTCGCATTCGATAGAAACTCTTTTAGAAAGTTTCATTAGTAAATTGCACGAAAGGACTTCACGATCCGAAAGAAAGACTATGATAATAGATCATTCAAAAATCTTAATAGAATTATGATGAATGGCTTTTAAATCACTGATGTCTTCCGGTATAGTTTAATAAGATATTTTTAATATATACCATATGTATATACTTTATAAAGTTTCTTATATTGTGCCAATGTTTCGAATACTTTCAGCCCGCATTTATTTATCGGTAACTATTACAAGTATTTTTTTCCGTCGAAACCCTTTCGTAATTTTGCTCGATTACGTTAAACTTTCGCCGACAGAAAAAGAAATCTCTGGCGACAAGATAAATGTGTTAATGTTAAAATAGTAGTAAAATATAATTAATATTACGATTAAATTCTATATAATATGTATCTGTAGGAATTAAATTTTGCTAAAGATTTATTAAGAAAGCAAAAGGGAAAAAGATATACATAAAACAATAATCGTGTTCAATCTCTCTCAACATAAAATTTCTACGTACAATAATCTTCCGTTAATAATTTTGCAGAAAGATATATATATATATATATGTTATACTATACTAAATTAATACATAGTGTGTGTATATATATATATATATATATATATATATATATATATATATATATATATATATATATATATTATATACATGTATGCATGTATTAAGTAAGTATATATATATATATACATATATTTTTTTCTCTATATTGTGTCGTATGTATTATATATTATATATTATTTTATTATATATATATATAATATCTCTTCAAAATTGTTTAACATGTGTTCATAATTATAATCTAAATTAATCATATATTAATCACAATAACTTTCTTTCTTTTTAAAATAAAAGGCACATAATAATTGTTCGTCATATTTTCGATATGAAATATTAATCTTATCAAAAAATATACTTTAAGTATTGCAAATGTTATCGGAGAGATATTGAAAATTTTAATATAAATTTGGAATATTATTTGCAAAATCAAATGACCTTCATTCGACGAAATATATATATTTATTTATTTATTTATAAAGAAAGAAAGAGAGAGAGAGAGAGAGAGAGAGAGGGTATAATTATTAAAACATTTTATATAGCGTTCCTTATAAACTCATAAAAGGCCTAAATTGTATACATGTAAGATAGATCGAATCAAAGAATAAAACGTTGATGAAGAAAGATTACTGTCAAGCACATTCTGCAAGAGCTCCTTGAACGACGGTACAATATTTTCAGAGATTATTTCAATTGGCTGCGCTAACTTATTATTCCTTATCTTCTCTCTAGTATCAATAATTTTTTCAAGTATAAAACAAAGTACTGCTTTGAAACTTCCTAGCGGATTCGTTGAAATTTCGACAGTAGAAGGTATTCTATCCGATCCCGATAGTTTACATTCTAGAAGGTTGCCAATGTTTGAAAGTAAGTCAAAGCCATTGTTTCCAATTTCTGTGGACATATTTAAGAAATTTGACGATAATAAGGGGATCATATTCGAATGGGTTCATTAACGACGGTAAATACTCGGTAAAGGAAAAGAAGGTGGTGGTCGTAATTGTGGCGATGATGATGATGATTATAGTGATAATGGTTGTAGTGATGATGATGATGATGATGATGATGGTATAAGAGAAGAAATAGGTTTCAAATTGTTCGAAGTGTCTCCAAGACAATCAAGCAGTTGCTTCAGAAAACGATAAATGTGATTGAAAATTTGGTTAAGCGATGGTGCCATAATACGCATAATCTCGGATAATAACTCTTCCAGTGGTTTTAAGATCCTTTCTAAGGCATTTAGAATCGGCGTGAGAAGTCCATCAGGTAGACTTCGAATTGCTTGGCCGACCAAACGGATCGTTTCGATTATCATTCGTTTATAAACGTTGACAAGATCGGTTCCATTAATATTCATCATTGGGATGACATATTCGTTGGTTGACGTAGCGTTGCCTGAAATAATCTTCTGTTAAAGCTAATTTAGATCCTTAGATCTTTCTATTATTCGGGTATCGAACCTTTCGAAAAAGCACTCGTGCTAAACTCAAATTCCATTCTGTCCATCTCTTTTTCTTTCTTTTTCGTTCTTTTTTTTTTTTTTTGTTTTCAATATTAACCTGCTTGATTAGAATGTCAAAAGAGTAATAAAACGTGGAAGAAAAATGTGGTAAGACAATAAAATAACGAATGATTTCATTGAAACAAATATTAGGAAAGAGAGTAGCCGTATGCGAGAAGATAGAAGTAGATCAATGATTCGTGAAAAACAAAAAAGGAATAAACATATTTACCTGTAGTACCCGTAGCTGTTCCTGCTGGGATACTAGCAGCATCGGATAGACCATAGAATCCACAGATGAACACCACGCACAAGAATAATAACATTGGAATTTTCATCGTTTAAGGAAATAATCTTATCTTCCAATTCTTAGGCTCTGAGATTATCCGTTCGCAGATAAATTATAAAATAAATTTACATAAAGTAAAGTTCGGCCTAGTGAAAAATTACAAAATTGAAAAATTAAAATGTTCAAATTAAATTTAAAAAATAAAAAAAAAATAAATAAGAACGTTATGCTTGAGGATAAAAAATATAGTCGAGGAAAGTTTGCTTGTTACTTACTGTTCGTTATCGATAAAGTTCAACGAAAATGGAACAAAGCTTTTGTTTGACGCGAGTTCGAAGAAATTTGTGGATATTTTCACGTGCGCTTGATCCTTATATTAAAAACGCTACCATTTCTTATCCACTTCTTATCGTGGAAAATGTTAGAACAATTATTCTTAAAAGTATGGTTGTGTGTCCAAGGAAATGTCGAAGTAATGCACATATACTATGAAAAATTGTCGAAATATATAGGGGGAAAGAAAGGAAAAATGTAATAACTATTTGAATATTCAATGAACTCATTCGTCACCTAACACTTGCATTTATTATGTTATCTTATCGTATCCCTGTTTCTTTCCCTCCATTTCTTTTTTCTTTTTTTTTTTTTTTTACCATTAAATAATTAATCGCGGCGTATCGACGATGGTTTAAGAGTTTATATGTCTATAAACTCTTATATATATATATATTTGTATGTTATTTGTATATACGTAAAATTGTATACAATTAAAATTAATGACATAAGTCAACATCATATCCTTAGAAAGTGTCGAAGTAAAAATATTCGAAAATATTAGTCATCTGACTCATTCCTTTTGATAATGAAAAGAAACGTACAAATACAGGGTAATACATTTAAGTAAGGCCCACATAAATGTCTCTTCGGCTTATTGCGATGAAAAAAAATATATTTCAAGTAATGTTAAGTAATATTAATATATTTTTCCTTGGTCATTTTTTTTCGGAGCTATCAACGTCATCGGTTTCTTTGGCGTATGATTAAATTTGTTTGTTATTGCATCGTGTAGCTGATCAAAAAATACATACAGATATGTATAATAAAATGACCTTGAAATGTTGATCAGCGAAAATTAAAGTTTAACGTAAAACAGATGTGTATCGAGATCGCTGGCTTTGATCAAGACTCGTAACCAAAAAAATGAAACAATTGAAAGATCTGCACAGTCGATCATTGAAATTTCTGGTATTGTATACGCCGAAAGCCGAAGATGGCCGAAAACGACAACGACGACGATCGCAGATGACTGACGACAACAACGAAAAGAATCGACGATCGCCGCCACAGCTGTCCTTGACCTTGACCTTTTTCAGTTGTCGTTGTAGTCGGTCCTTTTTGGTGATTGTTGTGTCGTCGTCGGTCCTTTTCGGCCGTCGTCGTTTCACATAATCTACATCGTTTTACGCTGTAGTTTTATGTAATACATTTCCTGAAACGTCCAATGACCGAGTGTACAAATCTTCCAATTGTTTCACGCTCTTGATTAAAAGTCATAGTCACAAAACTTACGATCTCAATAGACATCAGTTTTGCGTAAAACCATAATTCTCAAAGACGGAAGGTTATTTCAAAGTCATGTTATTATACATATCTGTATGTATTTTTTGATCCGAAACACAAAGTGCAATAACAAAAAGATATAATCTTATGTCAAAAAAATCAATGACATTGATAGTTTGAAAAAAAATATTCTTGCCAAATGTTTGGTCATTTGAAATCAGGCACATTATCTAAAATATATTTTTGCATTGCAATAAGTAGAAGAGACATTTATGTGGCCTTACTTAAATGTACCACCATGTATATTATATGTATGTAAATAGGGTTCATATAAATATTTAAATGTCATTAGACTGAAAAGATCGATGATTTAACTCGTATTGTAGACGAATTATATATTACGAAATGTAGTATCGTCTTTTATCTATTCTTTTATCAGTTGACGTATTATGACTATTATAATATTTTATCAAAATATGTTAATATACTATTTTTTACTATAAATATTGCTGGAAGCTATTACATCATTCATTTTACCATATTAAATATAATGGTTAACATTGAAAGGATGAACGTAGCTTTTTTTAGGACTCATGGTAGGTCGATTATTAGAAAAAAAAACAAGGACATGTTAGGATAATACTTTAATTATCATTCGAATTTATACATTTAATAATATGCGCGTATTCTTTCCTTCATTTTTTATAGTTATAATATATATAAGGAATTCCTAATAATATCTACTAAAAATATTTCAAAGCTTACTTATATCCAACAAAATTTCTTTGACTTATCTAAATCAGTAATTATGGTTCTAAATATTTATATAATAATTATTGATATATACTTCGCAGTTTAAAAAGTGACCACAGTCTTAAAATCTGTTCACATTAAAATTAATCTGGGTTATTTCGAACTTATATATTTTTTTTCTCTAAAATATAGGCTTATTTTAATTGGGTTCCGGTGGATCAAGATCATCAGGGTTTCCTCCCATTTGTCTTCTGATAGTTTCCATTAATTCTACATTCTCGCTCTGCATTTCTTATGCTAATTGTAGTCCTCTGTAAAGGCAGAAATAATAAGATTAATTAATAATTTCTTCTTGTTAAGGACAGAGATGTCCAAGTTAAATTTACGCGTCTATTAATGCTTCCATACGCCATTCCATCCATATTTATATAATAATTATTTCATACTTTCTCTTCGAACAATACATTGTAACTTTGTTATTTGATTTATTGTTTTTTTTTTTAATAACATTGTGATCATAAATATGGCCAATTATAACGAAATTGAAAAAGATTCGAAAAGACGTATCGCTTATGTGACACAATCGTATTCAAAAAAGATTTTTACGTCTTTTCTATTTATTCTTCATCTTACTTTACTCAATGCTGTATGTCATTAATATTCTGGAATTAAAATGAACACCATCCATCCGCTTCTTATTACAACAATCAGTAAAAGCATAAACATAAGACGAATATGAAATAACAAGTTAATGTTGGTTTTTACTTATTGGTTCTCAATGCAGAACACTGATTGGTCCTTAGATCAAATCATTGATTGGTCAATATCGTAAGACACTGATTGGTCTTACCTCGATACATCTATTGTTCCAATAGAAATATAGAATTTCATTCTAAGTTCTAAAGAACAAGAAAATAATTCGATAAAGTTAATATTTTTGTTGATACATTATATATTTCATATTTATAGATTTTCCAAAAGAATGTAACGGATTGTAAATAGCCAAAAATTATTGATGTTTCTTCCTCACTTCCCCCACTCTTTAGTACTATATGACAAGAAGGTTAAGTTAGGATCGAGCAGCAGTTACAAGCGGACATCACGAAATTTTAAGACACTGACGCTAAAGGTATTAGATTATATTAAACACTATACTAAAAAAACTGTGGTATTATACACCATATTAAAAGATAGCGAATGAAAAGTTTATCCATAAGACAGAAACAATTTTTACGAGAAATTACTGCGTCTCAAATAACGGTTCGAAGTTATAGATCGGTGTACGTGTCTCTGCTGTCTTTCTCCCCCCTTCTTTTTCATTTCTCTTCGTTTTCCATATTAATTTTGTGTACTTAATCACGAATCCTCTTAATATTGTTAAATATTTATATATATATATAATTAAAAAACATATTGTACGATTTTCGTTTGGAGGTTGATGAAAAAAATTTGTCGAATGTTCAGAAATCTTTGAAATAACTGACGTAGTTATAACAACCACTCACATAGATACACTATTAACCGGATTTTTATTTAATTAAAATTCCTTCATTATTTCTTCGATGTTATGCGACGATAAATTTGCATTAAACGCAAAACTTCGATAATCGATACTATATTTAATTAATTTCTATTCTATTTAGTACATATAATGCGCTTATATTTTAAATATTCGTTTTATATTAACAATTAAATTTGTTTACTTTTTTTTTTTTTAGATCAATACATTTTTTTAACGAGTAATGGCTGTCAAAGGACTAGTTGCCGCGATAGTTCAGTTTCTCACCCATCAGTTAGAGGATGGGGATATTACAGCAGATTCGCGGGAAAGTCTTGAAGTAGCAATTCAATGTTTAGAAACGGCATATAGCGTACAAGCTAGCGATACTCCTGCAAAATTTAACTTATACGAAGTTTACAAGGCTGCTATAGAGAATGCTAAGCCAGATCTTGGTCCGGAAGCAACGCCAGAGGCGAAAGCCGAAGCTGAGAGATATAAGAATGAGGGTAACGCTCTTGTAAAAGCAGAAAAACTTGAAGAAGCCATTAACAATTATACCAAGTATGTTACTGCATTTATTAATTTCATTGATTATTCCGTGATTATATCATATATATTCAATTATAAAATTTAATATTGTCTTTAGGGCAATTGAATTGAACGCACATAATGCAGTTTATTATTGCAATCGGGCTGCAGTTTACAGCAAAATGGGAAATCACCATCAAGCTATTAAAGATTGTCATACTGCATTATCGATCGACCCTATGTATAGTAAAGCATACGGACGTTTGGGTTTGGCATACTCGAGTTTAGATAGGCACAAAGAAGCCAAGGAAAGTTATCAAAAGGCTTTGGAGATGGAACCTGATAATGAAAGTCATAGGAACAATCTACAACTGGCAGAAGAGAAATTGGCTCGACAATGTGTTTGTAATATGGGATTGCCTGGATCATCAGGATCGATGCCAGATTTAAGTGCCATGTATAATAATCCCGCTCTAATGAGTATGGTGCAGCAAATATTATCAGATCCAGCTATGCAGAACATTATAAGCAATCTCTTCTCAAGGACGAACGTTGATCACAGAGAACGGCGTATGGAAGCATTAATAGAAGCGTAAATTTAACTTAGACATCTCTGTCCTTAACAAGAAGAAATTATTAATTAATCTTATTATTTCTGCCTTTACAGAGGACTACAATTAGCACAAGAAATGCAGAGCGAGAACGTAGAATTAATGGAAACCATCAGAAGACAAATGGGAGGAAACCCTGATGACCCCGATCCACCGGAACCCAATTAAAATAAGCCTATATTTTAGAGAAAAAAAATATATAAGTTCGAAATAGCCCGGATTAATTTTAATGTAAACAAATTTTAAGACTGTGGTCACTTTTTAAACTTAATTCAGTTTGAACTGTCTAATATAAAACGAATATTTATATGCATACAAATAATTATGTTTATGGTCATATATAATACTTAAGAATTCCTCTCATTAACATCTAAGTCGAATGAATGTAAAATATTGTCTTCTGAAGCTCTGTATATCCAGTTTCCTTAATGTTCTGCCGAAATTAAAAATGTTTAATAACATATTGCGTTGATGTAAAATATATACCATATGTACTTATAAAGGCTGACTAATAGAAGAACAAATTTTCTTATAATTCTCTAATCATCAAAAAATGATTCATATTTTGCAGTGAAAAACTTATGTTATCATTATAATTTGTGTCAGTAGCGTATTTATCGTTAACACATTTATATATTGTTTCAAATTATATATATATATATACTATTAACTCTTATATTTCATTGTTACTACTATTATTGTATATTTTTATTCCAACATGCTGATCAAAGATTGATTTAATTGGAATATTTAAGGAACTACGTACGTACTTGTAATTTTCGTTATAGCATATCAAACCATGATACTTGATAAAGTTCTTCATTGTCCCTAAATATTTAATCGACATATAAGAATGATCAGAAACTTAAATAACATGAGTATATAATGACAAAAATGGATTCCATATTCCCCACAATGTCATCTTGAAGACATCTGTAAAGACGTCTTGAGTTCTAAAGTATTAGACATCAAGACAGTGTAATTTTTCAATTATTATATCTGACACTAGTAAATGGTGTATATTAGTACAAAGCATAGTTTCATGGTTGAGTTGAATTATTTGCTATTACGTAATATCATTTATTCTAAAAATACTTATTATCTAAATGTTGAAAAAATTAAAATTTTCTATTGTGTGTGAAATACATTAATATATCTTTTCAATTATTCTCAGAAAGAAATACGTGCGTTTATTTGGTAAAAAATCGTTTAGTTCTCATAATATTCGATAGGAGGTGCTGAAGATCAATATAACACGATATGATCAAAATTCATTAAATAAAATTATGAATAAAAAATCATAATTAACAATATATTAATTAAGAGTTTCACGGAATTAATTAATTTGTTACAATAATCGGATCTCCAGAAAAAATTATTTAATTTCAAACATTAAAGCCAAGATATAAATTTCTACATTATCGACATAACACACTGGTCCTTTTAGTTTTAATATTTTGTAAAGTTTCTGAACATTCTAAATAGCATATTTTGAACACTGTAATCATTGAATTAGAAAAACAAGACAAAATTATTAAAAACAATTTAACTAACCAGAAAATATTAGATACGATCGAATTAGAAATTTGAGAAGGCATGATAGTTAAAACTATTATTTTAACTTATCAAGCAATTTCGTTTATTTTGGTACTCGATAAAGTTGAATAATTTTATGTTACAGTATTGAGCCAGTTTCTGTAAAACTGTAATAGTAGTAGTAGTAATAATGATAATATAATAGTAATAATTATAACTTTTCTTTTTTTTCCCTAAGTAATCTAACACAATATACTATCAGTAGATGATATACTATTTAGTACCTAACAAACGTAAACAAATTAAACAAAGTAGCATTAGGACCATGCATTTAGGATCATCTTATTGTAACTATAGGACCATGTATTATTTCAATCATACATTGAATAATACAATGCACGAATGATCCTTAGAAAGAGTAATAACGCGCGTGACTCGGTGTCATAGAGAAATGGGCTCGATTTAACCACCACATATGCACAGTAATTTAATGCCATTTTAAGTGTTCGATTAGACTGACTCTCTTTCTCTCTTTCTCTCTTTCTCTCTTTCTCTCTTTCTCTCTTTCTCTCTCTCTCTCTCTCTCTCTCTCTCTCTCTCTCTCTCTCCCCCTCTCTCTCTCTCTCTTCGAATTATATGAAATAGTTATATTATTTATGTTTCTGTAAATATTTAAATTAATCATTCGTGTGTAATATTATAATCCGGTGATATGATTTTTGTGATTAAATAAAAAATATTTGAAAGAATAAACGAAGGTGACAATTAAAATAGTGCTTATATCCTACGTACAAATTATTGCGATTAATGATGGAAACAATTTGTAAATATTTTCTGAAAATACAAATTGGCCTATAAAGTTGTTGTTTCTTTGAATTGAAATATTTGAATACCCCCATAATAAAAACTCACGCTAATAACGAGTGTCTTTCGTTTTGCAAGATTTCTATTTTCAACGAAGTCTTGACGAATATATTGCTTTTGAAACAGTTACTACTCTCAGCACGTGTACTGTTTATTATATTTACGTTAGGGAATTTCATTCTTCCGTCATACAAAACTTCTCTAAATGCCAATAGCAAAAGTATAATCACACGTGTACACATCATGGAGCAGTAACTCTTGATAATAACGATTAAAGTGATGCGAATATACTTTTCTTTTTCTTTCTCTTTGTCCAAGGAGTGTTTAGTCTCTCTACCAGCGGAAACATTCTAGCTGAAATACCATCACATTTTTCAATAAAATCCTATAACGTTTCTTTTTTTTCTTTTTTTTTTTTTTTTTTTTTTTTTTAAATCGACCGTTCTCGTGTCATTGACATGATCGAGTGTATGTATACTGGTCTCACACTGACTTATCAGCAAGATACAATATTATTGTCAACTACAGTCGAGTCCTGAGTACTCCCAATTTTATCTCTCGTACATATTAATAATAATAATAATAAACATATATCAAAATTTCTATGAAAAAGAAAGAAAACAATAGAGAAAATAAAAAAAAGATCGAACGATTTAACTGTTCGCATTCGCATTGGAACCAACCCGACAACAACGCCTAATGCAATATACATCAATTGCGATTGTTTCCTCTCGATCTTATATAAACAAAAAGTAAAGAGAAAAACATAGATAATCATTTAAATCCGTAAGCTACGTAACAGTATCCAATATGTCAATCTAGTTATTTATAAAAACCGTATTTTGCAAATAACGGTTCAACTCGTTTTCAAAACTTAATAGATACGTATTTACAAGACGCATCGAATTATAACAATAAATCAGGGCTCTAACACCTACAGTAATAAATCAGTGTGATATATCCAACGAGGCTCGTTATACTCATTTAACCAAAAGTACTAATCTTATAGGATGATTTTGAATAATAATAATAATAATAATAATAATAATAATGATAATAATAATAATAATAATAATAATAATAAAAATAAATTCAAGCAACAACTGGTTCGGGACTACACGGTTGAAGTTCCGGTTCGTTCTGCGATTCAGCCGTATTGGAGTTGCTCGAAGTAGAAGATGCTGTTGTAGCACTTGCATCATGATTTGAAATAGGATCGGGTGTCATAGCAGCCCATTGTGTTGCATGCGGTGCTGCACGTGCTTCCCGTCTAGCTTTTCTTTTGGTACGACGTTGTTCCATGACTAAACGCAGACGCCGCATTTTTCCCTTGGTAGCTTCGTTTTCCTTCGATAATTCTTCTACGCAATAAAATATAAAATTACACGGTATATATATATGTATAATATAATATATATATATACTTGTATAAGTTGACAAATATCTTTTTTTCTTTAAATATTTCATTTCACATACCTAAAGAATGTCCCGATGTATTTGAATCATGACAACCCACACCAACAGAAGTTCCGGTTCCTGATGTTGGTACTCCATTAGATGCCGAAGGACATTGTTGACGGCTATTCGAATGCCTATGATGATGCCTATAGTGTCCTGCTGTAGCGGCAGGTGTAGCGCATAACAAATCATTTAAGATATGGATAATCGTACTAATATCTCGTTTTGGACGACCATGTCGATCCTGAAGCGCTGGATTAATGGTCCCGCTGAAGGTTCCAGAATATACGCCTTTCCCATGATGATGCATACTCTCTATCATCGCTCCTTGCCTGTGTCTCGCATTTTCCTAAATACAACAAAAGTTAAATAAACGATTAATCTCGACGTTTTCTTTGGTCTTTTAAATTAAAAACATTTTAAAATATTATAGTTAATTACAAGATATACTAAAGGTATTATATTCTAGAGCATGTCTTTTCAAAGTAAAATTCAAGATAAAGTTTGAAAAAGCTATTATAATAATAAAGATTGTATAATTGATTGATAAATTGAAAAGCTACTTTAATAATCCATATATATATATGTATATATATATATGTATATATGTAATATATCTACGTATGTATATATAATACCATAATATTAATATATAAATATTATAAAGTATACACAGGGGAGAACTGGCATCGGTAATAATGTATACCTCTGCGAGGTCGACCCGCGAGGTGAATACCTCAGAGGAGAGCTGCTTCAGTTTCTGCGTCAAATTACGGGATGCCTCGGCTAATGCTCGGGTGTCTAGGGCGAGCTTCGCACCTTTGTCCATGAGGGAGGGTAGAGGAGAAGAAGAAGAAGAAGAAGAAGAAGTAGCCTGCGACGTGATATCCCCGGCATCCTCCCCTCCGTTTCTCCTCGATATTGTTTCGAGGGTCGATTGATGCACGTGATGAGCGGTGCAAAGCTTTTTGCTCGCTGGCGTCGTAGCGTCGTACGACGACGACGACGACGACGATGACGATGATGACGACGATGACGATGACGACGACGACGAGGAGGAAGTTGACTCGGAGCAAGTGTAATTGATGGAGGTAGATTGTTGCAAATGGTCGATGGAAATGGTCGAGGATGAGGTAGTAGTAGTAGTAGTGGTGGTAGCAACAGCGGCAGCAGTAGCAGCAGCAGCGGCGGCGGCGGCGGCGGCGGTGGCGGCGGCGGCAGTGGCAGTGGCGGCGTTAGTGGCAGCGGCTGCGGCTGCGGCTGCGGCTGCGGTGGATGCGGCGGTGGATGCGGCGGTGGCGGCGGCGGCGGCAGTAGTGGTGGTGGTGGAGCAGGTGGTTGAAGAAGAGGAGATTGTGCCGGAGGGTAAAGAGAGAGATGAGGGTAGAGAGGTTGCGGAGGAGGGAGAGGAGGAAGAAGTAGTCGTAGAAGAAGAAGAAGAAGAAGTGGGAGAGGACATCGAAGGGGAGGGAGATGTACAGGACGAGGTACAAGTTGGCTTGTACCTCGAATGATGGCGGTGATGGTGGTGATGATGGTGATGATGATGATGATGATTGTGGTAACGATGATGATGGTAGAGGAGCCGAGACTGGCACATACTCGAACAGTTGGTAGCCGAAAACGCAGTTGTAGCGCGACTGGAACAAACTGAACTTGTCGTTTTGGTCGCTGTCGATAAACTCGTGCTGCAGCTCGCCGCAGCATGTAAAGCCGATGCCAAACGGCTTACGAGGGAGGACGTACGGGCTGCTGCGCTTCCTCGTTGAAGTTTAGCCGAGGTACTCGCCGTAGAGGAACGTGCCGCCAAGACCGTTGATCGTCTACTTTGTAGGGAGGGCGAAACGTGATTCGTCGAAAGATTCGGCCCGTTTCCACCGCCGTTGTTTCCACCGACGGTCAAGCTAGTAGTAGTAGTAGTAGTACCAGTGCCGTTCGTTTGATTGCTACCTGGTAAAGGCACTCTCACCGTCGATAACTGCAGTTGAATCAACATCATGTGATCGCCCAACCGCATCGTCAGATTTAGAGGTGCCTTTCCAGACAAGAAGTCGTTCACCTGCGAGTCGTTCAAACTCTCCAATGCCTGCATTACGCTTTGCTCTGGACGTTGTGCCTAAAAAACAAATATATATATATTTTTTTTAACCTTTTGAGCTCTGAATACTCCTGCCTGAAACGGTCCATAGGGACGGAGCGCGGCTAGCGTTGGCCATCGCTAGGACCGGAATACTTTTTCGCGGTGCAGGTAATTACTTTGAAATCTAATTGGTTAAAGAGAGGGACGTAAATTGGGATTTACGTTTCGGAAATTCCTGGAGATTTTTATGACCCTAATAATGCCCAACCGCTATCTAAGGAAGGCAAATTACTAACGAGTGCTCCTGTATTAATTTTACACGAAAATGACTCCATATTGACTAAAAAAAAAGTCGACGAGCGCATATGCGCGCCCTTAGTCCAGGCCGATGACTTAGAGAGATACACATATGTGCGGCCTTAGCCCGCACGGATGTCCTTTGGCCAAACGCATATATGCGTCCACAGAGCTCTAAGGGTTAATGTTACCAAACGTTTCACATATGTACATATAAATAATCCTTCCTTTCCACGCAATATTTTATCGATTTACAATTTTTCATTCTCATAGGACGATCCATAGGAAAAATAAGAAAAAAAAAAGGGGGGGGAGAAATATAGTTCGACTCGATATGGAAGGGAGAAGGATGAAGGATCGAATAAAAGAAAGATGATCGAATGAATCGATGAAACGAAGCAACGGCAGAAGATGAAAACAAGAAGACCTGCAGAAGGAAGGAAACCTCGTCGCATCGAAGCTCAGAGAGACCCTCGATGGGCTCGGCTAGTCATCCCTCGGCACACCTAACGGACTTCTTTCACGTTGACGGCTATCGCGTATTTGGTATAACTTGATTTGTATATAACGTTTTAAGAAACTATATTAAACGCTCTAAACCGAATGTTTTTATCCCTCGTTTCTTTATCACTCTGAAGTAACATAAATAATTACTCCTCGATAGAGGACGAGAGAACGATAGAATACGAGAGATATATTTCCCTCGTATCTATAAAGAATGGTTTAAAAATCCCAAGGAATCGTAATAATTAACATTTTTGCATCATCGTTTTTGATTCGCATCATCCAACCGATTTCTAATATTTTATGCACATATATTATAGAAGAAGCTTCATTAAATTCTCGCAATATTTAAACGTCGAAGAAAACTTACCAATAATCCTGTTTCCACGCTCGGCAATAACGTGAGTCTACTTCCATCTTGCAAACGATTTTCCTCAAGAGTTCCATCGCGTAGCTGTCTATAACAAAAGTATTAAAAAAGGATTACCTTTCCTGTACCAATGCTTATTCCTTATAAATCATTTTTTACAAGTTTTCAAACGACTTATATAATAATTTTAATACGAAGTTCGTTCGAACTTCTCTGGAAGAGGACGAAGTTTCGGATTAGATAAACGCAATAAGATTATATCTTCGGGAATACAAATTATTCCCTTATAATTCCAAAGAGGCCATGTCATATTGATATAATCAAATAAGAAAAAGAGAATATAATTTCATGGTCTCAAAGTTCTTAATGATAAGAAACTTCTGGTATAGAGGACCCGTGTGATCAAACGTATCTGTAGCTCAAAGTACGTATTGCGTTTACCTAAACAAGAAACGATATGATATCGATTCATAAAAGCGTTGAAATATTATATCGCGAGGAAAAATAATAACATGAATATCGGACAAATAAACGATGATAAATCAATCGGGTCGGTTAAATGAAAAGTCAAAATAAAAATAATCCAATCGTAGCCAATTTGAAAACGTCCGTTATTTTCGTAATAAAACGTTTAACCTAAACCTTCGCTCCATTTTATTTCGTTAATAATACCTTAGCTCGTTTATTAAGCAAACATCATTTCTACGTTTTATTTTCATCAAAGCGAGAGAGCGAGAGAGCGAGAGAGCGAGAGAGAGAGAGAGAGAGAGAGAGAGAGAGAGAGAGAGAGAGAGAGAGAGAGAGAATTCTTTACAGGATGATTATAATAATTTGCAAATCATCGTAAGCGATCTTGGAAGTGTCTTATCGAAAATCTTATTTCTGAATAAGTACTTTCATGGAATCAGAAGAGATAAGGAGGAATATATTTGTTTTTTTTTTTTCCTTTGCAACACTTCAAAAACGAAGACTAAGAGACCACGACAAGAAGCAACCGAAAGAGACGGGAAAGGCCAAGAAGAGAGAGACCCGTTGGTCCAAGCTAGTTCCTCCATAAGGCGCATGCGCACACGAGGTCGAGGCGCACAGAGGACGACGAAGGGCTGGCGGGGAGAAGCACGCGTATATACGTACATGCAGTCGCGTCTCAAAGAGAAAAAGAGAGAAAGAGAAAAAGAAGGGGAAAACCAAACTCGTGCGACCCTGAACGCACGCGAGAGGCACATATGTATGTAAAAAATCACGTACGATGTTACTTCGTTTGTTTTCAATTCATCTTCTCTCCTCTCTCCTTCTCCTTTTTTTCGCGCCAAATTTGAGTTTTCATAAGCTTAAAAACGATTGGCTAACGAGCTTGGCTAACTATTGGACGTTGTTAACATGTTTTACAGGTACGCTTCTCCGATTGGTGTTTCTCTATACCTGTACATTATACATACATACACACACACACACACATCATACACATATATATACCTTGAAAATTGGCTCGACCAATAGAAGAGAAACTAACAAAAAGAATAGAACGCAACCTGTTATCCAAAAATATCATAAAAGCAATCCTATAAGTTTCCCACGCGCACGAATTGACGAAGGAAATTCAACGAAGAATCTAACCTTAAAAAAAAAAAAAAAAAAAAGGAAACACGATAAATCTTTTATTTATTTATTTATCGTTTTTTATTAATTCTTATTCTTTTTTCATCTCTATAACCTTTATAATTGTTATAATTTAATCAATTATTATGGAAGAGTCGTTTGTTATCCCGTCCGACCAATAATACCATGTTTAAAGGATAGATAATCCAAGGCGAAATACGGAATAGAGAATCTTCTAAAAAGAAGACGAAAGAGACGACGAAAAACATCGTAGTCGATGAATCCGTGTACGGGAATAACCGCTCTCTGTCCTACGTTCTCTGACCGGCCGCTTGTTTTTTTTCCTCTTACTCCTACCCTCTCGTGAATTCTTCCACTCGGTCGCCCTCGCGACCGAGCTCGCTGTCTCTCTCTCCTTTCTCTCTCTCTCTTTCTCTCTCTCACACATACAACACCACACAACCACACTCGTTTCCTTCCTCTTCCCCCGCGTGCGCGCGCGAGAACGCACGTCGTAGATGGCTGTCATCGTTTCGCTCTAGAGAACGCAATTTATCGAGGTATTCTACCTACTGCACCACCACCACCACTTCTGTCTCTTTCTATCTCTAGCCATTCTTATCTCTCTCTCTCTCTCTCTCTTTCTCCCTCCCACCCTTCCTATCTTTCTTTTTCTTTCTTTATATCGTGTGGTAGAGTAGTGTATCTTTCTTTCTTTCTATCTTTCTTTCTTGTGCATACACGCGCCACAGGAGGATCCATGGAGAGCGACGGCCCCCACGACGCCTACGAAGCGCGCACACGTACTCCCTCTATATATCTCTCTCTCCTTTCCTCCTTTTCTCTCATTTCTCCTTCCACCTTCCCCCTCTCCGCCTCTCTCTCTCTCTCTCTCTTTCTCGTTCGCTCTCTCAAAAGAGATTTCTCCTACTCGATCGTGGCCGCCGCAGCACCACGTCCGAAAGCGCACCACATACACCGGTGACGACTATTCCGCGAGCTCGAGCATTCTCTCTTGTACGGGTCAACAACGGTTTCTCTTTCTTTCCCTCTTTCATGAAACGTCTCTTTTTATTTTACACGGTTTCGTCGAACTATCTCTCTCTCTTTCTCTCTCTCTTATAATTCATATGATGATTTCATACATCATAATACATATATATATATATATATACACACATATACACATATATATACACACACGTGTATATAATATATGTTTTTCAAGCTTTGTTTCCCTCCCACTTCCAACACAATCTACCGCCACAGTCAGGCGAGAAAATTCTTTTATTCTTCTCGAATGAAAAGAGAAAAAAAAAGAACGAAGAAAATGGTTGAAGTTCTTTTAGATTGTAAACGAAAGAGAGAGAAAAAGAAATTATCTGTGCATATTTCTGTCTCTTTCTCTTTCTCTCTCTCTCTCCTTCCTTCCTTCTTTCCTTCCTTTCGCTTCGCGTTAAAAATCTTTCAACGATAAACATGTCTTACATATGTACTATATATAGATATTAATACCTTTTAAGGTCGAAGTTTTACAATTGTTTGTTTGCTTGCTTGCTTGTTTGTTACTTTTTTTTTTCCTTCTTTTCTAGCTAAACATATATTTTGGGGGAGAGAGGGGATAAGTGGAGTGGAAAAATAAGAAACAAAAAAGAAATATTGCATATTCGTTAATAATTTAAACAACAACGGAATAATTTTACGCGGGAAAGATATTCGAAATTAACTGTTCCGAGTACCGTGGTGTATAAAAATCATCCACGAGGATATTGTACTTCGTACTTTAAATAAAAATTCCTCGTCCTACTCGATTTAAAAAAAAAAAAATAATAATAATAAAAAAAAAAGAAAATAAAAAACAAATTAAAAGAATCTTCCCGTTTTGATGGTTCTGGGATAAGCGAAAATATTGCAAATCACTTAATACGTATTTGATTAAATAAGATCGGAGATATAACCGCTACGCGAGCGTATAGTTACTCACCTCTCGAGATGCAACAAACAGATGCGTTCTTTAGCGACCTTGAGTCTCTTTGAAATGATTTTCTTAAGATTTTCTATAGTTTCGGAACGATCAACCGTAAGATCAAATTGTCCGCCGGTCGTCGGTGTGATGCTGATTGTGATCTCGTCGGGTTCGATGGCTGCGGCCGCGACGCAGCCACACCCTGGCGGGGACGGAGATGCGGTTGGGATCGGGGAAGAAGAATTAGACCTTAGGCTCGAAGCCCGGCCACGATAGTCCGGTTCGTTCGGTAACGTTGCATCAGGTGAATTTGACCAGTAAGATATGGAGGAGGAGGAGGAGGAGGAGGAGGATGAGCAAGAAGACGAAGAGGAGGAGGAGGAGGAGGAGGTAGAGGAGGCGGAGGATGGTGACGAAGACGAGACGGAAGAGGAAGAAGAGGTGGAGGAGGAGGTGGAGGAGGACGAGAAGGAGGACGAGACAGAAGAGGAGGTCACCACCAAGGCGGCGGCAGCTGCTGCAGCAGCGGCTGCGGCTGCGGCGGCGGCAGCAGCAGACTCTTCGACGGTTCTACTACGAATATTCGATTCTTCCTCGTTCTCCTTTCCCATAATTATATCCGATGACGACGGCGGTGGCTGAGAACTACCTTCCATCCCGTCGTTTGCTCCTGCAAGAACGTCCAATCCCTCTTCTAAAAAGGTATACGCTTTTCTTCCTTTTTCTTCCTTTCGAAGCCGATACTGCTCGCTTTGTTCCACCTTTAATAGTAGTAGTAGTCGTCTTGATCGTCGTCGTGGTCGTCCTCGTTGTCGCCGTCGCCGCTGCCTCCGCCGTCGCCGCCGTCCTCGTCTTCGTTGTTGTCGTCGTCGTCGTCGTCGTCTTCACGCGTCACCGCCGCCGCCTCCTCCTCTTCTCTTCTCTTCTCTTCTCTTCACGCACGCACGCACGCACGCACCACACAAACGCACGCACCTAACAGGCACACGCGGCTGGGAAAGCACACTCGCACCCAACACCCACACCCACGATCGCGAGTCACAGTGTTGTAGCCCCTACGCTCGATCTATCGATCCCACTAAAGCGTTTTTCTCTTCCTCCTCTTCCTCCTCTTCTTCCTCCTCCTCCTCCTCCTCCTCCTCCTCCTTCTCCACCTTCTCCTACTCCTCTCTCTTTCTCTCTATCTCTATCTTCCTCTCCCCTTCTTCTTTTTCTTCTTCCCAGGAATCCGTCGAAATCTTTTATTTTTTCTATCCAATCGAGACACGCTATAAGGGGAGCTCCGATGACAAAGGTTTAGAGTCGGTCGAATCGGTCAACGGAACTTACCGATGATTATAGGAGGAAAACGAAGAGAAAGGGTGTCGGGGGAATGCATGCAAAAGGTGAAATGTTTCTCGATCGATATTACGAAAATAATCAACCGCCGCGCGTTCCCTCTTCGCGATCTTTCGACGTCCCTAAGATTTTCACCAAACGGAACACTAATTTTCTTCTTCGTTTCGCCGCCGGTACGTGGAATGGTGATATGAACATACGTGCGTGATAGACGCTCAAACTACCTTCGCTTCCTCCTTCCGTCTCGTTCTTCTATCTTCTCTTCTTCCTCTCACCCACTTTTATTTGCTCTTATCTATCTATCTGTCTGTCTTTCTTTCTCTCTCTCTCTCTCTCTCTCTCTCTCTCTCTCTCTCCTTTTCCAACCTCACGTGTTCATTCTCGTCACCGAACGGCCGTCCTCCTTCGTTAAATGCCTACAACTGCCCGCAACTGCTGCCGACCGAGCAACGAAAACCCTGTAGCTCCTGTGAAATATCCGGACGTGGCCGAACTTTTCCGAACTAATTGTGACGTGTGCAATGATGGCGCTGAATATAAACGTGCCCGCTAAATTTAAACAAACTAATGGTTTTTCTTACCGACACACCACGCATTTTTCCTATATTATTGTAAGATTAATTTATTCATTCTTCATTGCGAGATATTCGTTATAATAGTTTTTATTTATTTCTGAAAATCCCTTTTTAAGAAATTATCCTTTCACCTTATTTGTTACAATCTTTGTACATAATCTGGTATATCACCCACACTCTCTATCATTCTATATTTTTAAGTATATTTTTAATAACATTAATATAAAGCGATATACATAGAATAATTACAGATTGCGATCGCATCAAATATTTCATACAGAGATAGATAGAGTTGTGCATATATATACACGACATTTACAGAATTATATTTCACAATAGCTCTTTAGATAAATGTTATTATTCATTAATCTTTTTGATATTTTTGTTAAATTTCTTTTATATAGAATAAGTTGATACGGTGTACTTAATTACAAAGAAAATATATCATTATCCAACGACGTATTATTACGATAGAAGCTTCAATTATATACAATATAATAATGCTTTTATATAAGTTCGTGGTAAAACTGGAAGAACAAGAGAGTACTCGTATTATATTTACATACTTATAAGCAAAAACTATAAAAAGTCGGATAGAAAAATATATAAAAGCTATTCTTGATAGTTTTGATTATACACGTATACACGTAGAAATAATGTTTATGGTATTTGTGCTTACATATTGATTTCTTTTGAAAACAAAGAGATCTACATAAACTTAGTATTCTAATAAGATATTATGTGTTTGTTTGCTCTTCATTTTATTTGTTTTCATTATTCCTGTTATATTTATGATTGCCATTGAATATAATCGTATATTTCACCAAGTAATATTGTTTAAGAAAGAATAAAAATATTTATGATCCAAACTCCACTGTATCTGATTCAATCTCTCCAAATTCGTATCCCCCTCTACCATCCATTTGTAGGTAATACTGAAATCGAATAGACAAAATTCATTATTAATAATTAATTCTTTTTTAAAAATACACAAACGATTGTCTGTGTTGTAAATAATGACAAATGATGGAAGACTACTCGTTCTTTACCTCGTGATGTTTCCAAAGAGACCGTCTATGAGAAACAGTAAATAAAGTAATATTTGCATCTTTACAATAAGAATACATAGAGTCTTCGACGTCGACGCTAACAGCACTTGTACATTCATCTAATATTGCAAATTGTGGTTTATGGTAAAACAATCGAGCCATCTACAAATATATTAAGATTCACTAAGTACCATTACTTATTTATATGTAAGTATATCTTATATGTAAGTTCATCTGTTTCATGATACAATATTTAATTAAATTATTTACCGCAATACGTTGTTTTTCACCTCCTGATAAAACATCCATCCAGTCAGCTACAGCATCCCATCCTTGATTTTCAGAGTTTCCTTGAATTTCTCTTTTCAAAAGATGATTTAATTGTACTAAATTTAAGAAATTCTGCAAATCTTCATCACTCATTTGTCCACGTCTGACCATTTCTGCTTTAGTATGAGGATAAATAACTTGGTCTCTTAAAGTACCTAATGTCATGTAAGGACGTTGTGGTATGTAGAATAATTTTCCACGTGGTGGTTTTGTAACTGTACCACCCCAAACAGGCCATAACTAATTGCATATAAAACAAAGATATATAATTAAAAATTATGGACTTATAAAATAATGCAGAATAAATCGAATAAAGATGAAAGATATTTACCTCTCCAAGAATTCTGAACAAAGAGCTTTTCCCACAACCGTTTGGACCGCAAACTAATACATTCATGCCAGATTTGACTTCGAATGACAACTCTTTAACAAGAACGTCTCCATTTGGCGTTATTATTGGAACATGTTCAAATCGTATAATGTTATCTTTTGCGATAATCTTTCCTGCACCTGGGTAAACTTTTGAATCATCATTCAAGTCTGTGATCATTGTCCTAACATATTTTCCTGCACCCAAGTCGTTCAATACATTTCTTATTTCTGTAACTCTTGCTGTGAAACCTGCTAATCTTGTTATCTCTCTGCTTGCTAGTATGAGCGCACCTATAGCTTCTGCAAATTTTACCAACATTCTTCCATATGTATAATAATGTTTAAATCGGTGTTCAGAAGAGCCTGAAAGAATGGCATGATTCTTTTTAAAGAATGGTATACTCACGGCATAAAATCCAACTACCATTGCCATATCTGGAAAAAAAAAAACAAATTTTTAACTACTATCATTTTAATTAGAGATATATGTATATATATTTTGTTTATTTATTAATTTACGTCTTCCAATGAAATTGTCCAATACGCCTATTATAGATCTGAATTCCAGAAATTTACGAAGATGTGTAACCTGAAACAGAATAAATGTGTATATTGCTATATAAATAGTAATATTGCTATATAAATTTTTTTTTCAACTTACCAATTTGTGAAAACTAGTTAGCAAAGTTAATTTCTCTCTATTATTTCCTTGGTAAAATGCTATTTCTTCCGAATTCGTGATTAAGCGTGAATTGATATGTCGATATTCACCTTCCAACTGCTGTTCTTTCACAGTCATTTGTACCACTGGCTTTCTCAAGGTGGTTATACAAGTACCAGCTATCAGTAGATATGAAATCAACAAGAGTGGTGTCTACAAAAAGAGAAGAAAGAAAAAAAGAAAATAAACAAAAATGAAAAGAAAAACTATCAAATAACCAAAGAGAACAAAAAGCATAAAAATTCTATAATATTGAATATAATGAAGCATTTTCTTTATATTATATTACTATAAAGTAATACTTCATAAATTATATCAAATAGTATAAATTTTGATGCATATGTATAATAGCATTATATACTATATAATAATATAAGCACGAACAAAATGTATTCACACAGAACAGGAACAATGCAAATGTACGGTATAAATATTATAATATATTAACATACTTGTCCACCTAGATTAGTGGTGAGTTTGGAGGCATATAAAATAATGTCAAAAAGTGGCTTTATTATATTTCCATACAAGTCTGTAAAACTTTCACAAAATTTATCTATATCGGTTGTTAGTAGCTGATCTGGATTTGTAATGCGAGTATCTAAATTATTCATTTTATAATATGTAAAGCCCCTGCAAATAAAAAATATATGTTATCAAAATCTAATATTAAAAAAAAATAATATTTATTTTATAATTTTCCTTGAAAGGATAAATTTAAATATGTAACTTCACAATATCATTTTATAAGAAATTCTATTTTTATACATTGTAATTGTTTCCCAGCTCCAAGAATAATAATATATATCACATTTGAATAATTATTTTGTTCTCTCTGACCTTTTATGATGATAAAGCAGTTAAGTTGGATTATCAATTCTAATAGCTAATTAAAATTGGTAATAAAACTTACTTAAGGTATTGATCCATTAAATGATGTGTTAAATTTGTGCGCAATCTCAATTTCACTTCGCTTATACTATATTTCATAATGTTGGTCACAATTGCTACCTAATTAAATAAAATTATATTAAAATATATAATAATTCTGTTCAACAATTGTTAGACAACCTGAATATACAAAATGTATCAAAAGTCAATTAATTACTTACACTAGGTAATATAAAGATAAATTTTAACAGAAGTTTCTTGAATAAAGCTAAATTCATGGTGATAATTGATCTACAAAAAATATCTTCCATTATTGAAAAGAAAATCATTAGGAACAATTATAAAAAATAATTAATACGTTTCAATAAGAGTGCTCATATTTATCAACCAAAGATCGCATATTGTTTTAGCCGTTAGAGAGCCACCGATAAGCAATAAAAAAATAAATTCAGTTGATAATACTCCAGGAATGCCAATAGTCAGAAGTTTATATAACTGTCGCAAAAATACTGCATCAACTCGAGCTTTTGGCTCTTTTGGTTTTTTCTATAAAATTAAATATTTCATTATGTATATTTTCTTTCTTTCTTCTTTTTTTTAAATAATTGCCAGAGGATTACCTCTTTGATGATATATTGTATGTCATTAGTAGACCACACATTTCTACAAATGAAATAAATCTTTTACTAAGCATGACTAAGATATTTGTAATATTATCAACTGATTACCTGGATTTTGCAGAATGTTTTCTTCCTTTTTTTTTTAACAACCATACCAAAGTACTAATTGTTACGGTTCCAGCTACAGCATATTTCAATGTCTGTTTACTAAGTACTGGTGCCATCCTGTTCTTTAAGAGTCTTTTCGAACTAAACTTTACTACATCTATCGCGAACATAAACTACATTAATTTCACTTCTGCACGCTTCTACTGCTTGAAGGTTAATACATATGTAAGTAGTGGGGTGACATTTTTAAACAGCTGTTCAATATGTTAGACCTTTGTACATTTTACGAATTTAATTCTTAGTATCATTGAATATATGAGCATATATTATTATTGTCATCAAATCTTGAATAATGTACAATGGAAAAGCATTTATGCTAAAAAAGAATCAAAGAAAATAAATATTGCAAAAAGAAAAAAAGAAAAACAAATAAATAAATAAATATATATATATATATATATATATATATATATATATATATATATAAAGAAACAATGAACGTTTTAAATAATGAATGAATAAAATTTATTTTCAAAGGTTGAGTTTTTCGCTAAGGTTATTCACATTCATTAAATATTTTTTTCGCGAGATGTATAAGATAAATCGATTTATAGATCCTACTCCACGTAAATATTATATCTAAATTTCAATCAATGATAGAAGTATATAAATTTCATCAACCAATCACATAATAGATGTAACAAAGTTAATCAAATTTTGATGTATCCATTTACTGGCATTCATATAATTTTACGATCGGCAAATATTCTTCAATTAATAGAAGAATCACCTTGATATTTTGAACATAACATTAAACATAGTATAAGGAAGGTAAATATTATAGAAATAAATTGAAATTAAATCGATAGAATAAGTAGGGATAGTTTAGTTGGTACATAAAGATACTTGATGGTGTTGCAATCGCAGATGTGAAACAACTTTTATAGAATTTTCCGCTCTTATCGAATATTCCTCTTAGATAGTTTACGATTGTGGTGATTGTAATCTTTATACCGCATTATACCCAAGTGATATCTTGTAGTGGTTACTGGTCTGGCCTGGTCGCGTCAAAAGAAAAGTGTAAAAAGAAACCGTGCATTTCTGAAAAGAAGAAATGCCAGATAGTGGTGCGGTCTATCAACCTACCACCGTAGGATATACGTATGATAGTGGAGGTGACGGTACCGGTAGTGCAGGTGGAATAAGAAGTGGTTTTTGGAGAATTGCATCCAGGCATAAGATTAATTCTAGAAAATGGCTAGAATGGACGTTAATATCAGTCGGATTGTCATTCTTCGTCGTTGGACTAACCACAATGCTCGTGAGTCTGGTCTCATCCGACGACATTAATCAGCGAACTACGGAGGTGATTAATAATTTTCTAGAATTCGCTTCTTTTTATCATTCTCTTCCTTTCATTCTCTGTTTCTCACTCTCTCGTGTTCATCTGTCTTTTAAATGACATTCTCATACCTCAGAGTACCTTCCTTGCTGCTTCGTGATAAAGGATTGCTCCCACTGATAAGGTAATAACAGTGGTGAGTATGGAGATAACACGAATGATAGCGGGATTTATTGACCAGTATCCTTCGCAGCATTAAAAGAAACACAACTTCTTGTGATCAAATATATAAAATTGCTTTAACATTGATCATAGGTAAAGCAGGGGTCTTCAACGGATGCAACTATTGAAGTAGAGGGGAATGTTGAAGAAACTTCAAGAGGATCCGTAGCGATAGGAGCAGCCATGATGTTTGTTGGAATATTATTGTCCATTGCTTGGGCATGGCTTCGATTCTTCCAACGCAGCAAATCACCACGGAGTGGAATTACAGGAGGTAGTGGTCAGGTGAGAACAATCTAAAGAAAATGTTAGTTCTATTTGAGTTTTTTTACCGGGCACCATCTTTGTTTCGTATGTTCGTTTTCTTATCTTAATTACGCGTTGCTATGAGGAAAGATGTTGGGCGGTTTGAATCCATCGACTGACTTGCTGGTGGGTTCCACTTCGCAGTACGGGCCAGTACTTACGGAGTTGCCGAGTCAGCTGAAGTTAAAAGAAGCAAATATACATGAGACGCTAGTAGCACCACTTTCCGATCAAGAAGAGGAGACCCTTACTCTAATGTTGGATCCTAATACCTCTACAACGCTTGCTGTTGACCCTAATAGTGCTGCTAACCAGATTCCAGGTTGAGTACATTCATTCACCACACTGAATGCAATAGAGTGACCTGAAGTGAACATTGCTTTACTTTTATAAATCTGATATTATTTATCAGAAACTAAATGCTTACATTTTCTTATAAGAGAAGAAAATCTTGTTTTTAACTCTCTATTAGTCTACCCACAATGATGAGAATCATTGTATAAATAACATCAAGTTGTAAGTTCATATTTAATATTTGTTGGCTATATCATCTATTTTCACAGTCTAGAGCTTTTAGTTATATAAATCTATATCAATATACGTCATACAAGTAATGATGTGAGATCTCATTTTTAGAGTCTTTCATAATGTTTAGTATATATTTTTTTGCTATTGCCTGCACATTCCTCTACTCCGTCCATTACTGTTATAATGATTTCTTACATGCATTGGATCCAGACGTTATAGATAAGTAAAGAAACACATAGGTTGCAAAAAGTCAAATAATTTATTATATCATATATACAATAATTTGAAAAAAGTGTGAAAGACAATATTCTAATATATTTGATTGTTTGTTAATAATAAATAGCACAATTGATTTACAAACAATTGTGTTTTATGTTTATTAATTTATAGTGCAATAACGAGTGACACGTACAATATTTATTTGAAATATAATAATTTTGATGCAAAGCACAAAATAAAGAAAATATGAAAGTACTTATTATATAAATTCTTCATACGTATCATATTTATAATTTTTATTCTTATTAGGTATTCTGCATAAAGTATGTTCTGAAATTATATCTAAGTTATTAGTTATATATTCCAATAATAATTAAAAAACAAAAGATTTTGTATATGATACATTATATTTCTTTTTCTATATTTCTAATTTTTTTTTATTATATTCTATATTCTTTTATATTTCTATTTTTCTATATTTCTTATTATAGTTTTATTTTAAGATTTCTAAAATTTCAAAAATGATCTTATCTTTAATCTAAAAATGTATAATTTTGTCAATAATTATAATTTTATTGACATTTTACATAGCACTCTATACAGAAGTTACTGTATAGTAATTAATTTATGTGTATAAGATATGCATGCATTTTTTTACTATATTGTTGTTGTTATTAATATATGTATATTTCTTTATATTTTATATACTATATTAATACGTTTTTCTAACTACTGTATATTATTCTTATGTGTTTGGTATACTTCCTTTATTGATTTAGTTTTATTATGATTCCCATTTCCACTTTATTCAACATTAATTCTTATCAATAAAGAATATGTGTGTATAAAGAGGAATCCATAACATTATATTTCATGAAATGATAAATATTATATATTATATTTTAATTTATAATAAGAAAGTAATAAAATAGTCAATATAATTGCTCATGCCAATTTAATTAATTATATGAAAAGTGAACGAAATGTCTGGATATATCTCATGACATCACATATTCTAAATTTTATATGTATTATTCTTTCCTTTTAATTTATTTGTAGTAGTAAAAATCTACAAAGGAAAACTATGTGTCTGCTGATTGGACATAGTTATTTCAATTACTTTATTTACGTTTATTTTGTAGAATTATTTGTGTAATAAATTATTTTTTATGTAATTTATAATATAAAAACATATAGTATTATTGAATTATTATAATTATACGTTACAAGAAATAAAATAAATTTCTTTCTATACTTTATTCAAAAGTATTCAGAATTGTTTAATTTTATGAGGTAATTAAAAGAATTGATAAAATTTTGTTTAAACACTATTGTCTGGATACAATGCATTCGTAATATCAAGCACATTTAAAAATTTTTTTTATATTATGTTTCATAATATATATTCATTCCTACACTATTTTATGTACACATAAATGCTTACAATGAAATAAACACCTTTAGGAACATATGTTTCATTAATAAATTAATTAAAAAGTCTTTTTTTTTTTATTTTTAAATTCAACAAGAATTTTATATTCGTTACAAAAGAAAACTCTCAGATATAATGAAAGATATACATCTTTCTTTAACTTTGTAGGCATACCAACTGTATTTATATAATATACGAGTATAAAAATGTATATATCAAAGTATTTGTTCTATTTTATTCTTTATATTTATTTCCAGTAAATCTGGATAAAATAATTTAATGTCAATATTAAACAGGATTCCTTTGAAGATATGCTTTCATTACAACATCTGTTTGAAGATTGGCTATATCTATATACTCCTTATTCTTGCATCCAACCATGGGACATCTACACAAAATTTTTTAATTTGTACAAACCTCAAAACAGACATAAGTGTGTATGTGTGTGTGTGTATATAAACAAAGCAAGAAAAGATTCACTTTTTCTACCACTTTTAGATCACTAAATCTTTCGTTGTTATATTTTGTATACAGTACTTGCCTTGTTTTCCTATTTACTTTTAACAAAGCCATGATGGTTTCACGATCATAAGTATGTCCACATATAATATTTTTCATTGGATCTTTTATCCTCATTTTTGAGATAGGATCTATTATATTTATGGAATCTGTCAATTGTAATTCTTCATCATTGTTACTTCTTTCAGAATCCTGATTTTTGTTCGCATCTGCTCATGGTAAAACCATAAAATATTAAAAATAATATTTATAATGTCATTTCTTTGTTTTACATTATCTGCTTACCGCTCAATAATGCTTCCAATTGTCTATTAAATTCCAACAGTCTTTCATTCGTGGATAGATCAATATTCATTTTAGACACAGCTTTCTCATAATCCTAGTATCATACAACATAATTTTTTAACTGTACTATATACTTTAATATATAATATAATAGTTTACCTTGATAATTTTTTGTATACTTTTCTCTGTAATTTTAATATCATTATACTGACTTAAGATATCTTCCTTTATTTCTTGAATCATACTTAATTTAATATCTATTTCACAGTTTTTCTGTACTACATCTTTTAAATCATCAATTATCTTCTCTTTATCTTCTGCAAATTTCTAACCTATATATATATACTAATGAACTATATTAATTAAGACAAAGCTTAAAAAGATGTAATAACTTACGAAAGTATAAAACTATATTTGTAGCAGTTTTTGTATAAGACTCGTACAACTCCTCTGCTACTTCTTTCGATTGAGTCATTTTCTTTATTACAATTTTATTGCCTATTCTTTTAAATTCAGATACAAAGAGAAATATGTAAACATGATTAAAAGTTTACTTTTGCGCCATCTAGACTTCATAACAAGAGGGAGGGGGTATCTCTACCAAAGAATTACTATTGCTGCAGGACGATATTTGTGTTCATTTGATAGATGCATTTATGGCGCGAAATACTGTGTAAAATGAGTAAAAAATTGAAATTGACAGCTTTGTCGACGTCGAGATCTTTGAGATCTAGTCAACGAATTAATGGTGCAACGCTTTCAAATGAATCACCTTATTTTAATCAGAAAAACGATAATTCGTCTATGGAAGAACATGTCAAAAACGATAACTCAATGGAAATTAAAAATAAAATTGATGACGAAATTGTGTCAGAAGCGATTAATGAACCAAGAAAATCAAAGAGCAAAAGAGTTATTAAGAAACGAAGTGTATCATTAAAAATAGAATATGAAGAATTAAATGAAGTTGAACAAAAGGGTGAAAGCGATAAAAAATATCTTATGACAAAAATAAATGAAGAAAAGGATGAAAAACTTGAAGAAGTAGAAAATACATCTGGTTGGGTACCATCCAATTGGAAACGTATCTTAGAAAATATACAAGAAATGCGAAAGTATAAAACTGCACCAGTAGATGAGATGGGTTGTCATAAATGTCCGGATCCAAATGCCAATGATTCAATCTTTAGATATCAATGTTTGTTAGCATTGATGTTAAGCAGTCAAACTAAGGATCAAATAACACATGCAGCTATGAAACGTTTAATTTCTTATGGATGTATACCAAGTACTATAATTGCTACACCTAATGATGTTCTTGTAAAACTTATACAACCAGTTGGATTTGCAAACGTAAGATTTTTGATAATGATATTTTTCAGAAATATTTCAATGATGCCACTTTGTTTCTATAAGATGTATAATTATTTTTAGAAGAAAGCTGAATATATCAAGAGAACTTCTGTTATTTTAATGGATAAATATAACGGCGATATTCCAAAGACTATAAAAGAATTGTGCGATTTACCTGGGGTAGGACCAAAGATGGCACACATTTGTATGCAAATAGCATGGGGAGAAGTAAGTGGTATTGGGGTAGATACACATGTACATCGTATCTGTAATAGACTTAATTGGGTAAAAAAACCAACAAAAACACCGGAAGATACTAGGAAAGAACTGGAAGAATGGTTGCCTAAAAATCTTTGGAACGATATAAATTATCTCCTTGTTGGATTTGGACAAGAAATTTGTTTACCTCGTTTTCCTAAGTGCAAAGAATGTCTTAATAAAGATATCTGTCCTTCTGCTGGGAAAAAAAATTAAGTAGAAGCAAATGAAAAGTATTATTATGTATTTTTATTAAAGTTGCATTAAAAATATTTTTCCTATAATTAAAAACAATATTTATACAAAAAAAAAATAAAGTATACAATAGTAAAAATATTAGTGTTTCACTTTTTTTCTAAATTTTCCTTCTCGCTTTTTTAATATTTTCTGTTGTTTTTTCTTCTTTTTAATGCTTTCCCTTTTATTTTTGTTATGTTCTAATCTATTTTTTTGTTGGAATGCTTTACTTTTTTTTACTTCTTTTAATGCAGCTTGTTTAATAGCTCGTTTTAAATCCTTTGCTGATCCAATATTTTTCCCTTCCATTCCTTCTATAGAAATTTCTGTCGTAGATTTCTCATCAGTTTCTACATTTTTTTCCTCTTCTGATTCTTTCTTATTGTCAACTACTTTGTTTATTCCAATACACTTATTCTTTTCATATAATGAATCAATATCCATTTCTAGAATACTAACCCTATGATTTTCTGTTTCGAATTCTTGTTCTGACAATAACTTCTCAAGTTCTGGTACATCACGATTCGATAATAATTTTTTGTAACGTTCACGTGCCTAAAAGGTATATATATTGTTTATCAATTTTCAAAGTCATAAATAACACATTCTCGATACATAATATAATAGAAAAAACATACATCTTGTTTTATTCTTTTCTTTTCTTCTTTCAGTTGCTTTTGTAACTCCTCTTGAGCTTTTTTTTGTCGTTGAACTTTGCGCTTATGAAAACCTCCTAAAAATTGTCTAAAAATATTTTAAAATACAATTAACCTTGACATAAATTAATAACTTTAAAGATCTTTTATATATTTGTACTTTACTGAACGTATATTTACCGTCTTTTATTCTCGTCAAATACTAAAGTAATACTTTTTCGTTTATTATTCTTCTTTTTTTTTTTATTTTCGTCTAACATTTTCGCAAGTACCAGCAATTAGGTTAAAGTACGTAGTACTAAATCTAAAATTTGTCGCTAGACGTCGCTATTGACATAATTACCGAACTATTGACATATGACGGAAACACATTGAAAAAAGCGGGAAATATCTTTCCGCGCATTTGACGGTAAACAATTGATATGATATATTTTAAATTCAGTTATAATATAATTATGCTTTTTTTTTTTAATAAAAATATAAATGAATTGCTAATTTCAATATGAGAATTAATTAACCAATGATAAAATAGATTCCTTCATTACCGGTTAATGCTAAAACAGTTTACTTATACACCAATTGATGGTAAAACAGTTTTCTTTGTTACCGGCTAATGAATCTATTATTCTTTCATTACCGAAAGTATCTGTTTTAAGAAAGTAAGAAAATAATTAGATAACATTCTTATTAACTAATTATCTTTTTATCTTTTTATTTTTATATTTAATTATCTTTTTATCCTTTTAAAAAAAGTTAATAAACAGCCTTGGAGGAATTATTTTTGAATTTAATTATATCTTATTTATTTGGTCGCAGAAGTAATATTGGCAATATAAAGTATTAATACTTTAGTGTTTAATCAATATTCGTTTGAAGAGATTTTGAAAATAATTGAAATATGCAGCCATTCGCTCGGTAGTACTTGCGTTATATAATTTACAATTATACTTCGCATGTACTGCCGACCCAGGTCTTACCACGTGGAGATCGATGCATTCAGAGACTTACAAGCTAACGCTGATTCTACTCTAAAATTCGCGAAAGCGGTCCTTTATACCTTTCCGCATCGGATGCTTTCAGGCTTCTTGACTAACAGGAAGTTGATTAGACTCCGCTTACAGATAACTCCACCTTCCAACACTGTCAGGTTGAGACATAACGGAGTATTAAGCGCGAATGTTCGTACGTTCTGATTTCGAACAATAAAAGTACAGTCCTCGGCGAGACTTTTAATTGCGTCCTCGACACTTCGTGTGTGTCAAAATAACGATGACTTTACTCTAAAATCCGCGTCCGCGAAATAATTCAATCGAATTTTCGAGCAAATAAAGCGAAGGTCATGGTAGGACCTTTAATTGCGCCCGAATACCTACGTGTGCGTTAGAAAAACGGTGACTCTACTCTACAATCCGCGTTTACGGGGTGACGAGCAATCAAACGAAATTTAATCGCGCCCGCGAACACCCACGCCTGCGCCAGCCGACACACGCGCAAGTGTTCTTCCTATCCTTCCCGTATTCTCGCGTATAAAATCAATAATGAATCTATCCCTCCATGATTCCTTAATGATCCTTTGATGATCCCTCGATGATCCCTGAAACAAAAAAAAGTTAAACACAAGAAATATAAAATAAAATAGAGAGCAGGAGAAATAAAAGTAAAAAAAGTCGGAAAATAAAAAGAAGAGAAAACCGAAACATACGCGCACGTGACAACGACGAAACTCAGGGCAAGAGGTGAACATATTGAATATTGCTCCACCCAACCAAACCGGAGTAAAAAAATCTATGATGGCGAAGGGAAAGAGAAGAATCTTGAGATAAAAAACAGAGTCATCGAAAAAAAAGAAAAGAGAGCCGCAGAAAGAAAAGATAACAGCCCGCACAATGGCCCACACCCATGAGCCCCACCCATGGGTCCCACCCGAGACTTATAAGTAATAATTAATAAAATTAAAACTAGTAAATAGGAATGACGCAGAAAAGTTCTCTGTGCGTTTCGTTTCAATTCGATAGTACACCTATTAATCAATATTATATGATAGTACATGTACATAATCATTATAACTTTACTAAGAATGACCTATTGTTTAAATATTAATTAATTATACTTTACGTATAACGTATAATGTTTAAATGTTAGTAAAATAATCTTATTTATTAATTATTCCTTCCCGAGTTTGCAATTCCAAGGCCTGGAACTAGCTGAAAATAAATAAGGAAAGAAAAAAGAATATATTACTACTGTGATAGATAAAATTTTGAAATTAATTTAAATTAAATTAAGAAAAAAGAAGTTTTAGTGGTCCTCATAATTGCCATATCTTATAAGTATCGTGACTATGATTATAAAATTAACAGAAATAAGAAATATACTAAGTATGAAAGACAAAACTATGAATTTAACTTAACATTATGAAAACGATAAAACGAAAAATGTATGAAACACGATTTTAATAATTAAAAATTTATTTATTTTAAGTTTCTCGTGAGTTTAAGTCTTTTTAATGTTTAAACGAATATACTATGGTTTAAATATTAGTTTATCGTATCCCGCGAACTTTAATGATTGTTTAAATAATTGAAAAATTACCGAAACTATTAAATTTTCAGTTTTCGCGTTTAAACAGAGTGAGTTTATATGTTAACGCGTCGGAATCCAAAAGCAAATTAATTCGATGATTGTCAAAGTTAATAAGAAGATCGTTCATGTTTATATTATACAAGGCCGATTAACCTGAAGATAAAATTTTAAAGTATTCGAATATTTAACTGAAATTACTTTAAGTTTCCCGTGAATCTCCGTCTTTTTAACTTTTTCGGTACGGAGAAGCTGGCCGCGGTAATAAATTCATGGTACGAGGAAGTTTTCCACAAGAGCGGTTGCACTTTACGGCAGCGTATGCCGCGAAAACGTGTTTTTCCGTATTCATAGTTTGAGTATTTTAATATTTTAAGTAAATACCCTTAGTCTATAATTATAATAACACGTAGAAATCTTATCTTTAGACCAATATTCCTTAAAGGATAACTTTTTGTTTCGCGTCATTAATAACGACGCAACAATAAAACAATATAATTCGTTCAATTCCGTACTTTCTGAAACCTCCAAGTAACCCTTTTTAAGTGTCGACACCAGTGGTTGTTTGTTTTTTCTACAATGAATTTAACTAAATCTTCAGAAAAAAGCAGTCGTAAGTAATCTAAAATTCTCGACGAACAATTTGAAGTGTTTCCTACTACTCCTGAATGTTGTGGCGTAAAATTATGAATTTTTGGATTAAGCTTCTTAGAAGTCCATTTGATGCCAGAAGGAGTATCAATTCGTATTTCAGGATCCTCTGTTTCTTCTGATTCCGAGGTGCTGAGTATAGGTGTTTGATTGTTTTTCTTCATTTTGCAAAATGCTAAATTATATTTATTTTCTTCATCAGTCACTTACTGAATCAATTATTTTTTTTATCCATTATTTTCCTCTCAAACGTTTTGCACTCATCCTAAAGAGTACTAAATCAAATTATAAGTAAAATATTCAAAAAATTTACGATATAAGTAGACATACCAATTTGTTTTCCGTAACTTATCGATATATTATAGAACATATATAATTAACGCACGTTGTAGACTCTTACTAATTATATAATGAAACGATTAGAGCAACAGGAATTTGAAACACAAAATAGTAAAGTAATGCGTACTATAGAGAGTAATTATATCCATGTAACTTTCCGTAAATGCCATTTTTAGGTTGAACGGCAGTATTACCAAGAACGTTTTGTGGATGCCGCGAATAGGCGACGGTAGGACCCAGAGAACGGTCCCTGAATGCCGCCTATGGGCGACGGTCGGCCCCAGGGAACGGTCCCTGAATGTCGCCATTGGGCGGCAGTCGGTCCCAGGGAACGTTCCGTGTATGCCGCCAATGTGAGACCTGGGTCGATATTAGTTACGATATATTAAAATCTAAATCTTTATTATATAACGCAATTACTACCGGGCGAATAGCTACATATTTTATTGCATTTCCAAAATCTTTTCTTTCTAATTCTAATCAAACATTGAAGCACTTATATTTTTTATTGCAAATTATACATTGGTAGATGAATATTGTAGATTACATAGAATTCTAAAAATATTTCTTAAAATTATTAACTCATGTATTCCATCACAAGTAATATTTACTAATGGATAATCAAGTATGCTTTTTCATTTGCATAAATTTATCTAAAAAGAAAAAGTATAAAATTTGTACAATTAACAAATATTTTTCAATTAATTTATCTTCAAAGAAGTATAATCTAGCATATAGGTTTTTAATTACTTTTGTCAGATGTATTACTATTTTTACTAGATACGAAAATTTCTGTCACAAACTAACTCGATTATTTGGTTATACGAGAAAGGGTTATAACCTATACAAGTTTATACATCGATACAAAAGGCGTATAGTGAGGACAGTGTTTCTCTATTATGCTTGTAGTTCATATATTGTCCATACCTGTCGCTGAAGTCGCATATACTACGTGCCAAAGGTAGCGAATAGCCTTAAAAATAGACATGATCGCGATAGGGATATGTTAACAGAAATATATTAATTGCGTGGATAACTTTAAATCAAAATAAATATAGCATTAAAATAAAAATAGACAAGGAACAGTAGCATTGAAATAATAATATTTATGATATTAATTGAATGATTTTTTATTTTTATTCTATTCTATTTTATATTTATTCTACTTTAATTCAACGCATATTTTTTTATTGCTTTTTAAACTTCTTATTTTTTAAATTCAATAAAACATATTTAAAAATGCTTTGCAACAGTGCGTGTGTTGTATAATGTAAAATACGTAAACATACGTAAACCAATTTCCGTTTCTCATCACTTGGTAGTTGCTACGTATAAAAACTCTTTTCTAAATGTATTAAAAGAAATAGAAAATATTATATAATAAAAACTCTAGATGTAATAAAGCCTATAAACCTATGATAAAGTTATAATAGAACACATCAAGTCATATGATACAATAGATAGTTTGTCAGAATTAATAACTAGACTATTCCAATTAATAAAATTCTTAATGATTTTTTGCTCTTATTATATTTTATATTATATACTATTTTTTGATAATAAGTGAAGAAATTAATTGGTGGTGTACCAAAAATGACACACTGTGCATGCGTAGAGGGAAGCGTTCAATTGTCTTGGCGGCAAACAAGGCATCATATTGTTTATTGTTTACCAGGCTGACACGAAATCTGTAATTTTCTCGTTATTTATAGATAATTAGTATATTTTTTTTTAACCCTCTTTCAATATACCAATCGTTTCCTTAAAGTACATGTTTTTAATATAAATTGTTCGCAAATTGTGACTTCGTAATGTATAAAAGATATTCATAAAAATAAAATCGATATCTTGGCCTCGGCCTCCTCGGAGATCTACTACATAATATTTTTTTCAGTTTTTCCAGCTTTATTTTCGTGATATCAATGTTTCTCTCCTTTTTTAATATTACATTTACATTTTTCAGATTTCCAAGAATTCTACCAATCGAAGAACCTTAGTATAGAATAAGATGCCAAATAATTTTTTACGCCTATCTATTTTAGATCATACATATAAGTCGAAACGAGGTTAAATCCAAAGAGAGGTACAAACCTATGATTAAAAATACTTTAATCCGGAATCTCGTTAGGTTTTCTAGTTTATATAAATTATAAACTCGAAGTTGGATTACTATGATCAGTGATGTAAACATGAACGAACGTGCAAACGACTTTGATTATGGAATCAGTCTTTTTCTGTATTTCGACAAAAAAACATTGTAACTTCCTTCGTTCATGTTGATGATGAAATCTTAATAATTAATACTTTCAATTATTTATAATTAACTAATATTTAAACAATACTATATTTTTTTAAACATTACATAACTATCGACGCATATTGAATATAAAATAACATTTTATTTTGTAAAATGTAAATTTTAAGATCTCCAGTCAATGTTGACTAGCATAGAAACAAATGAATACATGAATGATGCGTATTTAATTTATTAAATCAGTCTTCTTTTGTATATGGATGAATAAATATTACTAGCGCTTTTGTTCCATGCAACTATGATCAAATAATTTATAATTTTGATTATTTTACATTTATTTAAATGATGTTTAATTTATATGTATTACTGCAATATGATTTACTAAAATTTAAACAATATTGCATTTGTATAAACATTACATAGTTATTAATACACTGATGATATAAACATGGATAATTATGATGATTATCGAATAGAGTGATACTAAATAAATATTTTGGTTGTGTTATATTGTAACATTATTTTGTTTTTCTTTTTTGTAAGCACGTGCAATGTAGTTGTGAAGTAAGTCCTGATTTAAAATGAAATGTATTAATAAATAAAGTTGAATCAATTGTGAAATAGAATCAATGTTTCTCAAGCTGTCACATTAACATTGCTATAGAAGAAATTCATATAAAGTTTCTTGTTAAAAATAGTTATATTACTATAGCAGATAACTTACCATATTATTCTATTTTCTATTACAGTCAACCTATCATGATGACTTAGACTTATTATAAGTGCTTTGAAGTCACAGCAGAATTTCATAAGTAGTAAATGAAATTTTTAAATTCCTCTGATCATTCAATTATGTTGAAAATAACATATCAGAATCAATATGATCAGTTATAATTTTTTTTATGAAAGAGCAATAATTGACTATGAGTAAATTTTCTCAGAAAGAATTTGCTTTTATTCCTACTACAAAATAAAAGTAAGTTCCTTATACTTTCTTATTTAAATGCACTATTAGCATTAATTCTACGGGAAATGTTTAGATATTTTGGTTATATTTACTCTTTGAAAGATAAGAAATATTTAATTATAAATAGTTAGAAATAGTTTCTTAAAGATTTTTATATAGAAGAACAGAAAGTCTTTTGATGGTATAAAATGTAAAACGATTCTTTTCCTCTTTTCAAATAATCAAGTCTCACAGTATAATTGCTTTTGTTACGCTGTTTTTCATCTATATTAAAATTGATTAAAATGTGTTAAATACAATTGATTTTCTTTTCTATATTTACTAGATAAAATTAGAATCATTATTAGTTTATAGGTCTCCAGAAACAGCAACCACCATATAGTGAAATCCGGTCAATTGATGCACATGTAAGAGATTGCAAAGCTTGTTTATATTTCCACATGTCCTAGCTACAGACATTGTTTTTGACTGAATGGCACATACATAGGCATTTCACGTTAATATATAATTAATATATACAAAGAAAGCAATACAAAAGTCAAATAAAATATTTGAAAATAAAGATAGTGCTTTTTTTAATGTCTAGAACTATATGTATAACCTAATTTTTTAGTACTTAGAACTATATGTATAACCTAAAAAGTTGTATGACAGATACATATATACAACAAAAGCATATATATTTGTAAAGTAAAGCTTAAGTATTGCTTAAGAAATAACTTTTGAATCTATGAAAAAATTTAAGAAACTATACATTATATGTTATAACATACAAATTCGGCATGTAAAAAAAATTAAACACTCCACTTCACTTTTTACCAATTAGGAGTGATTGTAAAATAATCTTATGATACTAAGAAACGGATGCACAAATACCAGAAGCTCGTCACGTAACGTAACAAAAGAGAAAAATAGAGAGAAAGAAAATCAACAAACGTCCTATACAGGAAGTACCGGGCACCCAACGATAGAAATTCATTCCTGGTTTCTTCCTCCCCACCATCGTGTCGATCGCTGCGCTACTCACAGATTGAGGTGTGGCCAGTGAGGGCAGCCATTTTCTTGACTTTCTGTCGCTTAAGATTTCAGGTAAATGCGTAATTATTTCTTAAATAATGTCGATCGTAGTAATGCGAGAGTGTGTTGTGTTTTGTGCTCGCGTGCTCGCAGCGTGTTGTCCATAAATTAATATGAGTTCGGGGTTGAAGTTTGTGCTTTAATGAGAGGAGAGAGAGAGAGAGAGAGAGAGAAAGAGAGAGAGAGAGAGAGAAAGAGAAAAAACTTCACCTACGGATGCCTAGGGAGAGGGCTGAGGGAGTGCCATGCGTTACGAATTTACTTCATGACGGCGAGTCATCTCGATAAAAGCGAATTCTTTTTTACATTATCATAAATACGGCCAGTTTAAAAGCGTCACGTTACGTGTCAAATCGACATTCTTTGCATATGCCGAGGGACGTTCTCTTTCCCCCCATTGATGCGCATTTGTGAATTTTTTGTTCTGTGGACTCTTCCTACCTCCGGGGCTTCGGACCCCTGCATCGCTATCTTATCCTGCCTGCCCTGTCGTACTATGCCCCACCCTACCCCACTCCATCACTCTACTCTACTCTATTCCATTCCATTCCAACCCACCTCGCCTTTCCTCGCACTCTCAGCGCCCTCACGTCCGGTTTCCCCTTTACTCTTCTCCTCTATGTTTCGTCCTAGCTAGCTCACCGAGCAGCGATGCATCTTCCATTCGATGAGTGGACTAAGATTTTTTTCCCTATAATCATATCTTCGATTTGCTCGTAGAGATTACGTTTTTAGTTTCTAGTTTAGTAATTTTTACCTATTCGTCTTGTTCGTCGGCAAAAGGCAGCCTTTCGCAGATATAAAAGGTCGGTATATACTTTGACGTCTTGAAATATTACGTCGTGCTCTCGCGTACGAAAGAACCGTACGCTTCTCTTTATTCAATCGTCCTGACTAATCATATTCAGAGATGTTCTTCCACGAAATCATGCAATTGCGTATTCAATTTCGATCGTGCACTGATCTCCTTTATATTCTTCCTTAATTTTTGTTCTCTATAAGTAGTATATACTGCCTACCCTGCTCGGCATTGCGACTCGTTGTTGACTCATATTCTTTTGCTATACGATATGAACACAAGATATTTTCCGATCTATTCATTTAAATTCTTTTTCCAAGGTATCTGTATTGTGCAGTTTTGCATAATTTCAATGTTTTAAATACAATATGTGATATATATATATATGAGATATATACACACACATTTTATATATATATATATATATATATATATATATATATAATATATTGCATAAATGAAGTTGGGTTTCCTTGTGTCGAGTAATATATCTCTTTATCATCTATGTAATACGAGTACTTATTGGTAGTTTGATCTTTTGCTCCACGAAAGTGACCAGATAGTCTTTTATTTCTCTTGAATGGTATGGCTATTGCATTGCACTATAAGCTTAAAAGAATTAATTATAAAATCATAATTTGTGATATAAACGTATAAAATGATAGAAGTTACTGTTTCGTATTGGTGTACAACATTTTAACATAAAATTTAGTTATTCATATAAAGGATGAAAGAAAATAGAAATATATTTAAAAAATTCATACACGTTAAGCACATACTTATCTTATGTACTCAAAAGATAAGGTTGATTAAAATTCTTCTCATACAATCACATTCGAAATACGTCTTTTATTTATTTAGCTTTGTTAAAATATATAAGCATATTTCATTATGTCTTTGAAAAAGATGCTATGAAACTTTAAACATTTAATATTTTATAGTTTTTTTTCTTCTATATTATATTAAAAATTTTTTTTTTACATGTCAACTCATAGAAAGGGCATACAATGATAAGACATCATGCATACTTGCAGATATATTAATGTTCAGTAAGAAGTAATGAATGATTCCTGTAGAATTATTTTAAGTACCATATTCACTTTGTATAATGCATATGTATATAAAGCAAATGTGTCTTTGCAAATATCTGTTAAAGAAAGTTTATTTATATATTATAAAAACTATTATTTTTAAATTTGAATACATATTTATATTTATAAATATTTGTTACTAGGATCATTCCTAATCTATATGATTGATATTATAACGTTTAACAAATTTGTACCATGTAATATATGCAGTATGAAAGTCTACTTTAACTTAGGTATGCTTTTCAAAATGTTTTTCATATAAGTATGTTCTGTCCTAATGCATGTTTAACGAACAATATCTTTTATTTATATGCATGTAATCTATAAGAATGTCATATTATTTAAATCATAAGGTATTGTCTTTTTATATACATTTTACATATACATTATATTCTAGGAAGTAATAGTTAAAGTAGAAAATTTATAAATTCAATTGTTTTAAAATCATATTGTAAAACCATGTATTGATTTAATGAAGACTCTACCTTATGTGATTATATGATCTGTTATATGTGACAAAATTTACTATACAGTTATCAACTATTTTTAATTGGTTTCTTTTGATAATCCTATGAAATTAATTTATATATCTGTAAGACATTAAAAGGAAAGAGTTAAGAATGTTGATTGCACGATTAAAATATTGGGCAGTATTTCCTCTTAAATATTTACACAGAATTTTTATTATTTTAAAGAAAATATAATATACTATTTAAAAAAGTAGAACACATATTTACACAGAAGTATACACAGACAATTTTTGTTGTGTGGAATTTGAGTTAGTCTCACAGCTTCCTACTCATTCTAACATATAAAATGTCCACTTAAAACAGAGACGCTGAAAGAAAGACTAAAAACATGGGATGCAATGCGGGCCGATGCCTCGGTCCAGACGATACGGGGTACCCTGGATCAGGTACGACCCAGTCAATATCCTCTAAAGCTTCAACCCTCGTAGGTTGCTTCTCAAATAGCATTCATGTAGATATAAAATTAAATGTGGAATCTAGGGAATCTTTACTACAATCATTATGTAAGTAGCTTGCAGTAAACAAGTTAGAAATGAGTTTTAGTGAATTATCTTTAATACAAAGTATTAAGAGATTCAACTATACTATTACTAGACAACCTGGATTGTGTTGTAATTCAGTTAATATATGCAATAAAATTATAAATAGATAGTGAATTCAAACTACGAGGTTTGAACTCTAGTCACTGTTTATGACAGTTTCAAAAGAGATCAGTAATGTCAAGTTACGCAAGTTCAAAAGTTTACCCTGACTTTTCCTAACTCTATCCTCGAAAATGCTTTTTAGTCTTGTTCATTTTCTTTCTTTTTTTTTTTTTTATATTGTTGCAAATGCTGATCTATATATGTTTTTAGTAATTGCTTACATTTTTTTATTATCATAAACAACATAAAATTAAATATTGGTATCAAAATTATCTCCCATTTCTTTAGCAATTCTTACGTTTCTATATTTTTTGCATTGTTTTATATAATCTATATTATGTATGTTACACATTCATGCTGCATGTTCATAGATATTTTTTGCTTTATTTTATAATAGATTGCAAATCTGATTAGATATATTTTTTTTTTTTTTTACTTAAAAAGAAACTTCGGTTATTTATTTTATCAAACAACCAATTATAGAATTTATATTATGACAATTTATTATCAATCTATAATTAAATAAAGTAATATTGTGTGTGTCGCAATCAAAATATCTGACATTTTGAGATGGGTATGTATGCATATGTCAACAGTTGATTCGTTTAACTAATTAAGGATTTTATATATATTGATATGTATTTGCAATAGTCAACAATTTGTTTGTTGATTTTATGGATTTACATATTCATTGGAATACATTTTCCTCTACCAAATATATTTTCTGATTATTTTTGACAAATGTTGAATTATGTAATTTAACATTATAAACCTGCGAGTGTAAAAAATTTTCTGAAAGGGTTATCAAACATAGCTATAAGAAAATATATTTATAACTAAAAGTATAGCAATTGAATAAAACCCAAATTTTGTATGCATATGAATCAATTTCGATACAATTGTGACGTATGTATAAATAGTGAAACTGATTACATGTAGTACATTGTTGTACTACATTATCTTGATGTGCGATATAAACAATTAAAAATCAGTAGTATATAGGTAAGTTACCAAATAAGCACAGGGTATTCATAACTACATTGTGGAACACTGCCCTTTAAGTTTTTTATTCATTATTGCTTTAGATGTGCATATATTTATGTTAGAAATACTTGTAAATGTGTATGTCAATACAATAAAATTAATACTAGATAGTTATATATAGAATATTTTTTATATTTATTACACTTTTGTCAAATAATACACATGTAGAAAATTTAGAGAGTAATTTTAGTTACTGTAATTAAAAGACCAAAATGTCTATAATTTTATATCTGAAAATATATCTCTCAAATTTTAGAAAGGATATTTTATTCTGCATAAAATAAATTATATATTATTATTAAAATAATATTCATAATGCTTTACACACACGCGCGCGCGCGTGCACACACACACACACACACTGTTGTCTTACATATTATTAATAATGAAAGAAAAATAATATGAAATAATTACATAACTTTTTAGTTTGGAGCTTTTTATTTTATATAAAGGTGCAAACTTTGAAATTTCTTAAGTGTTACAATAATGTTAAAATGATTTCTGTAATATCCTCTGTATAAGATATTTTAAACCAAGATTAAGACAAGTAAAATAATCATATAAATAAAAGCTATGATATTTAAACTACTACTGTTTTTAAAAGTAAAATAATTATTTTTATTGAATATTTATAACATTTCAAATTTTTAACAAAAGTCTGTGCCTATAATTTTAATCACATATATGAATGGATAAACACTTTGCAAGATTGTTACTAACTTATAACAATTTATTCTATCTTGCTTTTTGCATAATTGAAACTGTTACGCAAATTTACAAATTCAACACTGTTTTTGTACAAAAATTAAGTAGTCTTTAAAGGCTTTAATTTATTTATAAATATTGTTAATATGAACATATATCTTAATTGTAGGATTCATGGCAGCCATTAGGAAGAAGTTAGTTATCGTGGGGGATGGTGCTTGTGGTAAAACATGTTTACTCATAGTGTTCAGCAAAGATCAATTCCCTGAAGTATATGTACCTACTGTCTTTGAGAATTATGTTGCTGATATCGAAGTGGATGGTAAGCAGGTATGTTGTCTTAACATAATCAATATGATTTATTATTTCTGTTATCACATCACAAACTTCTGATATATGAAAGATTAATATTTAATTAAAGTACATACATATATATATGTGCACAGGTTGAACTGGCTCTTTGGGACACAGCTGGGCAAGAAGATTATGATAGATTACGTCCATTATCATACCCTGACACAGATGTTATTCTGATGTGTTTCTCCATTGATAGTCCTGATTCCCTGGAAAACATTCCTGAGAAATGGACACCAGAGGTGAAACATTTCTGCCCAAATGTACCCATAATTCTTGTGGGGAATAAAAAAGACTTGCGCAATGATCCTAATACTATCAAAGAGCTTGGAAAAATGAAGCAAGAACCAGTAAAACCAGAAGAGGGAAGATCCATGGCTGAAAAAATCAATGCCTTCGCATACCTTGAATGCTCTGCCAAGAGCAAGGAAGGAGTCAGGGAAGTCTTTGAGACAGCAACCCGAGCTGCACTTCAAGTGAGCCCATTTTAGTATTATTTCCTATAAAAGCATATATATATATATTTCACAACACGAATCTGTTTAATTTATTTACTACTAATTGCTAAAGTATTTGATTTTAGATATTCAAGTTTTAACTCATTTATTTTTTATAATCCTGCTTTATAATATTTCAAATTGATTTTTCTTCTTGATATTACATAAGTGATATGATATTTCAGGTTAAGAAGAAGAAGAAGGGAAGATGTAGGCTTCTTTAAAATGTAATGTCAGATGGGCCCAAAAAGTGGGTGAAATTATGGAATTGCAAAGCTAGCTGCAATAGAGCTAGTTGTAATACTGGAGGCCCCCAGTGAAGACCATAATATAATAACATCTTTTACCTTTAATTCTTTTACATAATAATCAAATCTACAAACATGTTCACAACAAAGCCACTGATTAACAAATCTTTCATGGTACAGGACTTCTTTAACTATAATGAAATATGCTTCAAGTTTGAGCAAGTGAAAATTGTCATGTCAACTATTTACATTCAAAAGAAAAAAAAAACATAACTGTTTCATTGTAGTGGCCATTACTGTTAATATTAGTATCATATTACTATATATGTATACATTCTACTTTTTTTTATACGTATTTGCTCTTCATGTCGGTGAGAAACGAAACGAACGAAATTGGGGGAATTAATAAGAAATATTAAAAATAATAAACAAAAAATAACAAAAAACCAAAAAAAAAAATTATGGAAGGAACCTACATAATATGCAATGCAAAGTTGTAAAACTTTTAGAGCACTGTAAGAATCTAAGAGAAAGCGTTACAGATTCCAAATGTTGCGTCGCTATTTGATCGAACCATCAATCAATATTTCTTAAAAAAAAAAAAAAAAAATAAAATAAATAAAAAAAAAGAAAGAAAAAAAAGAAAAAAGGAAAGAAAAAGCCAACAAACATAAACATACGTAAGTAGGCGAGCAGATCACTTTCGTCTTTAAGATACCAGGTAGACTAAATGTATTATTATTATAATATTATTGCTATATTAGTATAATACGACACTAACATAACGGATTGTAACAGCGACTATATTATATTTATGTATTTCGAAAACATCCTTTGTGTTTAATCACGATCATGAACAATGCTTCAGAGATCACACTGTATCTATATGTTAATATGAATCATTCATGCAAAATACACTAACAGATTTATAAGGATCGTATACGAGGAGACTACTAACCTGTCACGCGTAATGCTCAATTTCACTAAAATGATTTAGCTTATTTCAATTATTTTAAATTTCTAAACTTGTAAATTTTTGATTTTATACGTGATCTTTCGTTAAAAGTTTCTTTATGATACGATCGAAGTTGACATTAAAATAGAGAGAGAAAGAGAGAGAGAGAGAGAGTGAGAAAGAGTGAGACAGAGAAATAGAGACAGACGAACAGACAGATACCAGGTAGAGAAAAAAAATTTTTTTATGAAATGCAATACACTCTGCCGCGTTTTCTCTTTATGCTTTAATTACGTATATCAGGGCATTCGAAGTAATTGTAATCGTAGCATCAGGCACGTTTAGCGAAGCCTAATCTATAAGGAATTTATTAAAGAAAAAAAAGAACAAAAAAAAAGAAGTCTGTGAACTAATCGAATTAACGGCCTTTGGTACGCTATGAATACAAAACCTTAGCCATTAATTCAGTGAGTGACTGTGAAACTGTGTTCAACTTGTTTTTTCTTAATGATTAGCTGTATATCATCATTGAAATGCGCTTTTGAAAAAATCCGATCGCACAGTGGGCAAAATTTTTAGCAATGGTAATACATACTTTTACTACGTTGTACTTTATGTACATACACACCCCCTGCTGTGTTAGTTTTTCATCAGAAAAGAAAAAGATATGAAAAAAAAGATATTAATTACTGCCGATTACAAACCCATTTTTCCCGGTACCGAATTAACAACAACAACAACAAAATATCTATTTTCGTTTCAGTAATTTATACTCTGTTGCGAGGTTTGGAAGTGATCTTTACAATTTGTACATGGGGATTTACTATTACATCTATATTAATTACGATTTAAAGATTGTATATAAATCAACCTCAACCATTCTTATAGTAGACGTGATTGTTGAATACCAAATGAAACTCGAGAATTACTTTCGAATACTTTTGCATGATACGATAAAACAATAAAATCACACAAGGTGTTATTATCTCATTTCATTTCCATCAATAATTTAGACGATTAGATTTCCCTGATCAACTAGAATGCTAGTTTGTTTATTTTTTAGATTGAATATCTCGTGTAACACATATATTTTGAATTAATTTATATTAAACTTCTTTAAACTTTCATGAAAATTTTCTTCATTCTATCTAAACTTTATCGTATAAACTCATCAATGAGATAGTAAATTACAGTAATCATTCAGGCAAATTTTACATAAATATGTGCCGCATATATCGAATACAAAATAAATTAATTTTTTTATGGTCAGGTAATAAAGTTATACTAAACTAATCCTAATCTTGGATCTTCCAAGAGATCCATCTGTCGTTATTTATGAAATTTTATTTTATAAAATCAGAGAAATTCATTTAGCTTTAAATCTGGATAATTTAAAAGCAATTATTTTTTTATATCTAAAGAAATCCTAGTGCGTGAAAGTGAATAAAAAAAATTATCAAAATAAGGATCAAACTTAAATTTAATTGATTTAGGCATCGATTCATTTATTTCACGTTGTTTTTTCACATTATAAATCAATGGAGAAAGAAAATAGAAATCATTACATATGTATTCTTTATAGAAGGCAATCGCCATTTTAAATTATTCACAAACCTAAAGGAACTATTTTCATTGATTTTAATCATTAAGTAAAGTTTTAAGTGAATTTATTCATGATCTAAAAATAACATCATCTTTATGAGAATAGAACTCATGATAATTATATATTATATTTAATGATCATTTAAATGATTGTTTGTCTATTAACCAACATAAAACTCAAAGTACAACGCGATTAAAAAGTGATGCAAAGGAGTGGAGAGGGTAGCCTTCGACTACGCAGTATGTCATGGCAGTCATGGCCGTGTGATAATTGTCATGAAAAAGGACTGGGAGAGGGAGGAGGAATTTTATTTTCAAGATATTGAATATTGATATTTATTCTTTTATAACGAGATCTATTATTAATTATGAAATAACTGTTTTATTAACGGTTTAATAACTATTGATATTATTATAATTTCTAGGAAAGTAATGTCGGAACAGAAAGTTTTTGTAACAGTCGGTACAACAAGTTTTGATGATTTAATATCAACAATATTAAATCCTGAAGTACTTGAGGTATATCGACAGAATGGTTTATATATATACCTTAAATTATTTCTTAACGAAATATCAAAATAATTGTTTATGTTTATTTCATTTTAGGCTTTAGCTTTGAGAGGTTATAATTATTTATCTCTGCAAATTGGTAAAAGTTCTTTAGAACCTGATTGTACACCTCGATATGGTATCAATTATATTGAATATTTTCATTTAAGTTCATCTATTGAGGATTATATACAGGGAGCTGACTTAGTAATAAGTCATGCTGGAGCAGGAAGTATACTAGAAGCTTTGGAAGCTCATAAGCATTTAATTGTAGTTACTAATCAGTTACTCATGGACAATCATCAGTTAGAATTAGCACAACAATTGTATGAAGATAAGCATTTGTATTATTGCACTTGTGATACTTTATTGAATACCATTAAAACAATGGAGTTATATATATTAAAACCATTTATATCTGATGGAAGTAAAAATATAGTTAATTATCTAGATCGTATCATGGGATTTAAGTAAAATAAATATAATTTTTATGGTTATAATGAAAAACTAAAATATTTTAAATATATATATGGTTCAGAAGTTCATAAAATAAATTGGGTTGGCAACTAATTGATTGCAGATTTTGTTGATAGATTCTTATTTAAAATCTGCAATTAAAAGTTGCTAACCCAATAAATTCAATTCATAAAATATAGAAGAAATGATACATTTTTTCTTGTTTAATTCCTTGGAACAATAATATTCATTAACTTTATATTCTCTTTTGTATTAGTACAATAAGTTATCATCATCACAAAAACATCAAAATTGAATAGACATTGATTACATATAATTATACAAGTGCAAGGTTAATGGTATAAGGTATAGTTAGAATAAGAGAATCATATATTATATTTATGTTGAAGTACATATAGATAATATAGAATAGATAAACTTTATATTTAATAACAATATAAAAAATAATATACTTAACAAGCGTGGCTTAAAATGTTTATTTAAATATAAAGACAACTTTCTCATTTCACCTAAAAGTAAATTATAGAAGATATTATGGCAGTCAACTTTGTTAAATTTTTTGTAATCAGCATCATTTAATTTCCTCTGATTAATTACTTAAACGCTAAATTTGTAAATTTATACACATATATATATAATGACTCTGATAATATTAAAATAAATTTAATTAACTAATAAATATTAGCAATGATACTTAGGTTATCAATTATATTACCATTTTTACAGATAGTATTAGACAAATATCATTGATGAATTTTCATGAAACATTGCATAATCAGCTGTAGGATAAGCAACTTTTATATCTAGATGCTTCAAGCTGTTGTGTTTCCCAATCACAACAGGTATTACATTTTCAATTTATTTCATAAAGATACACGAATATGCAGAAATGAACTACATTGAGTTAATGAAATATCATTTAATTACAGACCAGACCAAGACGAGTCATTTCATTCAATAGTTCATTACCCATTTGTGCAGGACTCCTTGTTACTATTACACCAGCCTGAAAATTAAGTATTATTTCATTACAAAAAGAAATAATTGGTTAAATTTTTTATTTCAATTTGAATATAAAATATTCTCACCTTTTCAAGGGCATTGATCTTATCTTGGGCACCTCCTTTTCCTCCTGAAATAATAGCTCCTGCATGACCCATTCGTCTACCTGGAGGAGCAGTGAGACCAGCAATAAATGAAACTACTGGTTTAGCTTTGCTACCCTAGAATTGACAATAAAAACTGTATTAAATTTAAATAGCCAAATAAATTTATATATATGTGTGTGAGTATGTGTATATATATATACATGTAAGAAATATTAGGGTTACAAAAAGAGGAAAGGGGAAAGTTGGCAGGAGTAGGGGAGTGGCAGATGAGAGAGTTGGAGGGAAGAAGGGGAAAAATAGCAGGAGGACAAAGTATGAGCGGGGAAGCGGAAGTCAGGAATGAATGCAAATCTAGAGGTTTAAATGATGAGAGCTAGGGAGAGGCATATTAGATTATAAAACAAATTGGAGTTAATGTATGTAGTATATCTTTCAAGGACAACTGTATTGAATAAGGATGTGGATTAGGATGTGGATTAGGATTCAGGTACCAATAATCGAGAACCGCAACCAACAGTATTATTTTCAATGAGGTATTCTGCTGCTAATTCTTCTGCGCTTCCACCAATTTCACCAATCATGATGATTCCTTCACAATCTGGATCTTTAAGGAACACTTCCAAACAATCTATAAAGTCTGTCCCATTAAATGGATCTCCACCAATTCCAATGCACAAAGTCTGCCCAAGACCAGCCTTAAAAGATAAAGTTTCTTTTTGTGATTTATTTTTTGTTTCTCCATATTAATAAGCTTTATAATTAACAATTACAAACTTACAATAGTTGTCTGATTTACAGCTTCATACGTCAATGTTCCTGATCTTGAAACAATACCAATTTTTCCTTTTTGATGTATATGTCCTGGCATAATGCCAATTTTGCACTAAAATGCAAGTAAAGTTATATATAATTTTTACAAAAACTGATATTTATTCATTACTTTATCAATAATAATTAAAAATTAATACCTGTTCAGGAGCTATGATACCAGGACAATTAGGTCCAATTAATCTTGATTTATTTTGTTCAAGTAACCGTCGCTTTACTTTGACCATGTCATGTTGAGGAATACCTTCTGTAATACAAACAATTAAGGGCATTTCTGCATCCATTGCTTCCATAATAGCTGCAGCAGCACCCGGTGGAGGAACATAAATTACAGATGCTGTAGCTCCTGTTGCATCTTTTGCCTAATATATACAAAATATACAATATATATATTTAATATATATATGTATATATTACATAATGAACGTATATATATTGTATAATATATATACATATATATTATGTAATATATATATATATATATATACACACACACACACACACATATTAAACACATAATAATTATCAATTTTTAACATATAAATACGAAAAATTTCAGAAGTAAAATTTTCAAAAAGAAGAACTGAATCTTACATATAGCATAGAATAAAATTAAAAGATAAAACCAACCTCTTTCACATTTTTGAATACAGGCTTTCCTAGATGTTCTGTACCTGCTTTCTTTGGATTAACACCACCTACTACTTTTGTACCATATTCCAGAGCTTGTTGACAATGAAATGTACCTTGTTTACCAGTAAATCCTTGACATATTAATTTTGTATTACAGTCAATTTTTAAATTCTGCCTAGTGTCTTGGTAATTGAATCTTATTTGAGAATGTAATATTCTTTTGCAATTTCCAACTGAAATATAACATAAATATTAGGAAAATTATAATATAAATATAAATACAAAGGAAATTACAAATTAATAAAATTAAGTATATCAAAGGGGTTATATTTTACTTTGCTTTATAATTATATGAATTGAAAAAATATTTCTAAAAATCAATATTATTATTAGTTACAATATTAAATTTTAGACTTCTGGGTCAAGGTTCAACATTACTTGACAACTTATGAGAAAGTAAGAAAACTATAACAATATAAAACAAGATATCATTTAATCCTTAATTATTAATAAATAATAAGATAAATTCAATAAAATGCAAATCAAATTAACATGTAATTAAAATTTAACTTTATAAAAAGCATTGACAGCTTCAAAGCTGAAGTAAATGCAGAGTTAACTTGAGTAGAATTTTCCTGTTGGCCTAATTTTAAATGACAATAAACATTATCGGAATTATAAGATATACAAAATTTGACATGTAGTACATTAAATTAATTAAAATTACGTTCTCTATGAAAAATAAGATAATTCTATTATGCATTGCCTTATGTAATGTATTGGTTAATACATGGACATAGATCAGAATTATTTTTAGTTCACAAGAAAGGATTTTTATAAGATAAAGAAAAATATTTTTAAAAATACGGAATTACATGTTTTAATAATTTAATGCAATACGTCAAAAAGTAAGTATGGTTATCCTAAAATGCATTTTACTTTATAAATCTGTCGAAAGAAATATTAAATAGAATTTTTTTTGCCTTACTTGCGAATTTTGAAAATGTTCTAGTAGCCACAGCCATTTTCTACTTTTAGTTTTTCTATAGAAAAACTATCGTAAAGAGCTGGATAATTGAGAAACCACCATTAATAGAACTGCTGTGATGGTTTGGCAAGAAGGCCAAGCAAGTCGAAGCAAGTCGAAGCAAGTATAAAATGAAATACGACAATATCGCTGTACACCAGCGAATGTAGCGCGCACGATTTAGTGAGCTCGATATTTATCGCATTCTTAGCGGACATATATTGTTGAATTTTAATGAAGAAAAAAAAATTAGCTAACTGTCCTATTCTATTGGCAGATTTTTAATGTATCTACGTGATAATATAAAAAAATATGCGAATCCTTTTCTTTTGAGTTAAAATTAATATAGTAAAATAGCTTGTTCTAGGGTATTAAATTTTCGTTATTGCTGCAGCTTGAACAAGATGTAAATACATATAATGTAATATATGTATATGCATTTATTACGTACAAAAGCATATACATAGGATTGAATCCCCTCTTCGTAAATTTGATAATTTTTAATTAACAAATAGGAGAGGCAAAAAAATGTATGCATGATTATAATTGGACAAAGAATATATCGAACGATCGTGATTGGTTGATGTACATTGTAATATATATCAGCCATATTTACTATCATGGCGGTCGTATAGTACCGCTACATTGCCTATAGATACAGGCATTCAACATTTTATGTACTAAAAGTTTGTTTATATCGAACAGTGAAACAAAGTACATAAGAATAAGGCAAGTGAATTTATGCTAAGATCAGTAAGAAAAACGCTATCATGTCTACTGATTTTTATATACGATATTACGTTGGCCACAAGGGAAAATTTGGTCACGAATTTCTCGAGTTTGAATTCAGACCCGATGGGAAATTGCGGTACGCAAATAATTCCAATTATAAAAATGATACTATGATACGGAAGGAAGCGTACGTTCATCAATGTGTTATGGAAGAATTGAAACGAATTATTCAAGATTCGGAGATCATGCAAGAGGATGATTCACTATGGCCACAACCTGATCGAGTGGGTCGTCAAGAATTGGAAATTGTCATCGGAGATGAGCATATTTCATTCACAACCTCAAAAACAGGATCGCTTTTGGACGTTAATCAATCACGAGATCCCGAAGGACTCCGTTGTTTCTATTATCTTGTACAAGATTTAAAGTGTTTGGTGTTTTCCCTTATAGGGCTACACTTTAAAATTAAACCCATATAGAACAACGTTAATTTATATATTCTTCACCTTACAGATATTTCTACTATTAATAAGAGATATGTAATTTCTTAATAAATAGAATAAATGAAAGTTCATCAGTTTATCATCATTTTTCATAGTTATTGTGTACTTTGATAACTTTTCTAACAAGTATAAATATATGATAACTTAAAGTGTTCACTCCGTTATTGTTTATCTAAATAATTTTTTAGATGTATAAAAACCAAGTATTCACTGTTATTGTATATCTAGGTAATTATTAGATGTAGGATAACTTCAAAGATTGTGAATCATCGATGAGATATCGTATTGTAGGTTATCTTGTGTCATGCATCAGTCTCATGGTTTCATTCAGCATACTATTAAGTATATTAATATGAAAATGAAAAACTATAAATGTAGTAATACATCTATCTTTAATTGATACAAGTGAAGATAATAGGATTTAAATTAAAAAGGATACTACAATAACTAAAACGAAATAGGATGTAAGTATATTTTTTATAGATGAATTTCGATTTTTTGTGAGGTTAGAAATTTTATTAATTATTAATTCGAATAAAAAGAAATTTCTAATTCTTCAAGTAATATAATATTGAATTACAGATATGAAATATCTTCTACTAAGGACAAAATGTCTGAAATACCACAAAATGGAGATCACAGTAATAGAAACGATATAGTCGTTACAGATTCTGTTCATGAAAGATTCCGTGAGATTCGTGTTTACTGTGACATTTGTAAAATTGATTTTCATGGAAATCATAAAGAGATAGAGAAACATTTTAATAATAGGCATCCTTCTACTACAATGTGCCGTTACTGTAATGACAAAGTATTCAAATATAGAGAAATAAGAAATGTTGATTTCGATAGCAAAGAACCTCAAGAATATATATATCATAAGTGTCGTTCAAAAACATGAAAGTACAAAACAAATGATAAATCTATTATTATATGATAATACAGATATAAGAAATACATTTTATTTACAAATAGTAAATTACAAAGATACATGAATTTGTACATAATATAAGTTACATATTTTTCTTTAATATTTATAAAGTTCACATTTTCTATTATAAATAATAATAGGTAAATGTGATGAAATACATTACAATGCTTATTTATAAAATTGGTTTCATAAATTCCATTATCATAGACAATACACCATCGTATTGTTTAAGGCATACCAGCAGAGTTCAGATAGTGATTTATAATATAAAAAATAATTGTGTTCAACACAATACGATAACTAAGAAAATAATACTTTTATGAAACATTGTAAATTCTTATAGCAATAATAATTTAAAAGTTATACCATTAACAATATAATCAAATATATGATTATATATTTGCTGACAAGTATTAAGATATGTATGTATAACTTATACAAGATGATATTGTATTCATGTCTATTAATTTTATATAAAGTAAGGTAACGTATTAGCTGCATGATACTTCACAAAGCATTTGAAACAAATTACTTAAAGTGCAACTTATATATACTGTTTAATAATATGACATTCTAAAACTGTACATTTGTAATTTTCTTATTGTTTTTAGATATTACAGCAGACTTTAAAAAATGTATTATATTAATATTGTACAATAGCAAGAAATTTACTTTAAACTAAATGCCTTATAATAACTCTATAAATTTATATAAATTGTCACGGCTTGAAAATGTACTGTGCGGTTTAAAGTGCGTTCGGGTTGATTCTGCAGGTATAATTAAATATTTAAATTGGTATTAGTGCATAAAATTAAAAATTGAAAATACTTTTCTTTTGCTTATATAAAATTAGATATACATATTAATGCACTAATACAAAACAGTAAATAGTTTTCAATATATCAACTTCATAAACCTATTAGAAATATGGCAATATTATTCTAATGCATAATTTTCCAAAAATAATTTTAATCTTGTAGGATAATCTGTCATTACTCCTGTTGCTCCAAGATCGAATGCTTTCTTAAATTCTTCATCTTTGTTTAAAACCCAAAAGTATACCTGTTATAGTATTTTTATTTTCTTAATTATTTTTTTTAAATTATTAATTACACTATGGAATTCATTATGGAGTAATTACATCAAAGTATGTAATTGTAATGTTAAGTTAATATAATTTGATCAACTCTACTCACATGTATTCCACGTGCTCTTAAATGTGTAAATAAACATGGTCTCATTAAGAGTACACTGATAGTTCGTACAACTAGTTTTTCTAATGGTAAGATCGTTGGATTTGATCTATTCTTCCGTCTTAAGAACATAAAAGTATTTTTCTAGAAGTATTATACATATTTTATATTCATTTAATATAACATTGACTTACCGTAAGTAAATAGAAGGTAAAAATATTTCTAGATGTGTCTCTTTTAATGGTACAAATGGTAACAATCCAGTATACATGAGAAATAATAACATTGTAACACGTCTCATAGAAAATAATAGATTCACATTTGGATTCTACAATGAAATGTTAATAAATGTTAAAAAATACCTATTTCTAAACTGATAATATAAAGATATTAATATAATTACTTACCATTTTGTAACATTTACGTGTAATTTCATCACTAAAATTACCCCAAACTGTATATTCTTCTCGTTTAAATTCTATAATCAAATCAGAAACTTGCTTTATAAGCTCATCATCGTTTATCTTAATGTCGATATTAATAGGAATATTTGGAAATGCCTCAAATACTTCTCTTAATAAAGGAAAACGCCTTTCATCTTCATTTGCAGAACCAATAAATTCCATGTCTGTGAACTACTATTTTTAAATAATTTCATTCAAGGTTGTTAATATTCTTAGAAGAATAAGCAAAATACCTGGATCAAAATCAATTGGAAGACGTGGTTTTAATGGTGGTAACTCTTTATAATTTAATTCGGAGATGTTTTTATTGGTACCAGTACTACGCAATAGATTTTGATCATGCGACACAACCACCTTACCATCTTTAGTAAGATGACAATCTAATTCTAGCATTTCAGTACCGATAGCCACTGCTCTGCAATTAAATATATTAATTTATTAATGTATTTAATCAGAAATGATACAATCATTTTTCAATTTGAATTCAGATTGAATTAAAATTGGCAACAATCATATAACACCATATGTTCAGTAAACTGCCAAGTTTGTATAATACTCATTTCACACATAAACATAACCTTGAAAGAATATATTACAACTAACCGTCGAAATGCGGACATTGTATTTTCATAATTTTCTCCTGCTCCTAAAAGGATTTAGAATGATATTAAAATGCAGTATTGTAACACTCATCGTAATATTAAATTAAAAGAAAATGTAAATAAGTAAATAGAACGTACCACCTCTATGACTAATATGATGACAATTGAATTTTATTTTTTTCTTTTTATGGAGCAATCTTGGATATTTAAAAAGTATCATCGATGTTAATACATAACCTCCGATTAATGTATAGAACAACATTGTTTATTGTTTTACATCCAACACATCTTAGATATCAATTGAAATCATTTGTAATGTAATAAGTCAATATAACAGACGACACACACTTGGTAGTTTTTCAGCCAATAACAATAGTCACAAAAGTATTTGTCACCAGAAAAGTATAAATTTGTAGCATACTTTTTAAATCATGTCTTACACCTTGTACCTTAAAGCTGATTATGAAAATTTTAATTTAAAACTTCGTTTCAAGCCGAACAATAGAGATAAGAAAATAATCCGAAATAAGAAATTGTGATAATTTTTAATCTTCTTTCTTTTGTTTTAGATATCCATAAAACGTATGTTTCCCGCGCACTTATATATCTTTTTGTTTTCGTAGAAAAAATCTGAAGGATCTACCAAATGTATTTATCTCCTTACATTGTATCAAATAACTTTATGTTTTAATTTTCTTTTTATTATGTGAGAAGAAAAATAATACAGCTTTACTCGGAAGATAAATAAAATAATTTCTTTTCGAAGTCTAAATGTAACCTATATTATAATCTGAAGGGGTATTTATGGATTTACAATACATATAGAAGTGTTTCAAGTTCACAATCGACATTCAATATAGATTTTTCTTAATTTAATCCCGATAGCTATTTACAACTATGTTAAGAAAGGGCTCGTAATTTAAAGGCTATTTCTATCCGAAAAAAAAAGATTTAAATACACGACCTACGGAGCGATATGTGGGGGGTTTCTATTATATATATATATCTATATATACATATATATCGACGAGTCAGTGCCTTGTATACTTTGAAAAAATTGATATTCAGCTAGATGTCGCTGCATATTCAGTTTCTTACGCTAGAGCATCATTGATAATCTGGCGCTTTATCACCGTCTTAAAAGAGCTAAAACGAACGCGTCGAATACCGATTTCATTGTATTCAATTGTTACTAAATATTCATTTTGTATTTATCGTGGGTATGTATCCGTATACATGTATTGTTATTGCATCGATAGATCTTAAAGTGATTCGTTTAGGGTGGTTTTATTAAAAAAATAGAAGTATGATACTAAAAATATAGTATCAGGTAAGAAAGGATATCAGAATGTTTAACATTAAATTGTCTTTTTCAATTGGATTTTTAATTAAAATGAATAATTTCTTGTAATGTATAATATATTTGGAATATTATATTTTATAATAAAAAATAAGTAACGAATTGTTAATGATAATTAATATGTTATATCAGTGGAAAGAATTTTGTTTTTTTTACATACTTCTTATGATTAGTAGGTATATTGAAATATTTGTGTAATCATTTATTGAAGAAAAGAAATATGTTTTAAATAATAACAAGTCATGCAAAAATTTATTTATATTCTAATTAGTAGAAAATTACATGAAAGTGTAAATTGAGATATATTTTTTATTTTATATATAATATTATTATTATAATTTAGATTTATCTAGGAAACTATATTTGCTATCTATCATTGGGAATAATCTTTATAGCTATTAACTACATTTGATAATAATGTTCTTTGTTTGTGAAAGGTCATCATGTATGACCTTACTCTTATCTTAGCTCTGAATATTGAATTAATTATCCAAGAGTAGAATTTCTGTTCTTTATTCGAAGTTGCATCAATACATTCAGTATTTATGATAAGGCAGTTATATTGAATAAATAATATACATGCCATCCAATTTCTGACACATTATATAGTTGTAAATTCATATTAATAATATTTATTTCAGATATTTAAGAAAAATAATGAAGTTTTTTAGTCTACTATTACTTTTGCTTTGTTTCTGTAGTAGTTTATGTAGTACCAGGGAAATCACGTAAGTATATTGATTTATTAGAAATGAATTATGATTTATATTTGAAGAGATTTTATATAATAAATTTGTATTATTATAGACATGAGGATATAAAAGATGCTATGTTAAGTTTGGTACATATGATGCGAGAAAACACAGAAAAACTGGAAAGACATGAAGTGCGTGAGCGACAGTTAGGAGAACAATTAAAAAAAGCTATATCTGTATTAACAAAGCGAGTATCTGCCATAGATGGATTAAAACAGCAATTTGCAAAATTAGATGAAAGATTTGCAGGAATTGAACAGTTAATTGCACAGGTAATGTTACCTTATATTATAATTTAATTTACAATTCCATAAAATAAAATGATTAGTAATAAAATTAGTATTGTAATTATATGAATGTGATTTTTACTTTTACTTAGAGAGATGAGCGAGAGCGTATACAAATACAAAAAACAACAGATGCTTTAGAAGATTTGGAAGTTAAATTAGAAGGATGGTTAACAGATATAGAAACTAAAATAACCAAAGTTCATGATATGTCATTAAATCATAAGGAAATAAATCCTGATATTTTATCCAAGTTAAATAATACAGAATTATTGCTCATAGGACACATTACAGATCTTGAATATACTTTAAAATCAACATCAATGGAGTTAAAGGAAACTGTAACAAATCAGTTGGATAAAGTACAGTCAATGGATACGAAGGTAAATATCATATAAAATTTAAAAAAAAGAAAAAAAAACTGTCCACTATCGTGACACTTTCATTTTATGCTATATATTTGTTAAAAAGCTTGTTCTAATAATACATTGACTTATTTTGTATCTTCCAACAGTTGCAAGACATTAATGATAATTTTAAAAATGTTAAAAATTCAATAGAAATTATTAAAGAATCATCCAAATCTCCAGAGAAATATTTGGATGAACAATTAAATATCTTTTTACTAGTGAAAGAACAAAGTAAAACATTACAAGATATTGAAGAGTTGGTAAAGAATTCTATAATAGATATTCATGAATTACCACAGTAAGTTGTTTTCTATTAATTATAAATACAATAATAAATAAGTTATTAAGTATTGTAATATCTATTTTCATTTAGTGTTATTGAAGCTCAGTCATTGCACAATGAAACAGAACTACTTTTACAAGAAACTAAACATACAATTAAAGATATCATTATTAAAGAAAGTACCGATATACAAAATAAGATAATAGAAAGTAAAGAAGAATCGAAAGATACAGTTGAAGCATTGAGGTAATGTAAATAAATATGAAATTGAAAAATATCTTCATAGGACATAAAATACTTTGTTAATTGTAATTTATGACATTTTAGGATGGCCATGGCAGATAATTCTAATCATGTAAGCAAGGAATTACATGATCTTAGCAAAGGTCAATTACTAATGGTTTCAATGGCTGATCATGTGTTAGATACAAAAAAAAGAGTAGAATATGGCGTACATCAAATTCTTTTGGAAGTAGGGGACTTAGTGAAGGCACAGAGTAAAAATATTAACAATACAATTAATACAAGATTCGATGGAATCTCTAATGATATAATGGACAATCAGAATGGTGCTTTAGCAAATTTAACTACTAAAATGGAACAAGAAATGAATCAGGTGACTATATAAAAACAATTTTATAAAGTAAACTTCTAAATAGGTATTTAATTCATTTTTTTTTGTAAAGGTTTGGAGACAAATAAATGTAATGTATCAACAAATGACAGAGAGCGCGAAAGCTTTAGACAAACTACATAAGCAAAATGAAGTTTATATTAATGGTACAACCTCTACTATGGGTGGAATGGAAAATAAAGTAATTATATTTAATAATATCAATTTATCTAATTTAATTATAACTAATGTATTTAGATAAAAAATAAGGAATGGATATGAACATAATTAATTTTATGCATAGGTAAGCGAAATAACAAAGCGTATGACAGAAGTAGATGGAAACTTAAATTATCTATTGGGTCGCCTTTCATTGGTAACACAAGAATTTAACCAAATTAAGAGTGGACTAGGTGCAGCATTAGACAACATTAAAGCTTCTTTTAAAGAAGTGCAAGAAAAAGCAAGTGATTTAAGTAATCCAGGACCATATCCAGTGCCTGAAAATTATAGTGAACTAAATGAATCAAGAACTAACTAATTACATATGCATGTAAAATAAGGCATTGCAAGAAAGGTAGGAACCAAAGGAGTTATAAATTTCAATATTTTATATACTTATATTAAATATTTGACGATTTATATACAATGAAAGATACTTTGTATGACATTTTTTATAACTTTTTTTTTTAAGTATATCATTTTTTACTGTGTAGTAAAGATATGAATATTATCAATATATATAGTATATAATACATGCAGCTCATTTTTTATACGATGTTTTAAATAATATATGTACATATAAACTTATATTAAATAAAAACTGATATATATACCATATTGATAAAAAATAAGACTATAAGGCTGTGAAAAAGTGTAAGCTATACATACATGTAAAGCTATGTAGTATCTAGACAAACACATACTAAGTATTAATTTAGATACTTACTAATTCATATATTGTATTATTTCAATTAATGTCAGACTAATTAATTGCGTTTCATTTTGGTCACATATTTTTTTAGTGATATGAAATTAATTTTACCGTGGATATATGTGTTTTACAAATGTATATAATGTTCTATATAGTTTTCTACAGTTGAAAAATTATGGTACAGATTTAAAAGAATTATGAATTTTTCTATGGAACGTACGAAGAATATGGTATGGAAGGTCAATGTGCTGTGATTCTTTGATATAACTTTTAGGGATCCAAGTTCTTATGTAATCTAAGGTGATTTAAGGCTCAAAGTTTTAAGAATGGTTTCTACCATATTGATAGATGGGTGTAGTGTCGTTGAGAATTGAGCGCCATCTCCATCGTATGCACGTATCGATGTATGTCACTATGCTAAGGAAATTACACCTAACGGCATTCGCGCATTCACTTAGATAAAATAGAAGGGCGGGAATGGTTCTATTAAATACTTAGTCTATTCTACATGTTGATCGATCTACGGTCTAGGCAGGCAGATCTAGGTTTAAGGTTATGACTGCGGTATAGTCGTTCGGTTCACTTTTCATATCTTTGAAGATATTTATATTCAGTGTCAATTTATAAGTGGAAAAACGAACGACATGTTTACAAGTGTTCGATAAAGTGTATATATTTTCTTTCTATGTTTGTCGTTTGTAAATAAACTGCAAATATGGTTTTTGAATCAATCATTGCAGAGCTTTTAAATAAAGTTCTGGGAGAGTATATTCAAAATTTGGATTATACGCAATTAAAACTAAGTCTATGGGGAGGTAAGTATGATTTTATATCATTAAATACGTCTTTTATTAAACATTACATTGTCGTTAACATCAGATTCTCACTTAAATTGTGAAATTTTTATTTACGGTAAGAGATAAAAAAAAATTTGAAAGCCAATATCACATTTCATTATTGCGCCTTTGTTTATGCAATATCTAAATGTGGGAAACATATTAAATATAATTCACAAATGTGACATCAGCTTCTATTTTTGATGTAATTCCACGCGCGTCTTATCACACGTTATATCAGCACACTTTAACTGGCCTATAAAAATTCGAATTAATTTAACAAGATATTGATCCGATTATATTATTATAATAATATTTTCAATAGAACAGATATTTTCGCATTCTTCTTTTCTACTGTCATTTAATTTATTTATAATTATAATTTATAAAATATTATTTAAATATTATGAAATTATGACATTATATTAATTAATATTTTTATGTACTATAGAATATAATATTATTAAATAAATGTTTGTTATTTCAGGCGATGTAGTATTAAAAGATTTATTAATAAAAGAAACAGCATTAGATGTACTGGATTTACCTATAAGATTAGAATATGGTCGATTAGGTTTGTAAATGTATTAAATATTATTTTATGTTAAGGTGCATTATATATGAAAGAAGAATTGAATAAACAATGTTTATAATCTAATTAGGTAAATTGATATTAAAAATTCCATATAAAGATATATGGAATGCTCAAGTTGATGCAATAGTTGAGGAATTATTTGTACTTGTTGTACCTTCAAGCCAGGTTGTTTATGATCCAGAAAAAGAAGCAAAGCAACAATTAGAGGCCAAAAGGGCTGAGCTTGCAAGAATAGAAAAAAGCAAACAATTAGCAGAGACTAAACGTAAATTTTAAGATAATCTCATAATATATTTTTTTTTCTTTTAAATATGAGAAAAAGAGAATAATAAAGTTAAATATAATAAATGTCATATTTATTTTATTCGTAGCACAAGAAAAGTTAGATGATTCAATGGTTGAAAAATTAATTGCTCGTATGATAAAAAATATACATGTTGAAATAAAGAGAATTCATGTGCGTTATGAAGACCATGTTACATTTAAGGATCATCCATTTTCATTTGGATTTACATTAAATACATTTGTCTTAGAAAGTTGTACAAGTACTTGGAGTACAACTGATAGCATGAAAGATATGTACGCAATTCCACAAATTTATAAGGTAAATGATAGATATAATTAATAGATATTTTTTACATATGGATAAGAATGGTAATTTTTCAACTACCCAAGCTAGGTATTATTTATATAGGAATAATTATATGAGTTAACATGATTTATTTTTAATTATTTATGAGGTCATTATCATTTCTCTTATTTGTTAATATTTTTACAGCTATGTACATTAGATGGCCTGGCTGTATATCTTAATACTGGTATAGAGCAATTTAGTAAAAATCCACATTCTATGTTTTCAAAACTGTTCTCTGATGGTATTGCAACGATGGATTATACTCCTATTGATTACTTATATTGTAAGCTGTATTGTATTGCATTATATAGGATTAGGATTTTACTTTTTTTTTAATCACTTAAAAATATGTAGATAAATAATTATTATGCCTTTTTTTTTTAACAATTATAGTACTGGGTCCAATAAATGTTAATGCAAAATTAAAGCTTAATCCAAAACCTGAAGCAGATGGTAGTAATTATACCATTCCAAAAGTATGGCTTAATTTGGAAATGCTTAAATTACGAATAGCATTGACAAAACATCAGTACCAAACTTTAGTACAGTTAGGAGAAGGTTTGGATCAAGCTCAAAAGGCTGCTCCATATAGAAAATATAGACCAAATGTAACATCATATAGGGGCCATTATAGAGAATGGTAAATTAGTAAAAATTAACCTGGAGATTTATTTGTATTAATATATAAAATAGTATACTCTTTATTACTTATTTTATTATTAATAGGTGGAAATTTGCATACACTTGTATATTGGAAGAAACTGTAAGAAGATGTCGTAGAAATTGGGATTGGAATCATATGAAAGCACATAGAGATATGTGCCGTGAATATGCGAAAGTGTATCAAGTAAAATTAACAACTAAGAAAGTAACAAAAGATAATGAAGAATGTCTTACAAATTATGAAAAAAAGTTAGATCTTTTCAATTTAGTTATTATCAGACAACAAATTGAAATGGAAGTAAGTATTATGTCTATTATTTAATTGGATGTGTATTGAATTATTTTTAATAGGTCATTATTTTTTAATAGGTTGAAAGATTAGCAGAGAAGGAAAAGACTCTTAAAGCAAAAAGAGGGTGGTTCGGCTTTTTGTGGGGTTCTCCTCAAACAGAAGAAACTCAACAGTTGAATTCTGCTGCAGCTATTAGTAATTGTTTTTATTGTTTATTTCTTTTTTTATGAAACATTGTGAAAACTCTTGTTTCAGAAGAATTTATTTGTTTGTTATTACAATTTTATGGATAAGACGTTCTATGAGCTTCTTTTTATACAAAATAATATGATGCAGGTAATTTAAAATTCGTACAATTTTTTAATTACTTTAGTGCGTAAATTCGAGGAAGAGATGACACCACAAGAAAAAGAAAAATTGTATCGTGCAATTGATTACCAAGAGAACACTGCACCAGCTCATTATCCCGAAACTTATGAAATGATTGATACTAATTTCTTCTTACATGGACTTCAGTTACTTCTTTTAGATACAGATAAAGAATATCCAAGTATCTTGGATTTACAATTAAATAGTGTTAAAGCTGGTTTTAAGTCACGACCTTCTGCCAATGCTATTTTGTAAGTTTCTTAAGAAAATACATGCAGTATATATAATATTCTTATTTTCAATAATACAAGGATTTAGAAAGATTATTGCACTATTTTTTTTTTCAAAGTAATAAATAGTATTGTTTTCTTTTACAGAATAACGACATCAATTAGTGATATGAAACTTTTCGGAGTAAGACAAAATGATTATATTCCTTCACTTTTTAATTCTGAACACGGAAGTTCAGATAATGTTTTATTATCTATTTCTTATGAAAAGAATCCTCTTGACAAATTATGTGGTGATCGTATTATTGTAAAGTCAAAATCCGTGGATATCGTCTATGATGCTCAAACAATTATAGAATTAGTTAAATTGTTTAAAGTTCCAAATTCATCAGCTTTAAATCAGTGAGTTATTCCTTTTTTATATGAATTCTTTGATAACACGGTGTTTTACATACAAGAATTTTATTTTTTATAGAATTCAAGCAGCTGCCGCAGAACAATTGGAAGGTTTAAAAGAAATGTCTGCTTTAGGTTTAGAGTATGCCATTGAAAAGCATTCTGTATTAGATATTCAGGTATGGTATTTTATACGTATATATTCTTAAATATATATTAGAAAAAGAAAAGATATTCATATATATGAGACATAAACAAAAATAGAAATTATTCGATATTTTTCCATGTGCAGGTAGACATGCAAGCATCTCAATTAATTATACCACATGGCGGATTATATGATAGTACTAAATCGTTACTTATAATAAATTTGGGTAGTTTGAAGATGCACTCTCTTGAGAAACCCAAAAATAATAAATCTAAAGCGACTGTTAAACAGCTTGCTAGTATGGGTAAAAGTGAAGAAGATATTTTATTACACTTAAGGGAACATAGTTATGACAAATTTGCTCTGAATATAGTTAATTTTCAGGTATGTATTTTTTACTTTGCCTTTGTAATATAAGGTACATATATAAAAATGTTATATTTTCTTATATTTATAGATTCTTGTTTCATTGGGAAATGAAAATTGGAGGGAAGCCTTAATGAAACATAGTTCAATGACATTACTGTGTCCAACTACATTAGAAATTCAATTTCATAAATGTTTAATAACGGATGATCCTTTATTACCAAAAATGAGATTAGTAGGACAATTACCATCTCTTGCTATTAATGTAACAGGTTATTATGATAATATTTCTTCTAATATTTATATCAGTTCATTTTTTTTTTTTTTGATAAATCTAAGAATAGAAAATTTGTATTATAGATGTACGTTTGTTAGAAGTTCTTAATATTGCTCAAAGCATTCCATTCCCTGAGGAAGAAACTTCTACACAACTTACAAAGTCATCACTTGTAAGAAACTTGAGAAAACTAATATTGTTTTTTTTTTTTTTTCAATATTACTATTATATTTTATTATAAGTACCTTCCTATTATTTTTTTTTTTTTTTAGAGCAAATCTGTTTCCCAATTATCTCTATTTAAGGAATTGACTACAATTTCTTCGGCCAATGATAAAAAGAAGCAGGAAGATAAGCCACTTAAACAGACAACTGATTTAGAAATGAAATTCGAAATGAAAGGTAGTCATTTGCTGATACAGATATGATAATTATTATGTCTATTTCAATAGTATATATAATATTTGTATATTTTTTTTGTTAGAATTCACTTTATCAATTTCTAAACAAGAAGATGAAACAGTTATCCCATTTGTAAGGTTTGAGATCTTACAATTAGAAGTTGATATGTTGCAACGTTCCTATGATCAAGAAATATTATTAAAACTTGGCGGTACTCAAATGAAGCAGCATCATAATGATGATGAAATTTTTATGATAAATACTCCCATGGCAACTGGAAAAGACGAGTATCTTATTATAGTCCAGTATGTTAATGTAAGTTTATTATATTTTATGAGTATAATTCGTAAATATTGTATGATTATTAAATCATTTTCACACATAATTTTTTTTATCGTTATAGGTGAATAAACGATCACCAGAGTTTACTACTCGACATGGATCGGTCGTAAAATTGTTACAATTAGAATTTACTACATTAGAAGTAGTACTTCATCAGGAAGCCCTTATCAATTCTTTAAAATTTATGACATATATACAGGTAATATGAAACACTAAAAAATAAACGGAACGCGTGTAATTTGTAATTTAAATTTTTTTATTTACTTTTTATTTTTTTCATTGTTAGGATAAGATACAATCTATGTCTGCCTTAAAAGAGAAAGTCCAAGAAGATTTATTACCATCTCGGCCAACTCATTTATCTCTCATACAAGAAGAAACTTCTACATTTGTCAGAGATCAAATTCAGAAGCAGAAACTTAAACCATCACATTTAAGTATGTATTCTTTTATTTAGTAATATTTCCTTACAACTGTATCATAATCAAAATTTAATTTTGAAGCAATCCAAACTGAGTTACTATTTCTAGAAGTTGTATTGTTTATGTGCAGGGCGTAAAAGAGGAGTGGTTGAGTTTATAGATTTAAAAGTAAAAGCTAAAGTTGGCACTATAAGTATGAAAATGACCAGTGATGAAAGGGACATTAGCGCTTTTTTTATTGAAGGCATTATTGCTGGTTTTATAATGAAGGCTTCTTATTCACAAGCAAATATTAATCTTACTTCCATTAATATCAAAGATCTTAACACTACATCAATTTATAAAAATGTAAGATTATAAATATTTTATTTTACACTGAAAACTTGATTTTATTTTATTTTTTTTTTTATATAAATTCTGTCTTTATTGATTTTATACTTAATTAATTTTAGATTATATCAGTAGAAGGTGAAGAGTCATTAAAAATTGAAGCAGTAATATACAATATTGAACCACATGAGTTTGATAAAAACAATATGTCCATTAAAGTTATTATGGGCTGTCACCGTATTATATTTTTAAATGTCTTTGTTACAAATGTAATGGTAAGAGACAGAGATTTTAATTTCTTATAATGGTAATAATGCGTTTGCAAAAGTATATATAAACTTACATTTATATTTTTAGAATTTTCTCAATAATTTCCAAGCAGCTCAACAAGCAATTAAGGAAGCATCTGCAGCAGCTGCAGAAGCAGCAAAAACTAATATTAAGGATGTTCAAGAAAGTGCAACGCGAGTGGAATTAAATGTAAAAATTAAGGTACATATATATATTGATAAAAATTTCACAAATAATATGAATTCTTACTTATGCAATTCAAATATATATACTATATTATAATATAATATAATATAATATAATATAATATAATTTAAATATATACATAATACATATATGATATTTATATATATATTTTTAATATATATATATATATATATATATATATATATATATATATTTTAGGCTCCTCTTATATATGTGCCTAGAAATTCAAAAAGTGAACATTGTTTAATGTTAGATATGGGTAATCTTACGATTTGTAATATTTTCAAAAAACTAGAAGTTGAAACAGAGTCTGAAGAATATCCTATAGTTGATGAGATGAAGATTGAATTGCAAAATTTAAAACTCTTAAGGTATAATTCATTAAGCAAAGTTTATATCTTTTAAATTTTTATATTTTTTTTATGCGTTTTATTTTTTTTTTTGTTAGGATAAGACTAAACAAAATAGAATTTACAATTGAGAACCAAGTTCTATTGCTAGAACCAGTTAGTTTTACACTATTGATGAAACGCAATTTGTCAACTGCATGGTTTACTTCTATACCAGATATTGATATGTCTGGTCGACTGAAAAAAATTAATTTATTATTAAGTCAAGAAGACTATGCAACCATAATGAAAGTTTTAGAAGAAAATTTAGGAGAATCAATAGAAGAGGCTAAACCTACACAAATTTCGGGATATAATGATAAAAGATCTTCATCAGATTATCAGACTAAGCAAAAAACAAGTAAGTGGATACAATAAATGTCTTAACTTTGTTATTTCTTATATATTTATATTTCATTTGATTTTAATTCACAGTAGAACCAATTAAAGTGGACGTTATTACTGAAGAAGAAGAAGTTACAATTTTTCAAGAGCAAAAACATATGCATACGTTTATTAAATTTGAATTTATTATGGATAGCCTTGTCATTAATTTGTTCACAGGAGGCTCTAAAATGGTAAAGTTATATATTTGCAGAATTAGTTAGAGAACTAATATGATATTTATTATATTGTTAATAATTTTATTTATTAATTTATATTGATATTAAATTTATTATTTTGATAAATTACCTTTTTTTCAATTATTATAGAATAATGTTTTATTACAGTTACAGACTCAAACGTCACCTCTACATCTTCCAGAAAATGGTTTGGCAAGGTTTTCCTTAACACATTTTGCAGTTAAAGGACGAATATTCGTTGGCGATTTATTAGCAACTTCTATCCTTCTCATGAATTGTACTTTGGATGATATTCGGCCTAGTAGAGAAAGTACTTTGACAAGACTCATGGAAAGGACAACAGCCTATTCATCTGCACATGATTCGGAAAAAGATGCAAAGACTGTGAGGAGTATGTTGGATGTAACAGTTAGACGAGGCCCTAATGACATATTTGGTAAATATTACACACATAATACATTATACGCTTATATATAATTGAAATATATATTATATTTTTGATGTTTAATATGTATGTTTTATATATAAATTTGCAGTTGACATCAGAGTGTTCTCATTCAGCATTATTGTGTCACTTGATTATCTAATGAAGATAAAAGATTTTTTTAATATTGAATCTTCTACATCAAGTAAAAATGTATCACTATCTTCACAAAAGGGTTATAATGAAGTAGTGAATAAGAAACGATCACCTCAAACTTCAGGAAATGCTACCCAAATGTTAACTGTGAATTTACATGTAGAAAAGCCAGATATCATTCTTCTTGAGGATATGGATGATATAAATTCAAACTGCATATTATTAAATGTTTGTAATTTAAATATAATCTCTATCTATTTAATACTATAAACAAATAAATATATATATATATATATATTTATTTATTGTTATTATATTAAGATTTTATTTTCATAGACTGAGCTACTTCTAAAAATGCGCATGATGGGTGAAAAACAAGTTATGACAGGTTCTATTAAAGATCTTTCTCTTTTAACTGGTATATATAATCCTGCTAAAAGGGCTGATTGGATATATCAGGTATGAGACAATTATATAATTATAATCTTTTATTATATCATTTTATTATTTGTAATCTGAAATTTATTAACAAAACATATATTTTTTATTACATCTATGTAAAAGGTTTTGAGACCATGTACTGTTAGTGTAGCAGGTTCTACACCTGAAGGAAAAGGTCTTCACATAGATGTACATTGTACAGATATTTACATTTCTGTCTCACCAGGTATGCATGCACACACGTATATGTCTAACATTATATTTATGTTAATATTAGTAATTATTCGTTATTAACCAAATAAATATTTTATAGGTGTAATTGAAATTTTGAACAACGTCATTCACACTGTAACTAAAAAAGAAGTAGAAGATAATGAAGTGGTAAAGCCTGAACCCAATTATGAAGGACTTTGGAAAATTACTTCATATGAAGAACAAAATTATTGGTTTTTGAAACCAGGTTTAATGCATTTCATAATTTTTATTTAAAACTAACAATTTTTTATATATCGAAATTTTCTAATACATTTCTAATGTTTGTTTATATTAGAGATTGGGATGGAGGTATCAGAATATTTTTCTTATCCCGATTGCGATGATAATGCGGTTTATAAACCTGAATTAGCTATTATTTCTGCACCAACAATTTTATTAACATTGGAAGCAGGTGTTGGTAATAAAACATTGCCAATGCTTCTGATGCATATTGGATTTCAAAGCAATGTCAATGATTGGAGTACTAAATCTGTATGATATTATATATTATAAGTTTAAAAAAGTAAATATTTTTATTATAATAAAATTTACATTTTGTAGATGTCCTTGGAATGTACAATATCTCTTGTAATGGCATATTATAATAGTCGTTTGGCTTTATGGGAACCATTGATAGAACCAAAGGAAGGAATACAAAATGGAAAACGTACTTCAACTCCTTGGGAATTGAAAACGAAAGTAAATTCGCTAATAATTTAATATTCTTAGATTTGATTTTTTTTTCTTTTTTAATATATTCCAATTATATTTTTCTTTTTTTATTTTATTATCAGGTACAATTTAATGATTTGGCTGTGAGCTCTAAAGGAGCTAGTGCAATCAGTCCAAGTATAGAAAGTGAACCAGAAGATTTACATCAAATTGCTAAAATGTCCATTGACGTAACATCTTCTGTAAGAATAATTGATTATAATAGTTATTAAAAGAGTAAAATATATCAATCTAATGATTTTATTTTATTTTTAAATATAGGAAAATCTGGAGATTACAATGACCAAAACTTGTCTTGATGTATTAAAACAATTAGGTAATGCATTTTCCTCTGCTATTGAAGCTGGTGGAAAAATGGCCACTCAAAAATTAGCACCATATGTATTGAAAAATGAAACTGGCTTGCCAATGACACTAAACTTAGAGCTTAGTCATTTTAAGGTAGAAATAGTATATCATAAATTGCAACGTCTATATTCTTATATAATACAGCAATTTATATAGATAATATACCTTACTTTTTAGATATTTGACAGTGGTTCAAGGTCAAGTAATAAAGCAGATTTGTATACCGAAGTAATTCTCGAATCTGGAGCATCAGTAGAACTTGTACCAAAATCTACCAAAGCAGAAACACAGCTTCTTGAACAATTAAAAGCTGACTCTGTTAAAGATAGTGAAGACAATAAATTTGTTGTTTCGGTAAAGCATATAATTTTTAAATATTCATTAATTAATGTGTGTGCGTATAATGCGTTTTTATAAAAATATATTAATGTATTTTTTAGTTCAAAGAAATTTGTGATAGATTGACAATACCAGTTCTTCGAGCAGATAAAAGATTTTTCTCGTTGAAATATCGTAAAGATAACTCAGAAGAGTGGGGTATTGTTTCTGATGTTGTTGTTGATGAAGGAAGCACTATTGTTACACTTAGAAGTATCCTTCAGGTAAATACTTCTTGCTATTAGGTTATTTAGTATTAAGAAATTATGATTAAAAACAGCAGCTTTGTTTTTTTTTTTTTTAATATATGATAATTATAATAGGTACATAACCATTTCACCGAACCTATATCTGTATATTATATGACAAAACGAGGAAACGAAGTTGAATGTGTAGGCACTGTAGCTCCTGATGATCGATTGAATCTTCCATTGGATGCTGTATATACACCAACAAATATTTATTGGTTGTTCTTTAGTGTTAATGGGTTAGTCCCTTTTACATTGTCTATACTTGCATTATCACTCTCTAATTATTAGATTTAAATTTAAACCACTATTGCAGTTACATGGTTTCAATAGAACCATTTGTTTGGAAAGACCTTCAAAAGAATGTTTCCATGACAAAACTGCTAAAGTGTGAAGCAAGATCAAAACAAGAAATAATAGAACCGTTTTATATACAGGTAATTATGTCAATTTATATATGTATACATATATATTCTTTACTTTTTTGGTTTTTTTTTTTTTTTTAAATGACACTATTGAGGAACTTTCCTTTTTCTCTGTAAATAATTTCTTATAATAGCTAAAATTAATATCTACATTATACTATATTATTGTGTCAATAATATTACTACGAATACAATTGTGAAATATGCAATGAATTAGATAATATTATATTGTACAATTATTTTTAATTTTATTGAGAGAATTTTGTTGGAATGCTTCGTATGCTTGTACAAGAAGCGACTTTTTACTTTTAGATGTTTTTCGTGATGATTGTGGTTGGTAGTATTCTCTATAATAACAACACGATCAGTTTATTCTTAAATGCTATCGACTGGCAATACAAATTGTGTCATTTTATTGATAACGTGAAACGTTTCTGCTTGAATTGTTTTAATTCAGAGCACCCAAAATACGTGGAAACGCCTATTCAGGTACTATCATATTCTTCAGTTAATATGTTGCAATCTTGTATAATAGTGATGATTTTATGGAGAATAAGAAGTGTACCTGCATTGTTTTGTTAGTTAGATCGTTTGTTATTAACTGTGAATGTAGAGATTAATATATTTTATAAATGTATATTTTTTAATTAGAAATATTTGCATCATTTTTTCTGTTACTGAGAATATGATTAGTAAAGATGATTAGTAAAGAGATGAGTATTATGTATGTACAAGTGATAAGGTAAACATTAATTTATTTGGTGTGTCATTTTCAAAAATCACACTGAAAGTGAAATTGTATATACTATATATATCCCACACACACACACGCGCGCGCGCGCACACGCACACACACACACACACACACACACACACACACACACACACACACACACACACACACACACAAAAGAGATTTATTCCGAAGTGATTATATTATTATAAAACTATCATTTAATTTTATTATTTTTATATCAGCTGCTTGTAAAACTATGGTTTAAATATTTACCAATTATTTGTTTGCATGATTCTTATGTCTAGTTAGTATTGTTTATGAATTATTGTAAATATACTATGTTGTTTATTAAAGTGTATAATATTATATTAATATTTGCAGGTTGTAGGAGAAATAGAGCAAGTTTATTTTGAAAATACTAGCCGCCACACAATGGCAAGCACTATTTATAACGTGCATTTATATCCATCCGTATATCTAAAGAATTTTTTGCCAATTGACATTATTATTTGTCTTCCTGGGATTATTGAAGAAAAACTTTTGGAAGCTAGTGCTACTTTACAGATTCCAACAATTGACTATACAAAGTCAAATATTGTTATTAAGGTAAAGATATTATCAATATTATATATATATATATATAATTTATATATGCAGATAATGTGACATAATCGTTAAATTTTGCAGCTACCAAATTATTTAGAAAAAAATTGGTCATGCAAAGGTGAAATAATAGCAAATCCACCGGAGTTTTCAGTCTGGTCTTTTGAATCGTTTGATAGTGCGCAAAAAGTTGTTATGGATTTAGGAATGCATACATCATATAAACATGGTTCCATTATAATGGCTCTCTATTGTCCTTTCTGGATGTTAAATAAAACTGGATTAATGTTATCTTATAGGGTAAGTGTAAAAACATATCTTTTAATAAATATTGTATCATTTATGTGTATATTTATTTTTTATATGTAAAGAATTCTTCAATTATTTATTCCTAATATAATTCCATTAAAAATTTCATGCAACAATTCAATCAAGAGATTGAATGTATTGTAGTACTAACATTTCTTAAAAAATATATTTATTTAAATCTTTTTACTAATCTTTAAATTGAAGCAAATTCACCGACTAACTATGCTTGCTGGCTTTCTTACTTTTAGTTCTTTTTTTTATCCTATGTAAAAAAATACATATTAGCATAAGTTTAATTTACATTTTACAGCTTTTTTCTTTTTATATAATAATTTATGTAATATAAATATTGAATTTATAGGGTGTTTCAAAAAGGATAATGATATTTCTCAAATATTGGAGTGTGAAATTGCTGAACAAATATGTCTTGCATGATTCTTTAAATTAATATTTAAATTTATATTTATAACTTTATTTAAATTTAATGTATTCGTTTATAATATTTAGGTGTCTCTTTAAATTCATTTTACGACATTGAACTCAAACTATTATTTTACAGAAGTCAAGTAAGGGTGGTAAAGAACACTCAAGTCCAGTTAAGGTAGAGCTTTATTACTATTGCACTTTAACTTCATGCTTTTTATAGGATTATTTTCTTGAAAGCTTGTAAAATATTATTTTAGAAGCTTGTAAAATATCTGTGCTATTTATGATTAAAGTATTTATCAGTAGAAACTTCAACATATACATTTTGTATGATGCTACATGTATTTTTTATTTTTTTTTTAAAACAAAGCAGACACTAAAAAAGTGATAGTAATGTTATTAAATTAATAAAAGTAGTAGTGTTTCTCAAATTTATATAACAATTTTATTTGAATTTAAAAATGAAAATATATAATTATTCCTTATAAAATAATAATACAAAAATAGCACGCTTTACATATTTGTTTTTATCGATATATATATATGAAGGTATATTTCAGAAACTCGTTTCTGCTATGAAACCTCATCATCCACGTGCACAGTATAGGAAGAGGAAATCGGTGATATTTTCATTTCAAAATTTATTTAAATATGTTTCAATAACGTTTAATTGCACTAATATTCATAAATTCAAAATTATAGTATTACATATACGAAACTGCAATACTAATGATATTTACTAATGATATTTCTTGGCAATATAAAAATTGTTCTAACATCTACATATGCACAGCTTTTTAAGCTGATATATATATACACACCCACATTCACATACATATATACATGAATACATACATACACAAGCTATTTATATTCTATTTCTTCTATAAGTCTATTTAGTTTTTCTATTTCCTTGTTCCTGTTTTGAATACTTTAAAGAACACACATACATAGATAAAATATAATGTGTTATATATGTTTTGGTATATTATGAGTATATATGTTTAGTATACTCATGTATAATCTGCAGCAATGTTTTGGTACTATATATGCATGAGCAACTAAATAGGAGCATCATTGGAAAAATACTTGTGTTTTTATATATTTATTGTAATTTTAATTTCACCGCTTATGTAAATGAAAACATTGTCATGAAGGAAACTATAGCAGTCTTTCCTTTCGTTTCAGAGTGGAGAAGATCATTTAAATATTTTATATCATCCAGAACATTTTAAAGGACCAATATTATTTTCATTCCGGTCAAAAGTCTTCTTTGGTAAAAAGAAAGCAATGGTGAAGGTAGAAGATGGAGAATGGTCCGAAAAGTTTTCAATTGATGTTGCAGGAAGTGAGGGAGTAGTTGCATGCAAATACAATGGAATGATATATCAGGTATATTGTTCATTCATTACAAAATTGTTTTATATGTGTTACCTATATTATATAATTACTTATATGTATTTTTATAATCAATTTTTATATTTTAGATTGGTGTACATAATCAACTGACATATAATTCTTTAACAAAGCAAATTACATTTACACCTTATTATGTTCTTATTAATAATAGTGATTTTATAATTGAATGTCAAGAAGGTGATAGACCTGCTGATCCACTTATCGTAGTACGTTGAAAAGAAAAAAAAAAATTATTCTTAAGTAAAATATATTTATATAACGTATATATTTTTTAATATATATTATAATATACAGGTTTCACCTGGAGAATGTTCTGCTTTTTGGCCTCGTTCAGAACAAGAAGTGAAAACTTTGAAAGCAAAGGCTGCAGGATATCCTGAAAAAACAGCAGCTTTCATTTATACTGATAGTCATACTACCTTGTTGAAACTAGATAACAAGGTTCGTGTTTATTATTGTCTAAAATAATTTATTAGTAATTAAAACGTTGAATAATCATGTAATAATTATATTTTATTGATTAGTACGGCGGTATTAATGTTGATATACAAATCAATGAAGGTGGGATATATATTTCAATGACAAGTTATAGTCCTGGTAATGCTCCCGCTCTTATTATAAATCACACTCATCATTCAATCAATGTTTGGGAGAAAGGATCTATAAATATAAAGTGCGTATAAAGATTTTTTAACTGACATATTAAATAAATAAACATTAAACATATAAGTCATTAAATTGTAAGAACATTTATAAAACATTTATATTTTTTGCAGGACTATTGCATCATTTCACAAAATGTTTTACACCTGGGAAAATCCTGCTGGTCCAAGAAAATTAATGTGGGAAGGTGATAACAATAAAGAAATAGAGGATGATCTAAGAAAGGTAAACTAAATTATTTTATTACAGATTTAACTAATCATTAGAATTTCTAAATTATTTCTAAGTAAACATTCTTTTTTGGTTCAATTTTTTAGGATACTTTGGGTGCTTTTAAAATGCTTATTTCGAATACAGAAGAGGATATATATTATGTGTCATTTCTTAATGGTACACAAAGAGTACTTCTATTCACTACAAATTTGAAGATAGCTGAAGATTGTCAACTAGTAGGCGATTTTGAGCCTATCGAACAAGAGATAACACTTAATATTCATGGAATAGGATTTTCACTTGTAAATAATGTTAATAAGTCAGAGCTATTATACATGTGCATAGCTAGGTAAATTCTCTTTGAAGTATATCTATAATTTTGTAATAATATTGGTATACCGATGTACTGTTAAATAATGATATATTATAGCTCTGGTATAATATGGGAAACGTGTAAATCTACTGGAAATAGATGGCGTGGTCTTAATGCAAGAGAAATTAATATTATTGAAGAGGGATACCAAAAATATATACGTGAATTACAAATTGAGAAGGATCCGTCTCATAGAGTATTACTAGAGCCTAAGTTGGAGGTGGAGATCTCAAAATTTAATAATTAGCATTATTCTAAAATATTTATTTGCCATAATGGCTTCAATATTTATGTTGCGATTAATTTTAGGTTGATTACTTCAATATGGAAATGTTAAAACCACATCGTCGTTATATGCGACGTTCATTCCAAACTGGTTTATGGCTACAGTATAAAACATCAACGCATCAAGTACAATTACACGCAAAAATTAATAGATTACAGATAGATAATCAACTTTTAGATTGCGTTTTTCCAGTTATTCTAGCACCTGTTCCTCTACCTAAAAGTATAACGCAAAGTACAGGTGAGAGGTGTTCTTAGTATTTTTTTTTTTTTTTTTTATTATAATATTGGATTGTTTATTCTTTAAATTGTATTAATTTTACAGTACCAAAACCATTTGCCGAACTTAGTATGGTAAAACGTCTCTTGGAACATAGTACTGTGCAACAATTTCGTTATTTCAAAGTACTTATTCAAGAATTTCACATTAAAGTTGATATAGTATTTATAAATGCCATAATGGCATTTTTTGAGGCTAATGTAGCGAATGATGCGGAAGAGGTAAGGTTTTATATTGAAATAATTGTTTTATTTATCTATCTATGATAGTTACCTACCAAAAAGTTTTCAATTTTTGTGCCTTAGAGCGAATTATTCCGCACGGACATGAAATTGGTACATGAACCACTTATGTATCATGTTAGTCTGATCACAACGGCCGAGCAAAAAAATTTCTTCGACTTATTGCATTTTTCACCTCTTAAGGTTAGTGATATTATTTTTTATTTATATTATTATGTATAAGAATTCTAACCACATATTTTAATGATTATCAAATTATCCTTCCATCGTTAGATACATATTAGTTTCTCGATGACTGGTACTGGAAGTGGACCTTCTGCACTACCTCAAGTCTTAAATGTATTATTACAAGGCATTGGAGTTACTCTAACTGATATTAACGACATTGTATTCAAGTATGTTGTTTTTTTTTTGTTTGGTATATCTTAGATTTTTTTGTTAACGCGATAAAAAGAAAAAAATTAATAGAAAATGAATCACTTTACAGATTAGCATACTTCGAAAGAGATTACACTTTCATGACAAATAAGCAATTAATCTCGGAAGCAACTACGCATTATGTAGGACAAGCTATTAAACAAGCTTATGTTCTTGTGTTAGGTCTTGATGTTATTGGTAATCCATATGGTCTTGTAGTAGGTACAATGAAAGGTATCGAAGATTTATTTTATGAGCCTTTCCAAGGTGCCATACAAGGTCCAGGAGAATTTGCTGAAGGATTATATCTTGGCGTAAGGAGTATGTTAGGTCATACTGTTGGCGGAATGGCAGGAGCCGTATCTAAAATTACAGGAGCTATGGGTACAAGAAGATATTACATAACTTTTTTTTTTTATTTACTAGTTGTGCATACATACATTTATAATCGTAATGATTTTTTTTTTTTTTTTTTTTTTAATATATAAAGGTAAAGGAATAGCTGCTTTAACTTTCGACAAAGATTATCAAAGGAAAAGGCAAGAACAATTGAATAAACAGCCAGCAAATTTGCAAGAAGGACTTGCAAGAAGTGGGAAAGGTTTGATAATGGTATGCTAATGAATTAAGTTATGATTTAACTCGAAATAATTTTTTTACGACTCATATATTAAAATTAATCGTTTATATAGGGAGTTGTAGATGGTGTTACGGGTGTTGTAATGAAACCTATATCCGGTGCTAAAGAAGAAGGAGTCGAAGGATTTTTCAAAGGTTTTGGGAAGGGAGTTGTTGGACTTGTAACTAGACCGACCGCTGGCGTTGTTGATTTTGCTAGTGGATCTTTCGGTGCTGTCAGACGGTATGAACATATTTTTGTTTTTTTTTTCTTTCTATATTTTACAATATTTAATATCTATAAAAATAGTTTAAAAAATAAAAATATATTTTAGTGCGGCTGAATTAAACGAGGAAGCTAAAAGAGTTCGTCCACCAAGATTCCTACAGCCAGACAGTCTTGTTCGACCTTATATAAGAGATGAAGCAGATGGTAATAAAATTCTGATTGTAAGTAACTCTCATATAATTTTATGATAATAATATGGCATATAAAATATTATAAAATATTTAATATTATTTTGAAATTTATATATGTATTTTTTTTTCTTCTTCACAGGAACTTGAAAAAGGAAAATATGCAAATACAGATATTTATTTCTATCACATATATATAAATAAGGATGTCCTATTACTTACTGATAAACGTATAGCGTATCTAGAACATAGTGATTTATTCGGTGGTTGGAAGGTATTTCTCGAATCAAATATTAAGAATTTGTTTTTATACTATAAAATTATTTATTCAAAATCATACTTTGTAGGTCGATTGGACTCACACATGGCAAGAAATTGATGAATTACCGAAAGTCGTAGATAAAGGGGTACAGATTTTCATTAAAGATTCCTCAAGAAGAAAGAAACTTGGCAATTTATTTGGTAGCGCAGAACAATCGAAAATAATCTTAATACCGGATTACAATATAAAGCAGGTTGGTAACGAAATCTTTTTTTTTGCATTTATACTTAAATAATAAATAATAATTATTTATATATCTTGTTATTTTTACAGTTACTTTATAGTAAAATACGGGAACAGATGAATCAATATGGATTAACGCATGAACATAAATAAGTTACCAGTATGAAAATCAAAAAGAGAGAGAGAGCATACAATATTGACAGATCAATTGTGAAACTTTATGCTTAAGCAAAACTAAGAGTGCCTAAATGCTCAATTTGCATTAAGCTTTGCAACTGAATTTATATAATTTTCATGCACATTCAACTAGTTTTTTATAAATAATATTTGTAAGACTGACAAATATTAGCTTTTAAATAGCTATAGTGAAGGGTATAAACCTAAATTGTTTCAAGAGAAATATATAAAAGAAAAAAGATTCGTACTCGCGATGCATAGAATTTCAATAGATTAAATAGACTTTTACGTTGATATAATTTTTCTTCTTAATATATCAGTCAAGTACTATTTTATTTTATATTATATAGTATAATATATTATCAATCGAGTTTTACTAATTTATTGAGAAAGTAATATATACTATATATAATATACCAGTTCGTAAGCATTAAGAAACTACTTTCTAACAAGTTGTTAATTTACAAAAAAGAGAAAACGCACATTTTTTTATTGATACCGTAAGTATATTTATATGAGATCATTTATAACAATGTTAAGTTACTATTATTATAATACACATACATTGTTTGTTACAATAGAATTATTTTAATATTTTATTTAAAAAATTATAAGAAAGTTAACTCCTTTTGACTTCTATGCAAAAATTTAAATGTAGATATATAGTATTGTTCCAGGATATTTCTGTTGAAGTATTCTTTAAAAATAATAAAAAACTAATATAACAAATAATAGAATTATATAACTAATAAAAAGATATAGAGAGAAAACATTCTACTTAATCTTATAAATTCTTTTTCATTGCCTTTGAATAAATTATATGTTATTTTTAGATATGTATACATATGTAATATGAAAGTATTCTGACATTGGAAATACAACAATAGTTAACAAATCTATAAAAGTGCAACTTCATTTAACATAAATCGTCATTTGTTTGCTTGTCAGTTGTGTATTTATTTATTTATATCTATATTTATTTATTTATTTATTTATTTTATCTCTTATATACTTTTGAACTCAATTTTTATGTATATCACAAAAATACCTTGTAGAATATCAATAAACATTATTATAATATTAGAATTGGCAGAACATAAATTCATTAAAATCACAATACTTGAATAATAATTGCAAATATAAAAAATTTTTGTAATAAATATCTAAAATTTTATACATTAGACTAATGCAATCAACTAATCCCAATGAACCACACATTGAAAATATTGTACAAGGACCACCACAGTTACCACCTTTATATAAAGGGCAAAAAATACAAAGTGTAAGCTAGTGATTGTAAAAGAGAAATTATCATTATTTAAAATCCACATACATAATATAAATCAATAAACAAATTTCACTTTTTTAATAGGGTCCATATACTATTACTGTAACAGATGATATGATTGCACAAAGGGAAAGACAAAATCAAGAATTATATAGAGCGTGGCTACATGAACAAAGAAGAAGAGAAATGGAAGATGAAGATTATATTGGAGATTTTAAAGATTCGGTAGTTAGAAGGAACTTTATTAGGAAAGTTTTTTGCATATTGGGCATGCAACTTCTATTTACAACAGCTGTTGTAGCATTTTTTATGTTTGTGTAAGTTGTTGTGCATTATTCCAATATTTCAAATACATTTATTAATCCTTCTTTACTTTTAGGCCTGCTGCACAACAATTTATGTTAGTTAATTGGTTTCTTTGGCTAATAGCTTTGTACGTAAATTTTTTCATTCTAGATAAATAAATTATTTTAATGTAAATTAAGTTCTTTCATATTGTTAGAATAATCTTTATGGTCACATACTGCGCTATAGCATGTTCTGACTGTGCAAGACGTCAAGCACCAAATAATTACATCTGTCTTTGTTTGCTGGTAACATTATTTATAGATTAATATCTATATTTCATATTTCAATGTACATATTTCCTTTACATGCTTTCATAATTGTTTCAGACAATGGCTATGTCATATTTGGCTGCCTTTGCCTCTGTATTTTATGCTGTAGAAGTTGTTCTTATAGCATTAGGCATGACATCGATTGTAACTATCACAATTAGTTTTATAGCCACATTCACTAAGGTATATAAAATTTTTTATTTAGATATATAAAATATTATATTAAGGTATATAACATTTCTATTTTTATTCAATTTTTTTGTTCAGTATAAAGAAAAATATATTTTGAAGTAAATTTTATAAATTCATTATTTTAATAATGTATTATACGTTTACAGTTTGATCTAACTATGCGAACAGGATTGATGACAATAATTGGATTAGTTGGAATTATTGCTCTTTTTGTAATGGTGATGATATCGATATTTATGTATATAAAAACATTGCATATAATAATAGCCATTATAGGAACACTTCTTGTATCAATGGTTAATATCAATTTCATACAATATATTTCATTATTAATCATATTGATACACTTTATAATTATATAAAATCAAATTTTTACTATTATTTCAGTATCTATTTTTTGACATACAAACAATCATGGGTGGACGAAGGATAGAATTAAATCCAGACGAAGTTGTTTATGCAACTACTCAAATTTATGTTGATATCATTTTACTGTACGAGTACATCCTTATGTTTCTAGGTTTATTCCACGATGGATAAATACAGAAAATTTATTATATTTCGTATTTATATACGTGTTATTTTATTAAAAGAAGTAACGAACTTCGTTATAATATAAAAATAAAATTATTTAAATATTTCAGGATTTATACATCACATTATGATATATGATGAATACATAGTCTAATTAAAAACGTATATTCGTTATTTATCATATATGATGTATATCGTTAAAGAAATTTAATAAAAATCGGAAAAAGTTTTTGAATAAACCGCTCAAAATCGAATGGTCCTAAATATATATCGATTATATTGATGGATCAACATTATCGATTGCAATGGTTATTAGAGAATCGCAATTTGACTTAGTATTATTTCAAGGTGATCTTGTGAAAGTAACTCGTGTTGAGCTAGTACAATTAACCGCGAAACACGAACGTTTTCAACGAATATCGGTCGAAAGAAATTCATTCATAAGTAAAGAAGTAATTAGTAATATACAAAAGACAAGTGGTTTGTAAAAGAAAAAAAATGGCAACCTTTGTTCCCGATGAAGAAAACATTAAGGCAAAGGCTTTGCAAGCTTTTGTCCAAGAATTTGGTGTCGAAGCAATCATTTGTGCTTGTGCACCTGGTCGCGTGAATTTAATTGGCGAACATACGGATTACAATGAAGGATTTGTATTGCCAATGGTAATTTATGAAAATTTCCAAATAATATTATACGCCAGTATAATTTGTTTTGTTTCGTGAAAAACTCTTTTGACTGCCATTATTGATTCTTTAGATTTTTCCATTTACTTCGATTCTTAATTCGTAACACTATCTTGAAATTCAAGATAAGAGTTAAACTTTGAATTTTATTTACTAAATGAGTTACGTAATTGTATTAACTTAAGTAACATCTATTCTTTCGTTAGCAACGAACTGATATACTGTTTACGTGAATACGACGTCTTATCTCATTAAAATATTTTTGGCGCGAGAAAAGTTTTAATTCAAAAATTGCCGCCTAGATTTGTTCTACTTAGGCAGCAGTTGTTTTGTTTAAGGAAGAAACTGAATGTTTTTTAATTCTGAAATCAATGTGTAGAGAAGGGAAATAAAATAAATTTTAAATAGATTAAAGGAATATTAATAAATTTCTGTTATTGATGTTAATTAATCAGAATTAATTGGTATACTAATTATTCATAATATGAGTAATCTATGATTTTTCTTTTACTTTGTAATTTTAGATTTTATATAACATTGATAATGGATCATTTAGTTCTTTTATGTTCTAATATTATTAATAATATTTTCTAGGCATTACCTATGGTCACAATAATAGCTGGGAGACCAAATAATAAAAAAAAATGTAAGCTTATTTCTCTTAATGAAAATATTGGTTCATTACGCCAAGTTGAATTTGATATTAGCGTTAAAGAAAATATAAAAACAGGAGAACCCAAGTGGGCTAATTATATAAAAGGATGTATTGCATATTTTCCATGTAAGTTTACAAGCCTTATTAAAATTGGTGATATAAATAAAGTAATATGTGATGCAAATTTTATATGTGTTTTATATATATATTTATAGGTGATTTGTCAGGTTTTGATGCTGTTATTGTCTCAACAGTACCTGTAGGAGCAGGTTTAAGTAGTTCTGCTGCTTTAGAAGTGGCAACATATACATTTCTTGAAGCGATGAGTGGCCATAAGCTGGAAAAAGCTGAAGACAAGGTATGTTTCGTATTTTGATATATATATAATTAATAAGAAAGGAGTTAAATAAAATAACAACATTAAATAAAACAATTTCTACATTTGAATAAAAATATAAAGTTTACAGGCCTTAGCATGTCAACGAGTAGAACATGATTTTGCTGGCGTACCATGTGGTATTATGGATCAATTCATTTCTGTAATGGGAAAGGAGGGTTGCGCGCTTCTCTTAGATTGTAGAGATCTGTCAACCAAGCATATACCAATGAAACAAATAAATGATTATGTTTTTCTAATCACAAATTCAAATGCACCTCACAAGCTAAGCAGTAGTGCTTATTGTGAACGTAGAGATTGTTGTTATGAGGCTGCAAAAAAGCTCAACATAAAGAGCTTAAGAGAGGCAACAGCAGATAGTATTAATGGTGATTATAATAATATAGATCATTCGTAAATGTTGATAACAAGTAATTTGGATTAACATTTGTTGCTTTTATTTTAGTGTTAAAATCTCAAAATGTCTCTGAAGAAATGTTGAAAAGAACTCGTCATGTGATAAATGAAATTCAAAGAACAATTAATGCTACAGCTGCTCTTGAAAAGGGTGATCTTGTACAGTTTGGTCATTTAATGAATGAAAGTCATGAATCTTTACGATATGATTATGAGGTGTCTTCCAAGGAACTTGATACATTGGTAGCTGCAGCTAGAGAAGTAAATGGTGTTTTGGGAAGTCGTTTAACTGGGGCAGGTTTTGGTGGTTGCACTGTTACTTTATTAGAAGAGAAAGCGGTTGACAATGTCATTCAAAATATAAAAGCGAAGTTAATATCTCTCTTTATACTTTACATCTTTCAATTAATATAATTATTAAGTATAATATTGTTTAATTATTAGGTATACAGGAACTCCAACCTTTTATATTGCAAAACCAGCTAATGGAGCAAGAGAAATGAATGTAAAGTGCTAAATACGGGTAATAAATTTATTATGTAAATTACTGTTCTTATTGCTTTTTAATTTTTCTTGTACACAATAAGTATATCATAGAAATTTCTTGTCTGTTTACAGAGAAATTAAATGGGGAAGAAAAGATAGGCGATAACAAAGAAATAAGAAACTTTATAATGCAATTTTCCTTTAGAAGGAAAGAGGTACGTAGTGATATTTAAGAATAAAAAGATGATAAGAATATTGGAAATACATAAATAATTGTATTGTTAATATCAAAACATTGTCTTGTAATAAACTCTTATTAGGGGACTTTAAAGTATATAGTTTTGTATATGTAAACGTAATTTGTTAATGAAAAGAAATTGTTTGCTAATATGCTTATATAGAAATATTTTCAATATACATACAGTCTAAAGTAAATAGAATAATAAAGGAAGGATAGGAACTAAACGATTCCTTTTTTTAAAAACTATGTACAAATTTTTTATATCTCTATTATGTATGGGAATTAAGTACATATTTTATTTGTAAAAATAAGATGCACATTTGAGGCATACCAAAGAATTCTTAGTATGTATAAACTAGTTAAGAATTGCAACATTTAATAATACAGATGTATAATAAAAGATATTGTTACGAACGTTTCACCGATTTATGCATGAGAATATGTAGTTCTTTTTTATTTTGTTCGGTTTTAACCTTTTCAGTTATGGTTACAAAGCTTGTCGTAAAGTTCTCTCTCTCTCTCACACACACACACACACACACACATACACACACATTTATTTATTTATTTCAATTAGACGTTTTTTGATGATTTTCTTCGTCAATTACTTTTCATTTATTTTGTTATCAATAAATATGAATTCTTAATTATACGATATACATATAATCTCACTTATGGAGCAATCAAAAAACGTTTAACTTTTTTTCCATACTAAAAAGGTTCATTAATTATTAATTAGTATATCTACTAATTCATTAAACGATACAATACTGTTGTACCAGAGTAATGTTTATCGAACCTTCTATACGTGATTATTTAATAACCATAACTAAAAATTATATAACGAAAAAAAAAGAATATTATTAAATATATAATATCTTCGGAGGATTATTTTTGCGTACGTAAGCAACAGTAGAATATAAATCAGGTTGTAGCATTTCATTTATAAAAACCCTGTATGCTTATATATCCGACGCAGTTGGCATTTTAATTCTAAAGTGCTGACATAATACTGTTACTTGCCAAAAGCGGAGTACAGGGCGATCTGCGTGTTTATGAATCATCCAAAATATTAAAATATATTCAATACCTGCTTATAGTTGGCGTCGAGATATTTGAATATTCTGAAAGATTAAAGAAAACAAATTATTAACAATTTAGATCAAATTATACAAATAATAATACAATTGTATAAACATAAATTAACACATCGTTGAGACCAGGCTGTAACGTGAGTAAAAATTAATGCGTTTCAAACCGATTATGTTCGCGATTGAATTAAAAATCGTTATTAAAATATTACAAATTTAATTGCAAAAAATTCATCAAAAAATTAAGCAAATACAATAAAAAATAATAATAACGAGTCTTACATAATTTTGTAGTTTGATAATTACATAAGTTTTGTATGTATACGCGAACATGAGTATAGACGTGACGATCAACAATGTTTTAATATGATCGATAGAGATTTACCTTTAAGGCAGTCGTTTAATTCGAGTTCGCTGGAGCTACACTTCAAACTCGACGGTTTTACTCCTCTGAAGATTTCAACGATGCTAGGCTTTAAATTGTGAAAGATCAAAGGCTGACCACGTTTCGAGAAATCTTCTATCAAATTCTTCACACCCTGCAAATAAAAAAAAAGAAATAAATATGATGAAGATAACGATGAAAAAAAAAGATACATTTAATTTGTCTTAAAAGTCCTCAAAGGTTTTACCTTAGCTGCAGTAAAATCGACAGCTTGAATGTGAGTAGAGTCGATAACAACAGGCACAGTAACACCCTGTTTTGATCCCTGTTTACTAATTACAGCTCGAACATATTCGACACTTGGAAACACGAGACTTCTATCCGGAGTTATGACAAGATATTCACAGCCGCTTATGCTCTATAAAAGTGCATGAAAAAAATATGCAATTTAACGTTTTTATACACTGAATATTATTTGGAAGATACGAGGAAAAATGATGGAGCACTCACCGTAGCTTTTTGGACTCGCAAAGATGGCCTGGCCGATGCGTAAAGCAAAAATAGAAGATTAACACCGATGCCGATCACTATACCCAGTTCTAATCTCACGAAGAGACAGCATAGGAATGTTACGATCGCAGGCACCAGATCGATCTCTAGAAGAAATCATAGAAAATTAGTTGTCAATAAAATCTGGTGAGAATTTGTTAATATGTATCAAATATATAAACGATGATAAAATTTGTTAATGTATCTTGTGTACGTATACGTATACTTGTTTATTATACGTCACAAGATACATTAACAAATGTTAAGAATGAAACTTCAGAAGAGGCACGCGTACTTTTAGTTCTCCACATTGGCTTGATAACGTGGAATTCGACCATAAAGACTACAGCTGCTATGATGACTGCCGCGAGTGCTGCCTTAGGGATATATTGAAGATATGGAGTAAGGAATAGTAATGATATTAAGACGAGGAGACCGGTATATATTCCACCTAAAGTCGTCCTGACTCCGGAGGAATGATTAACAGCACCCCGACTGAGACCACCGCTGACTGGCATCGACGATACGAAAGAGGAAATCACGTTGCATACACCAAGTGCTAACATTTCTTGAGTAGCGTCTATGGGATTACCGTCATCTAAGGGGAAAAATGTAAGCATTTAAATATCAACGCTATAGCTATTACAAAATTATTATCAATTGCATTTAAAATTTGATGTTATGTTAATAATAATAACTTCTTACTGAATACTTTGGCGATGGAAATGGTTTCCAGAAGACTCAGCAAAGGTACGACTAGACATCCGGAACCTAATTCGCTGACCATGTCACTGAAGTGATAGGTTTTATTACCAACGCTCGATTCGAAAGGTGGCAAATGGAAATTCGGTAGACCTGCCTTCACTTCTCCTGTTAATATCACCGGCGATGAACCAAGATAAAGTTCAAATAGCCAACACATGACAGAACAAACGACCACGATCAGGATGTTTCTCGCGGTCGAGATCAACCAAATCAATTTTCTCAACGTCAATTGAATTTTCGTCGGCATCTTAACGTTCCGTGTCATTATCGGCAGATCTTTGGCTTTCTGAGGATAGAAAATATGATTACGTTACGTGCTAGGTAAGCGAAGGATAAATTAATCATACTACTAACCCTGAGAAGTAACAAAACGATTATGCACACGATTCCTAACGTAGCGTCCCATGGTCTTGTATCGCCGATCTTTTCGAAGATCATTTGCCAAACCTCTAAGAACTTTCCACCAGATATATTGATACCCAAAATATCTTTCATTTGACTGGTTGCGATGATGATCGCCGCGGCCGAAGTGAAACCAACCGAGACCGGTCCCGAAATAAAATCGAGCAAGAAACCTATTAAGTGTAAATAAAGAAATATTTTAATCTTATTTTGTTGCGGAAAATTGTCCTCTTTTATCTTACACGATCAAAACGATTAAATGAAAAGATCTATATAGACTTGAGTAACAACTACCGAGGAAGGATACGAAGTCAGTGTTCATAATCCGCGACGTGTTTATTATTGCGGTGTGATCGCTATCACGGATACGATGGCATTTTTTTAAAATCGTTTTAAGCTCTAATTGTTTCTGTGAAATCACCTAATTGCAATATGCCCATTAATAAGGAAATGCAGCCGGAGACGAAGGTCAATAAAACGGCAAAGTCAGGTCCTAAGTGAGCTTTTTGAAGGGTTTCTCTTGTTAGGATTGCAGCTATTGCTGTTGGCCCTACTGGAACGTCCTTGCAGGAGCCTAAGATAGTGTATACGAAGCATGCCATGAAGGATGAATAGAGACCATACTGAAATATACAAAAATATTTTTCAGTCTTGGCTTTTTATTTATTAAAAAAAAAAAAAGAAAAATTACATATTTAACGATATATAATCATATCGTTATTTGAACGAGCAAGTATAAAAATTTATCAAAGATTTTTTCTAACGGGCACAAATTTAATATCATTTTTAACAATTTTTATCGTGGGCGTATGCTAATTAATAATAATAATAATAATAATAATAATAATAATAATAATAATAATAATAATAATATAGTAATAATATATATATATATACTCTGGGTTATCTAATGTTCTTAAAATATTTTTCAGCGTTTAGATGTTATTTCATTATTATTTCTTTCTGAATATCATGCATTTGCATGTTTAACTATTTAAACAAAACAACATTTTAGATAGAAGCACTAAATGACTTATGTAAATCATCAAATTAAGCACTTACTTGTAGAGGTAGACCAGCGACATTAGCATAAGCTATGGCTTGTGGTATAACTGTTAAACCAACAGTGACTCCTGCTACCAAGTCACTTGCTATATATTCCTTACGATATTTTGGTAACCATGCTAGGATAGGTATTCTTTTGTAAAGTAACTTTTTTCTACACGTCCTTTTTATTCTCCGACAAAGCCAATTCCTCATTGACGATAGTAAAAAATTATTGGTACGGTTTCCTAAAATTATGAATACACAAAATTCTATTTATTTATATTTTAAAATATTTCTTCGTATTTTTATGTTTCGTTTGTTTTATGGTTTTTCCTATTTTTCTTTTCTTTTTTTTTTTTTTAATCTAGAATTTATATACATTTCGTTTCTCGTGTTAAATAATTTCTCTCACGAGTTTAGAGGGGAAGGGTATAAAAATGATCTCGCCGGGTGACGTCATTGATCACGAGCGTGTATGTATCCGTCATGTGACTCCCTTATCAGGTACATCTTCACACGATTTTTTTTTTCAATTTCTTCAATAAAATAAAAAAAAAGTTAAAGGTAAATATGTACAGATATATATATATAAAACAAATAGAACGTGAAGAATTAATTCTCTTTGGCATTCCTAGATGACATGTTTGCTTTAAAGATAATAAAATAGAAGAACATAAGATGATTTTGATGAAATTGAATATTTATGGTAATTTGATAACGATTCTCCCATTCGTATTTGACTTTAATGAAAAATCCCGATGTGTGTCTGTTACGAAAGGTCAGCCAATTATACCGCAACATTTCTTCGACAATTTTCTAGTTTCTTTCGGGCTACGTGCCAGTATCGTTACGTTTAAATATGCAAATCGATGCTAAGCGCGCATTGTCTGTCCTTTAAATTTAATTGTATTCGTGTCTTGGGTTTCTAACGATGAAACTCGTTCGATTCGATTCCGTGATATTTAAGGAAAGGAAGAAAAAGAAGAAGACTCACCGTCATCCTTGCTCTCTTTATCGTCTTTGCTAGGAAGATTGACGATGGCCAGTCTAGTTTCAAGGTTATTACTTAGATCAGGATCGTTGTTGTTAAAACCGGTCAGCCTGACTTCTTTGTAACTTTCGAGATCGTACTCCTCTTTTACCGTGTATTTAGCCATTTTATCTTCTTGATATATACTTTTTTTTGTTCCTTTCTTTTCGTTCCTTTTTTGTCTATTAGCACAGTGGAAGGAAAAGAAAGGAAGAAAGGAAGGAAGGAAGGATGGAAGGGAAGGAAGGAAGGAAGGAAAGAAAGGGGGAGGAGGAAGAGGATAGGGTGGTTAGGATATGTCAGGAATTTCTTCAGAATAATGCCGTAGTTATTTTGTCCTTCCTTCTTTTTGATTTCGTGGAATAAGGATTATGGTCCAAGGTCACGGACGATCGAAGCTTACTCAGGTAGACTCCATCCTTCGACTCGATCATAAGTATAATGATACTGAAAAACGATCGTTGCAATAATTTTATTTTAATTTTAGATCGTTGTCGTTAAATTACGTATAATCGTATCTATTGATAGAACTTTTATAGACGACGAATCTATTGAAACGATGAATATTTCATTCATTCGTTGAATATTTTTATTTTAAGGATATTAATTATTCATACATTTCCTTGTTTATCATATTTGTATGTAACTATACGAATGGATGAATTTCTTTTTTTGCTTTTTTCTTTTCACGCATTTCGTACGTTAAATTTTTTTCGCTTTATCGCGTCGTCAATCTACATCTTTAGTAAATTTCTACAAATGGTACGATACACTATTTTTTTTTTTCAATACACACGCTCATAGATGGATGCTTATTATTAGTTTTACAGTACCCATGGAATTAATAAAAAATAAAATTAATTTTTTTTTCTTCCTCAACTAATAAGGAAAAAGGGAGAAGCAAAGTTGTACACCTTAATATTAACTTAAATGAAAATTAAATAATTATGGGTAGAGGTAGAAGGGGAAGATCATTTAAGAAATAATTTAGATAGATAATATATAATAAATTTTGACTCGTATCACATTGGTTCCTCTAACTCTTTTGTTTATAAGTCGATAGACGTAAGCGGATAATCATTAGCTGTCGATATATTGTAACGCGTGAACTTCACCTACATTCTATCGTAAAGTGGTTACTATAAAGCAATTATCTACTCATTCTTGTGCCATATGTATTACAACTGTCGGTAATTACATAAGACCGTGGTTAATTGCGTTACGCTCGAGTCATCGGTACTTGAGAAGTTGGCGGCGGCGGTGGTGATGGCGGGAGAGGACTGGGGATGAAAAATATTCATAAAACAAACCTATCAATTATCGAGCGAATACGTTTTAGCTTTCTTCAACGTTCAAGCTTGTAAAACTTGACGTTCATTAAATATTTCAAATAGCTCGATGATAAGGTTTATTTTTTCTCTTTATCTTTTTCTTTTTCCTTTTTCTTTTTTTTTCATTCTTTCGCGTTTAAAAAAAAAAAGCTAATTTTAGGTCTCTTATTAATCGACCGTTAGACGAAGATAAAGAACCGGCCGACTATTATAAAATCAAAGGCCTTTTCTTTCTTTCTTTCTTTTCTTTTCTTTTTCTTTTTTTTTTTTTACATATTTCATCTCCTTTTCTTCTTTCTTTCATTTATCACCGCTGATTGCATTTTTTTTATTTATTTCCTTCATTTGTTCGTCTACGTCACCTCGTCGTCATAATCACGCTTAAAAAGGATTTAACTTAGCGAGGTATACTTACAAATCGTAAATAGAGATTCGATACAGTCGATTTTAATTCCAGCAAATTGTCTATTGTTCTGTGATTCTACGTAAAATAATAGTAATATAAAAGAAAATGAATAAGAAAACGCACATCTTTTTTTATCGTCTCTCTCTCTCTCTCTCTCTCTCTCTTATTTTTATCGAGAAGTCTGAAGAACTAACCATTGTTTTTTCCATGTCGATAAAACTAGATACATATTTATACAATATATATCTTTACATTTTTCTTTTTTTTTTCCTTTAAAGAAGTAAAAAAGACGTTGCGAACTTGAACACAAATGAAGTTCTTGGACATATTAGCACCAGACGGCCGCTCATGCTTGTACAGTAATTCGATAAATACCGTTAACTGCGTGATCAAGTGATTAGGATGATGAATCGATCGATCGTTCGATCGATTGTCGCTTTATCTATGCGGCATTCAAAGTACAATTTATGTTTGTACGTATATACGCATATGCATGTAGATATACATGTATATCTATAAATATTCACACACTTTGTCCGTTTCCTTTGTGGATTTTTATTTTTTTTTTTTTTTTTTTTTTATAAATATTTGTCCTTTTTCCTTTCAATTAAATACGAAATCACGTTTTTCTATGCATTGGCAGTGCCACGACATACTACCTCTCGATTTCCTTTCACATTTTGTTACGATCCTTATAATATGCGTGTAACGAGTGAGAGAATACAACACGACGGTCTCTTAATTATGCGCCTGACGTCAAAGATCATTTTCATAGATTAATCGTAATATATACTTATAAATAATTATTGATTCTTAAAAAAAGTTACTGTTTGATCCATTTTTCTTCCTTTTCTTTTTTTTTACATTTTTTAATTAACTTACTTTTTATTAATATCACTAACCTCATTAATGTTTTTTTAACTAGCACATATATTACGAAAATAATTACGGTTATTGATTAATGTAATTTTTCATGTAACTTATTATATTCCTAACTATATATATGTATATAAAGGGATTAGAGTATAAACTATAAACAATTAAAAATGTAGTTTATAGATTTATATTGAAAGTAAGTATATATGAAATTATTATATAGAAAGGGAAATAATTCAAGCGCGTACGTACGATACTGTTGTTGACGTTATTACATAATGAATTGACACTTTTATATCCCTTCTCTCTCTCTCTCTCTCTCTCTTTCTGTTTTGACTACGAAATTACGATCACGAGCGCAAAAATGACGCCTCATTATACGCAAATCGTTCAAATAAGATTGATCTTCGGAAAAATATATACATACATATATCTTACATCGTTCAAACGTATCTCTGATGCCATTTTGAAATAAAATAATAGATTGCGATCGTTATATAAAATTATATCCGGTTATTGTGAAAAACGAAGGTATGGAATCATGATATTAAAATAAAAATGTATGAAAAATGTAATAAAAGAAAAAAAAAAAAGAAAAAGAAGAGAAAAATAAGGAGGAAACAAATAGGGAAGGTAAAGAAATAATGAGAAAGAGACATGAAAGAGGAACGAAGAAAGAAATTAAATGCAAAAAAAGAAAAAAGAAAAAGAAAACGAACTATTCGTTCATAGTGCGAAAGAGAAAGCGTATATTTTGAAATAGTACGTGTAATCAATGTCCAATACGATTGTTGTTTTATTTGTAGATATTGACATAAGAACGAAGCGAAAAGTAGTCAATTATTACAACGATTTAATTATCTATACTATAAATTTTTCTTCAAAACATATATATATATATATATATATATATATATATATATAAACAGATAAATAAAAAAATAATAAAAAAAGCAGTAAAAAGAAGAATCACGCGTAAGAATTCAATCCTTTCCTTTCGTAGAATCCATTCACAAGGTTTTACGAGGAGGGAGTCCTTGGGAAAGGTGACAATCAATCGAATGTGATATACACTCGTAAAATTCCTTTCTTATTTTCTTTCGCGGTAATAAACAAAAGATTAGATATACATATGCTTATAAAATTTTGTCCTTATCAATGACTACCTTTAATATTCGTACGTTATGTATATTTAATCATTGAAATATATCGTATTAATTTAGGTTTCTTATCGATAAAATGAATTACCATATTTCTTAATATGCGAATAAATTTAATCAAGTAAATTGTTTCGATCTCCTTCCTTGTTTATACCGTTTTCTGGTTATTTTTCTTTTACTGTTTTTTTCTCCTCTTTTCTTTTTTTTTCGTTTCCTTCTTCGGATAAAAATAGACGTAAGAGAATTTATGCGAAAAGAACGATGAATGAGAGTGATCGAACTTTTTTTTAATGCCTGTCTTTTTCGTTCCGAGTACCGACGGGTGTTATGTAATATACGAGTTAGTTGTTATTAGATAATCGAATTCATAAAATGTAAATTTTGCCTTTTTTTTTCTTATTTCTTTTTTAAGAGCCACTTTAAATTCCGATGTACGTTAACGCGCGCGCTATGTAGTACGTTTCAAATCTTTTTACGAGCTTTCTTTTTTGTATTAATGTGTCACTCGTTATATTGACATCATCAGTATAACATTGTTCGAACATCAACGGTTCTTTCTTAATAAAGGATACTGTAAAAGAAAAAAAAAAAAAAAAAAAAAAGAAAACAAAAGGAAAGAAAGTGTGCCTTGGGACGAAATGAAATGTTAAAACGTAATCTCGATCGATTACATTCATGAGTCATGTTAGGTGACGGTAAAGTTTATCGATAATTTTACTAATCAGTTATTATTTTCTTGGACGAACGATTGAAATAATTTTTTAATTACATTTTAGAGATATCATAATATATTTTATACACGCGCAAATCAATTATTTAATATTCGAGTGAATAATAATTAACATGGAATACCATTTTATTTTGTTATTTGTGTCCAAGGTTTCGAGATGATTTCTTTTTTAAATCAAATTACCCTTTTTCGAAACTTTTAAGGCTTCCAGTTAAACTTGTAATTTTGCAATCTAGCCTTTTGCTGTTTAGCAATATGAGATAAAAAAAGAAAAACAAGCCTGAAAAATCTTGAAAGAGAACAATTGATTTATAACGGTACCACATAGAGGGCAATTTTTTTTTTCAACATTAATTTATATCGAAATAACGTAGAATTGACGTGTGAAATATGATTTTCAGAATGGGAAAAAGAGAATGAAAGAAAAGATGAGATACGAAAAATTACTGAATTAAATCTTCACTTTTATCTTTTTTATTTTCTTAGGCTAATGTATCATATTTCCAATGAAAATATTTTTTGTTGCGCTTCGAAGTATTCTAAACGTTCGTTGACGCATTCCTTTCGAAGTCGGGAACGTAAGAATTTTTGCTCGTGAAATTGAACGATCGCATCGCGGGAATTTCTTCGCGAAGCAACGCGTTCGTGTTCTGTTCTTTCAGTCGTAGCACGTATACATGTAAGTGTATGCGAAAGTTTATTAGAAGGCCTATAATTCTACATAAAGCCGGATAATGCTTTCCCCGTACGAGTTTAATGTCTAAAACGAACTAAACTCGTGCATTCTTTTATATATATTTCTTTTTATCTACCTATATTAATCGTCAATCAAATGATATTTAAATAATGTTCACCTTACGGTAAATATTTATATACAAATAATAACTTGAAGAAACAAGTCGAAACGAGTATTTTAAGATTTTTTTTTTTTATCAAAAATTGTTCCATCGAGTAGCGTATAATTTGTCAATAAAAGAAAAAAAAAACCAAACATTTCTCGTTTAACATGAATATCGAAGAAGAAAAAGAAACGAGAACGGAACATAGAAATGTCCAAGGATCGAATTTGAAATCTCGATATCAGATCGAACATGTTATGAAAGCCCGCGTTTAATCACTTTCTTTTTTCTTTTTCATTCTTAAGGTTCAAGAACGATATGAAATTTCATTGTAACGATGGAATACATAAGTCCACGTTGGCGATAATAAAAAAAAAGAAGTTATATTGACAATACAAGAGCAAAGAACGAGATAACGCACGTTTACCGGATTATTAGAGCGAACCTTTGAATTTTATTTTCTTCAATTTTTTGTACTTTTTTTTTTCTTTATCAAAACCCATAACACACACACACACACAAACACGATGCGTGTTACACGTGGCTGTTTATCGTTTGATTCAACACTCGAAATAATTTTGACTTAAAACTTATAGATGCCACGTGTTTAAGCGTGTACTATCCGTACAACGTACTCTCTTCGGAATAAAAACCATACACAAATACACGCGCGCGAACGTAAATCTACGGACATACACACAACACACACATTTTCTTTTTGTTTGCAAGATAAGTTTTTGCGATCGAGTTTAACGTAATCATTATAAAATCTTGAATCTCACTTACGTATGCACGTAAGTTTGCTAATGAGCTTGTTTATTATTGTTATTTCAAAGCGAAACGCCACTTGATCTTTTTTTTAAATTCAAAGTAACAGAAACAAAAAAGGAAAAGAAGAAGAAGAAAAAGAAAAGGAGAAGAGGAGGAAGAAGAAAAAGAAGAAGAAGAAGAAGAAATACAAGTAGAAGAAGTAGAAAAAGAAGAAGAAGTGGGAAAGAAGTGGAAGAAAAAAGAAATAAAAAAAAGATTCGTAAACGATGCGAATGTACGCATAATTTCTTGATAGCTTACCGTTATAGCTCTCTCGTTCACTCACGTTGACATCATTTCCATTCGATAGCGGACACTTCGATACATCATCACACGATTCCCGAACGTCCGAGATTTCTTTTTCTTCCTTCGGAAGGTGTAAACAAATAAATAAACAAATAAATTATGGAAAACAAAAAACGAAGAAAGAAGGAGCGAGAGAAAGAAGAAAATAAATAAATAATGGGTGTACACAAGATGAAACGTAATTTGACATATAAATACGCAGCAAAGGATAGAAAATGACGACGCGAGAAATGAGTTTACTTTTTTGTTTTATCTTTTTTTATTATTTCTTACCGAGTTAAGTAGACACGCGAGAAGGAGAGGGAGAGAGAGAGAGGGAGAAAGAGATAGATAGATAGATAGATAGATAGATAGATAGATAGATAGATAGATAGATAGATAGATAGATAGATAGAGAGAGAGAGAGAGAGAGAGAGAGAGAGAGAGAGAGAGAGAGAGAGAGAGAGAGAGAGAAAGAGATAGGAGACAAACAGATGAGAGGAAGAAAGAAGAGAAAAAACCCGACGGTGAACGTTCACTGTTGTGATCCAACACGAAACGTCAGGAGTCCGCGCACTTCTCGTAAGGAGCAAGTTAGTTGCTCCGTGAAGCACGCACGAATGACTCTCTTCCTTTCGTGTGGGAGTCAAAGCTGGCTCCACCAGCGCGGCTGAGGAGACGATAGCCATTTGGTTGGTCCGTATAATGTTTTCGTGTCCCCTACCAAGAACTCTCCTTTCGTTGTGTACTAGTATTTATATACATACGTACAGTTAGGTATATCAATGATGTTTACCTGAAAATATAACATAATGCATCCGAATCAAATTTTTATCTCGAACAATGAATTTCTTCAATTGTCACATTATTTTCGTCGTTGTGAAAAGTGCACAACGATTATATCCTTCTGCCGAGGATCAATTAGCAATAAACAAAGGGCAAGAGTTATTGTGTAAGTGTTTGCGATCATCTATCAATGTTCGGGATTAATTAGAAACTAGGAAAGGAAGTTTTATTAGATTGTCTTAGTGTCAGGGATAAATTAAATATAACCAAGGTAGATATCATTGTGTAATTGTAATTTTTATACACTTTGAGGATAAATTAGAAGTAAATTGGGGAAATTTTGTATTGTGTAAGTTTCAGGATAAATTGGAAATAGCTATGGGGAAAATAACATTGTTTTACAATGAGTGCAATGTCCATATATATAGTATTGTGTCCAATATATATATATATATATATTGAGGATAACTGCGTGAAAAATTATTGTGCAACGGAGAGAGGAAGAGAGAGAGAGAGAGAGAGAGAGAGAGAAAGGTAAAGAGAAAGAGATGGAGATAGAGATAGAGATAGAGATAGGGAGTGCAATACTTATACGTGTTGAAGTTAACTAAGTTCAAAAGTAATAGAAACCTTATTGTATCAGTATAATATTTACGTATATTAAGGACAATTAATTAAATTAACATTTGACCACAATACAAACAGTGAGTCTAAATATATAATATAACGTATTTGACAAAAACAGATTTTTTTCGATCTTTTAATTTTCATTACAAAATCATTAAGTGATAAGATAACGATATGCATATTACATATTCATGTGGATTGCACTTATACAATTTTACGTTTTGTCATCATAGAATTAAAAAAGGACAAAGTAGAAAGGAATATCCTTATCAGGCACCATTAATATACGCCACTGTACGCACATATATATGTATATATATATCCCCTTGTTTTCTGCACTCCCACTGCTATCCTTATAACTGGTAGTACCTCGACTATTCCAGTCACGTGTCCAGAGTTAGACAGCATTTCTCGCAAAGTTATTGGCTACGACGTTCGCGGGGTTTTTATTTTCACGTATCGAATACATTTGAAAAATGATCGCGATAGATAATTTTTTTCTTTTTTTTAATTTTATTCTCCTCCAACCTCTTCTACCCAATTTTTTTTTCTACAGATTAATTTTTTGCCCATCATTGCTGGGAGACTGCTCGTTTAGTTACGTCTGTTATTTCTGATTGTAAATCAATTAACGTGCGATTAATCTTTATCTGCGATTTTTTTTGCATTTCCTTTCATTGTGTTCGTTTTTTTTCTTCTTTTTATCGAAATTTTTTATATCCTTTTTTCTTTTGTCTTTTTTCTTTTCGTTCTGCTTTGCAGTAAAAATGCTTGAAACATGACCCAGTTAATATGAATTCGAAATATCGTTCTGAGTGACGTGCACGTGATGACCGTAATATATTCCTGCATTTTCTATTCAAATGTTCCTTCATTTATTTACTGCGTTTTCCTTTTAAGTTCGATTGTATTAATAAGACGATGTAGATCGATAGTATGTTTATCACCTCTTTGCGCATTTAAAAGGGTAATTTTAGTGGAAGACGGGAGAACGAGTTGAAGAATTATACATAGAAACGAAAAAAAAGAATAAGAAAAAAAATGAAGAAAAAAAAAATATAAATACACACTCGAGTTGCACGTGTTAAGATGATGAAATAGTATGTCGCAGCTTGAATGCTAAATATATACAAAATAAATTAAGATTGATATCGTTTTTCATTTTATCCAGTAGAACGTTCGAAATCATCGTACGGACGAATGCATTGATTATTTATATTTTAACTTTTCTTCTTTACCGTTATTATTCGTTATTATATTTCATTCGTCACGTCAGCGAGTGTATTATTAATAAAAATGGATCAAAAACAAAAAAAGAGAGAAATGTTTGAACGAATATGAAACGGTTACTAAAGGTCGGTTATAAAAAAAAAAAAAAGAAAAATGTTTCATTCATTCGTATATTCGAGTTGTTCGAATGAAATATAGACGATTTTTGAATTTTTTGATTAAGGTTACTTCTTCACTACTTACTCTTTATCTTTTCTTTGCTTTTCTCTTTTCTCTCTCTTTTTTTTTTTTATCGACACGTTTGATGTCAATCGATTTGTAATAAAGTAAATAAGTAATAACTTTTCGTAGGTTTTATATGGGAAACTTTCGAGCAACGAAAAGGGAGCCAGTTTAAAGCGGATTAGATCGTATTAGCAAAGAACGAAATGCTGCGCAGTTCTTGGTCAACCATACGAGGCACATAGTGTTCTTTTTAAAACCAGTTCCCCTCCTCCCCAAAAAAAGAAGAACGGTCCCCCCACCGTTAACACACATAGACACCTGCTTAGAATATGGCTTAAGAAATTCGCTATCCTCTATGCGGGCGTTTAACTCACTTGTTTCTGTACGCAATAATGTAAACCTCTATTTTCTAGTATATATATATATATATATATATATATATATATATATATATATATATAATATATATACACGTATATATACGTGCCTATATAATTATCAATTATGTATATAGAAATAAGGAAAAGTATTATGCCGCTAGTACCAAGACAGTTCATACGACGTTAAAAACACAATAGTATTAAGGGGAAAAAAAAGATATATATATATATATATATATATATATATATATATATATATATACAAAACAGAGGAGATTACACTTCTGGAAAATACAAAAAAGAAAAAAAAAGCTAGATATAAAAATGATTTAGAACGTTTCTTGTCGATAAAAGAACGCTGCAGACATTTCGAATTAATCTCGAGCAAGGAAACAATTTATTCATCGATAATTGGAACATCCTTGATACAAGTATTGAGTAATGTTTACCAACATAATATTATGAAATAATATAAAGAACGCGCTTTCGAACGATACTTCGTTATTTCCATGTGTTCGTTCGACAGAGATGAGAGGCAGAAGCAAAAGGAACTTCTTTTTTCTTCCTTTTTTTTTCCTTTTTTCTCTCCTTTTTTTTCTGGCGTAACTTCAATTGTTATCTTACGTTAACTTCCGGTTCCGTTACATCATACGGCCCGATCGCTTACGAGTAGCACATTACGAATGGAATTCGCGCAAATTGCGATCGTTACACGCCGACGATCGTTCGCAAAAGAGATCCATTTTTTGTTTTCATTTCGGCGACGATACAATAGCCGTGGCAAATTTTTGTTGAAGGAAAATATTGCCAATTTCGCATTTACGCTAAAACCATTAACGATTTCCTTGAATTCCTATCGATAGGGATCGAATTAGCATGAAATTAACGATCTTCATACCTAACTACGTAAGAGTATTCGCGATAATAGGAGGTGTTTTTTCTTTTTTTTTTTTTCATTTCTATTTTTTATTCTTTTTTTTTTCGGTTTACAATTGAAGAAAAACTCATTTATTACTAACGTAATGCGATCGTGATAAACAACGATGAGACTTTTATGGCAATTAAGAATAAAATACGATTGCATTGTCGTCATTTAACGATATATCCTTATTAAAAAAAAAAAAAAAAAAAAAAAAAAAACAAAGAAAAGGATAAATAGTCAGGTCTATAACTAATTTGGATTTTACCGGGCAAAATTAATGTGTATACACTAACAGGAAAAAATTAGACGATAAGTGCCATTTGCTGGAAAGTACCGTAAAATTATCCGTTTAGAATTCTTTAGGCATTATATGTATTTCCTTTTAACTGTTCCTACTTTCCCTCGTAATTATACTTGAGCCCGGATAAAAAAAAGGAAAAGAATCCTTTTTTAAATTAATCTTGCGTCATAATAATAACAAGTGAGATGTCGTTGGAACGCAATTGTGTCATTGTTGAAATTGAATTTCGAAGGATTATTCTAATAAAGTGATTATTTGGACGAACATCATCATCATTATTATTATTTATACGATGGATGATTGTATTGAGTTATTATCATTATTAATATCATCATCATCATCATCGTCATCGTCATCGTCATCATCATCATCATCATCATCATCATCATTATCATCATCATTCTTATTATTATTATTGTTTTTAGATCAAAACTCTCGAAATTAATTCGTAATGCAAAGTCTTGAAGTTGAGAAGAAGAAAAAAGAATGGGAAGGAAATTTGTATTAAAAATTGATTATTCAAGAGGTTACTTAAAGACGAGTCTACGTAAAACAGCGACGAGGTGGCCGAGTGGTTAAGGCGTTGGACTGCTAATCCAATGTGCTCTGCACGCGTGGGTTCGAATCCCATCCTCGTCGATCCGCTTTTTGTTTCCTAGGTTTTTCGTTCGAAATCACGTTAAAATCAATACATAGTCTCTTTTCCCGCCGGAATTCGATAAAAGTTTTCGCGATTATGAAATTTCCGAAAGAAAGAGGGAAGAGTAGGAATATATATATATATGTATATAATATTATTAACGTAAGAAAGGTTCATCGATAATTATTACCAACCTATGGTAAAAATTTGTTTCCATCGATAAAGTAGGTAACTCTCGTGCAGAGTTTGTATCTGCATTAGTTGCGCGCGCTGATAAAGTAGAAATCGTGTTCTCACTTTTGTTTATCGACACAGTTTGCCGATTAAAAAAAAAAAAAACATTCTCACCACACGCGTCGTCGTACGATTTTTGAAGATTCGAAGATACATCGTTTTGTAATATAAAGTATATGTAATAGAGTCTATGATAAAAAAGTTTATTTCTAATATTTTTTGTTATTATTATTTTTCGCGCAAAGTTTCCTTTAATTGTTTCAAGTACTTTTGCTGTTTATGTTAATTAACTTATCTCTAAGACATATCTATTCGTAATGTCTCGTTGAAACGGATATTTCTAACGAGGTTCCATGCGTCTATACATTACGTGTAAGTGATTATGCAACTCTGGAATGTGCTTTCTGTCTTTCAGGTTGTAATTTTTCGTTCTCATGGTCTTTTCGCACGATAGCACTCTTTGTCTTGGTAGAACGAAGAGAAAAAGAAGTGACGTTAGCCGTTGCGACCTTAGCTTTCTCATCTTTAATCTGGGAAAACATAAGGAACTATAAATAAAAGTAATAACATGGCGTGGGAATAATTAAATGTGAAACTATACGGATTTTCCGCTTTTACGTCAATCTCTATCGATGGTTTTATGTCGAAGAGCGTGTATATATATATATATATATATATATATATATATATATATATATATATACATAATATCTTCCTTGATGAGACTTCAGAGAGATAATGATTGATCGTTATATATGCATTAACAGCAACGATCAAATATGAGGTTTAAAAGTTGAGGAACGAAATGACTAATACGTTAAATCTATCGACGTATCTCTCTCTCTCTCTCTCTCTCTCTCTCTCTCTCTCTCTCTCTATGCATTCGTTCAAATGTATGAACAGAGTGATCAAGCGCGCAATGTCATAAGATACGAGAAAACTAGTTCACACTCTGTCTTATCGACGGATAAACTCTTTTCTACTTATGTTGCAATAATTCTGTTGATATGTTCGCTTGGTATCCAGTAGTGCCCGACAATTTCACGCTATGTCGTTTCTCGGAGAGAACGTTCATGAAAGAACGCCATTGTTAACACCTAGTAAGTTTTTTGATATAGTGTGTGTGTGTGTATATATATATATATATACTCACGTGCGCATGTGTGTGTGCGTGCATATAGATCGTATGCATGTCCGGTATAATAGAAACTTCCTCTTATTGCAGCATTATTGCATTGATATCTTGTAGAAAATCTGATATACGATAGCGACAGAGAATAGTTGTCTATGATAATTGGATATCGCGTTTGTGTCATCTTTCTTTTTTCGTGTAATCATATCAGACTCGCGGTAATGTTTCAAACTCTTCTCTCTCTCTCTCTCTTTTGTTTATTTAATTTCCATATCTGATGACTAATCATCGAAACGAATCACACAGAGTATGATTTATGCTTCACGAGTAATTCATATATATATATTGTTTTTTATCGATATTAACGTGTCCTTATTTTTTAACGAGTACAGTTGCCTTCTTAAAAACTTTTTTTTTTCTCTCTCTCTCTCTCTTTTTTTCTCTCTTACTCATATCGTATTCGAGATAAGAAACATCATCTCGCTTGTATAAACGCTATAAGAATATATCTCTTTACTTAATCGTAAGATTTAAACGAGCTCGTGATTGCTCGACTAAGAGAGTGTTGATCTCGTTCGCGTTCGAAATTTTTGTTTTTTTACGATACTTTTACGAAATTGGACGATGATCGTGCAAATTTTGCGTATAATAAAATTGGTAAGCATAACAATCCTGTAGATCTTAATCCAGTTAATCACAAACGATCTAAGACCTTAGAACATGTTAGAAGAATAGAAAAATTCTTTACGATTTTTCGATCATTTCTCATAATTTAATTTCTTTTTCTTTTTTCTCTTTTTTTCATCCTTGAGACGTTAGATCTTTTCTTTTCTTCCTTTTTTCCTTTTTTATGCGTGGAAAAAGCGTGTAAATACTTTTTAAATTATATTACGAATATTATACTCTTGAGTGTTATAAGTTATGAAAAAAATTTATTCCATAAGCAGTCGTGGCCGAGTGGTTAAGGCGTCTGACTAGAAATCAGATTCCCTCTGGGAGCGTAGGTTCGAGTCCTACCGACTGCGAAAGAGTATAGATTTTTTTATTTTTTTTCGATATAATCTATTTTCCATCTTTGCGTTGAGCTCACTCACGCATTTCTTTCTTAACCTTTTATTATTATTATTTTTTTTTTATGAGACATGGAAAATAATTGAAAAAGAGAAAAAATGCTCAACGCTTCGATCATGTTTTTCTTCATTACGAAAACCATAGTTATGTTTTTTATTTCCAACTATAATTTTCATTTAGCGAAATCATAAATTATTAGTGCGACATATAAACTTTAATTTTAGATAAAAGAATAAATTTTAACATACGTTAAAGCGTTGACAGTGAATTTAAATATATATGTATGTATGTATGTAAGTATGTATATATATATTTTTTCTTTTTTTTTTATTTTTCTTATGATATGCACAGATGTGAAACAGACATATGAAAGATGTATTGTACTCGTTAAATTATTTACGATCGAATTAATTGATAAATAACGTAGTAATAACAACTTTGATTGTGACGTTCAAAGAAGAATGCAGCTTATGTTTTTATATCTACTGTACTTTTTATGTTCTCGTTTTTTATATGAGATTTTTATCGACCGTGAAATATGAAGTAATAAACACGTTTATGTTTAGTATTTTAAAGTAAATAATAAATGTTTTCTTACGATACAACACCATCCACAGGCTGTCGTATTCTATAGTCTTTTTTTAATCATACATTTGAAATGCTATTATCTGACAAAGAGCGAGTAATCGTGCATCAATCGTTTTATCGCACTTCAAATCCAATCTAAATATCTCTTAGCAAAGAAAGCTTATTATTAGCTTATATCTTTCTAATCGTTAAGCATGTCTCAGTCTTTTCACGTTCCTCGTGACAATAACTTCGTATTAATTTGTATTTAAACTTTCTTTTTTTGTTAATTTATATTTTTATTTTTATTTTGTTTTGTTTCTTTTCTTTTTTTTTTAGCTTTAATTCGTACCAAAATATAGGATTTCTCGCGGTGGTGTTTTAATTGATTGATACGTCACAAAGATATGGTTGCGTGTACGTAAATATTTTATTTATTTATTTTGTTGAATTTCGTGCGCCTAATGCATCTAAAAAATATTATTCGTTACGCGTATGGTATATTATCGTGAATGTTTTCGTCGCTATTCTCCTTTCTATTCCTTCCAATTTAATGATTCTTATCGTTTGCCAAAGGGGAAAGTACCGTCATTTCGAGCTGTAGCACCAAGGAATTCCTTTTACGGAGGATACCGATTTTAAAATGGTTGCCACATTACAACTTGGGAAAATGTCTGCAAGATATTCTGGCAGGATTTACAGTTGGATTAACAGTCATACCGCAAGGTATAGCATATGCAACGGTCGCTCTTCTTCCACCTCAGGTATATTGCTTATCGTACTTTTTTTAATTTGATAAGAGTAAATAAGATCAACAATTCATCAAAGTTTTGTGGATGACAAATTTTGAAGTATTGGACAATTAAAAACGAAAAAAAAAACACACACACACACACAGGCTTTTATCTGATACGCCTTTGTAGGAATTAAATTTCCTTCCTTTTTTATTACGACAATAATACTTTTGTAAATTACAGTATGGTTTGTATAGCAGTTTCATGGGATGTTTCGTATATCTAGTATTTGGTAGTACAAAAGAAGTGACCGTTGGCCCCACGGCCATAATGGCGTTACTATCACAACATCACGTTCTAACATTGGGCGAGGACATTGCTGTAAGGAAAAAAATTTCTATTTCATCGAATGAAATTTATTTTCCGTTGCGAATATAATTTCGTGCGAGCGCGAAAATAATTGGATTTTTAACTCGTTTTATATTTAATATAAATGTTATGATACGTTTTGCAGGTACTCATATCCTTCTTATCAGGATGCATAATAACAGCAATGGGAATATTTCAACTCGGTTTTCTCGTCGATTTTATAAGCATGCCAGTGATTTGTGGCTTTTCGAATGCAGCAGCGATCATCATAGCGGCTTCACAATTGGGCACACTTCTTGGTATAAGTGGTAAAAGCGATTCCTTCATCGATTCGATCTCCAAAATAATTAATCACTATGATACCATCACATTATGGGATACTCTTCTTGGTGTTACAACGATAATACTGTTGGTATGTTTAAAGGTTAGTAAACGAGTAATCTCTATTATTACACATTAAATCCTAACACATTAGATTTCAATTTGAGTTTATAACTTCAAGTGGATCGATGATTCTTATCGACATTATCTATGTAATCATAATCATTATCGTCGAATTGATTTCAAGGAAGCTCAACTTATTATGTAATAAAACAGAATGATTTTTTAATTAATACAGTAAATACGAAAGGAAAACAATGATTTTCTTAATTAATTTAGAATTTACCTGGCAAGAAGAGGGGTACCACATTTCAAAAGATAATGTGGCTAATCTGTTTGGCTAGAAATGCGGTGGTCGTTATTATGGGTATAGTCTTGGTTTCTGTCTTATCTTTATACGGCCTGAAACCTTTCAAGATTACTGGAAATATCATGAAAGGTCTACCGCCTTTCAGACCGCCGCCATTTACTATAAACACCAAGAACAAGACTTATCATTTCTATGAATTAATTCAAGAACTCGGTGGTACCATTGCATCGATACCATTGATCGCCATTTTGGAAAGTGTTGCCATAGCCAAGGCTTTCGGTATGTTCAATCGAATTTAATATTTAAAATAATAATAATAATAATAATAATAATAATAATAATAATAATAATAATAATAATAATAATAACAATAATAATAATAAAGAACACGAAAACGAAAAAGAAAAAACCAAAATTGACGAAATAAAACGAATGAGAAACCGTCGGGTAACGAGTTTTACGCGTTAAAATTAACTTATGCACTATCTAGCGGTCTTATAAATACTTGATGGAGATATAAGCAAGAAAGTAGATCGCAAGTTGGTAATAATGCAAAACTCTCTACCATATACGTTATTTATATATACGTATATGTATGTACATAGTTCCGGATTATAGACCTACCGAGAACGTGTTATCGACTTTAAAATGCATTAATAAACGAAATAAAGGGAGAGACGTATACTTGACACGATTGTATTATCTTAAGTGAAATCAATTGATAGATTTGCATATCTCAGAATCTTTTATGATGTTAATTTATTGGTATAAGAGCGATTGTACGAAGTATTCCTACAGATTGATCCTTTTATCATTTTTTTCGTTTCCTCGTTAATTATCGTTAAAAAAGAAAGAAAGAAAAAAAAAAAAACGAAATCTCGTGTTCGACCAATTGATGATGCGCGTCCTCTTTCTTTTTCTTTCCTTATTCCATTATAGCGAAAGGAAAGACTTTGGATGCAACGCAAGAAATGTTAGCGGTCGGACTTTGCAATGTTATTGGAAGTTTCGTTAGGTCGATGCCAACGACCGGTAGCTTTACAAGAACCGCTGTGAACAATACATCCGGCGTGAAAACTCCAATGGGTGGTATAATAACCGGTACTCTGGTGTTACTGGCATGCGGCCTTTTAACCTCCGTCTTCGAATTAATCCCAAAAGCCACTTTAGCCGCCGTAATAATCGTGGCCATGTATTACATGTTTGAAGTTGACGTATTCTCAGCACTTTGGCGTACGAAAAGTAAGTGAATTTTCTTTTATACCTGTTGCATATATATGTGTGTGTGTGTGTGTGTGTGTGTTATAAAAAATTGAGAACGCCATTACGTATAATGTATTTACAGTTTAATGGGTTTCTGGGTTTCATAGGGATCGATCTCGTACCGTTGATAGTCACTCTGATATGTTGTCTCGGTCTTAGCTTGGAATACGGCATGATAGTTGGAATTGTTGTAAATCTTATTCACCTTCTATACTATACGGCCAGACCTGGCCTATTGATCGAGGAACGGGTTATCGACGATATCAACGTAATATTCGTCTCGCCCAAGCAGTCGTTGAGTTTTCCAGCTGCGGAATATTTGAGGGAACAAGTCTTGGAATGGTAAGACATTTAGATAAGATTTGAATTTGAATTTTTAGGATATATATATATACATATATTTCTAAGATATTAGGAGATAAATATTGTTGTTGTTTTTTTTTTTTTTTTACGTAGGTGTAACAGATGCCCCGAAAGTATACCCGTTGTAATAGAAGGACGTAACGTTTTGAGAATCGACGCGACAGTCGCCAAAAATCTTACACAACTTCACACCGATTTGGAAACTAGAAAGCAAAAGTTGATATTTTGGAATTGGTCGGAGAAAGTGAAAAATATTTTGACAAGTTACGATTCCTCCTTGTCATTATCATTTACAAATTGTGGCAGTATATTTCAGATATTCGCGAGTACTATGTCCTGAGGAAGGCACGAATTATTATTCAATTTCTCTCTCTCTCTCTCTCTCTCTCTCTCTCTCTCTCTCTCTCTAATTTATTCATCGAGAACTTACAATAATTAATAATCGTATAATATTTCAATATTATGACTTTTGTATGAGTTAACGTATCTGTAATGAAATAAATCCAACGATACGTTATCAATGTAATCAATCTTTGCCAAATTTCAAATCTTCAATTCGATCAATCCATCGGTCATAATATTTGCTCGAAGATTCGTCTAACGATAAGATTGCACGAGTCGACGAATCGGACATATTAAAAATTATAATATCGTAATTGACCGATGCAGTGTAAAGGTCAACGCCAAACCTATATCTCTACACGGAATTGTATCAATGATTCAAATCGACGTTTACGAAGAGATTGATGGATGATATAACTTTTTTGTCTTTTTTAATCTCACGCTCATCATCATCATCATCATCATCATCATCATCATCATCATCATCATCATCATAATCATCATCATCATCATCATCATCGGCATCGTTTTCGTCGTAATACATCGAGCGCATAAGAACGAACGAAATTATATCCAAATTGCGTGCGAATTTTGAATAGGAAAGAAAAAAAAAAAGAAATAAAGAAAATAGAACAAAGAAAAAGAAGAAGAGGAAGAGAGAGAGAGAGAGAGAGAGAGAGAGAGAGAGAGAGAGAGAGAGAAGGAACGTCAGAAAAATGTTTCGAATTTTCGTTAGACCTCGCGTAACGCGCAAGCGCTCGATTGTAGAGTGAAATTTTGAGCGGGCGCGCGCATCTTACGTATATAAAGGACCAATCAACGTGAACGGTTAAGTAGAGGGTGCTTCGATCGATGTCGCTATTCGTTGCGAGCGTGCGCCTAGCTTTCGAGGAAGCCGATAGAGCCTTAGAGAGAGCTTTCGCATCCGCGACGAAGGAGCGAACGAACGTATACCAACCGGCCGGACTAATTATTGTCCTTTGACTACTCGTGGCCAGTGATATCTTCTCGTTGTTTTCCTCTCATATTTTCGTTTTTTTTTTTCTACATTGACTTTTACTTCCCCACGTTTTAATCTCTTTCATTCTCTCTCCCTTTTCCTCTCTCTCTCTCTCTCTCTCTTTCTCCCTCCCTCTCTCTCTCTCTCTCTCTCACTCCAGTGTTTTATTTTTTTGTCGTATTTAATACAAAAGAGAAAAAAAAATAAGGAGAGGGAAAAGAAGAAGGTTCACTTGCTGATCAGAACAAAGAAATTTTTTTAATCTCTCCCTTCCACTTTCTCTCTCTCTATCTCTCTCTCTCTCTCTCTCTCTCTTATTTTCCCTCTCTTTCTCTCTTACTTTTTGCCCCCCTCTCTCTCTCTCTCTCTATCTATCTATCTTTCTCTTTATCTTTCATCACTCTCACGTTCCATTTTTTATTTCTCTTCGTTGGTGGGTGTCACTCATCGATTCGTACCGAGAGTGTGGTTCACTCACTCACCAGGGACGGTCGATGAAAGAGAATGAAGGGAATCAGTGACAAGAGGAAAGAGGATGACGCTCATAGGAAATTTGTACAAAACGAACGCTCTTCATTCGGACGATTTCGCCCTTTAAACGTGAGTACCGAACACTCACCCTTAACTCGTGTCCAACCCTCTCAAGTCTTTCAACCCGCCTCCGAAGATCGTCGATCCGTTCTCTCTCTGTGTCACTCTCATTCTATCTCCATTTATCTTTTTCCCTTTTTTTGCTTCTTTCTTCTTGATATTATAATATATTAAATTTAAGCATAAGCTTTCTATATATATATTTTTTTTTCTTTTTGTAACTTATCTATCACGGAAGTAATAAATGAATATGCTTGCACAGATAGATTAGTTCGAAATGTATACTACGGGTGCAATTATTTTTATCGTTATCTTCTTAAAGATACTGAGTTTTACTTTGAAAAGAAAAAAACAAACCCATTATTATTGTCCTTGTATATAAATATAGAAAAGAAAATGGAAATTTGGAATGGATAAAGGCGAACGATATTTGTGTCGATCCAGTTTTAACAAATTTTATTTCACACATGCGCTTTTTTTCTCTTTCTTTCTTTCTTTTCCTCTTCTTTGTTTTCGTTTTTTTTTTCTTTTAATTAAAAATCTCTGTTCTGATCGCAGCAATATCATTTCATTTCGATAACAATTAACGTGCTTTTTAATCGCGATTCTTTAAATAGTAATTTCTTGCTTCCATCTTTTTCTTCTCTTCTTTTTTTTTTTCCTTCTGGATTATACAAATAAAAGGCTAACCACCTCTATCCTCTATCTCTGTTGAACTCGTTGAAACTCACCGGTCGAGATATAGTGATGAGGTTATCAAGATGTTTCGAAATTAGTTGACAAAATTCGAAGATATCAATTTATTTCCCATATCATCATTGCCCGTGTGAATTTTGTTTATTTATTTATCCATTTTTTCTTATTTTCTTTTTTTTTTTTTTTTTTTTTTTTTTTTTAATAAAAATCAAAGTCGTCGGCGTTTTCTTTTTTTTCTTTCTATTTATAACCAATCGTCAAGAGGGTGAGCGAACCAGGAGTCTATTTTTAATTTTCTACATAAAATAATATTCTATTTATTAGCTTGCCGAAGTTAATCGACATTTTATCGTGTCGTTGTTAAAACGTTAAACGTTATGTCAGGAATAAGTACTCTGTCTATGTGTGTATGTGTTCATAACGGAGTGTATTTAGCTATGATAAGAGTGACGTTTTGTAATAGACCAAAGTATCGACATTTAAGCCCTCTTTAAAGAGAAAATGTACGATGCGTTCGATTTCTTTTTTTTTTTTTTATTTATGTCAAGACTTTGCTTTCAAAGGAATAGAAAATAAACGAATATTCTAGTTTAAATGGTGTAATGATGTCGAGCATTTAACGTTTTTTTGTTTTGTTTTCTTTTTTTTTTTTTACTCAACTTCTATAGAAGAAACGAGGACTCGATTAATTATTTCTTAATTATCGTTTGCTTTCGCTTAGACCTTTGGTTTATTTCAAAAATATTTTTCCTCGAGCTTTTTAATTTTTCAAACATATTTGGATTAAAATATAATGCAATAATGCTTAATTTTTAATATTATATACTTATATTTAATTATAACTTATATTTAAGTTATATATCATTGTAATACAATATTGTATATCATACATATTGTTGTGTATACTATAGTGTATCTTTCATTATATTATACCTTAGGATAATAATAAATAAAATATGATATATTTATCATATTATATTAATAATGTACATAAATGTATAATTTAAATCGATGGGTATCAGCAACAAGTATCACAGGAAGTACGTGTTACATAAAAATGTATAGAAATTATAACTTATCAAAAGGTATTATTAGGCATCAATAGATAATTCATAAAACGTAAGTATTAAAGAAAATCGTTAGGAACTAAATCTCATTCGACATTCTCGAATTTTATTGATTTTCGTCGTTAATGAAAATCCGTTCGTTTAAAAATGTACTCGTCGATAAGGTATATGTAAGAAAAAAACCAAATCAAATTTGGTTTGCCTTTATTATGCTCGTAAATCCGAGAACAAATTCAACTATTATCTGATAATAATTGGTGCTAGTTTGAAAAGTACTCAAATTTTTATTTCCAATTTTTTATTACGGTACACGTCGCGTGATAAAAAATAGTCGTAACTTCGAGGAGATGAAAGAAAAAAAAAAAAAAGAAGAAAAAAAGCAAAATCGAATTTATTTCAACGTACACAATCCTTCTTTATTTGTTTATCTATTTATTTATCAATTTATTTATTTATTTATTTATTTATTTATTTATTTCAGAACACGATACCGTCCTCATGCTTGGCAGCAATTTTTCTGGGTCTCCTTTAGGTATGTCCTTTATTAAAATATTATAAAATAAAATCGAATAAACGGAAAGGAAAAGAAAGGAATAAAGTAGGGAAAGTCATATTTATATATATAAAGAACCAATGAAAAGCCTTTCCTTTTTACACGATTTCGAAGTTTATTCGAGACTTTAGAACTATTCTAGCTTGTATGTATATGCACGAACACGCATACGTTTACACGCATACGTACATACATACAAGAAACTTCTTAAGAAACGTTAAGGTACTCCAGTTGCATTTTAAAGGGGGAAAATCAATACTTTGTATGGAGCGGTGGACGGTGCGAGTTAAAGAAATCTGTTTTAAGAACGCTCGTATATACGTACTTCTCGACAGGGAAAACTAATTTTCTCGATAGTGCGTGACATTTCTCTCTCGTAACGTACCGGTTATGTTTCAATAAAATTAAAGAGAGGTACGTGAATATCGTTACGATATTAGAGAAGAGAGAGAGAGAGAGAGAGAGAAACCACAAAATCATAACGTCAGAAAAGAGAAAGGAACAAAATTATTTTAAAAATATTCTAACGACGCTTTAAAAATGTGTCTGCAGTTGTCCGTGTGAAAGTAAAAAGAAAAAAAAGGAGATTCATTATTCACAAAAGAAAAAAAAAAAAAAAAAAGAAAACTAAAAAAACAGGGAGAGAAATATACATAGCTCGGCGTTAGTCGCTACGCATATATCGTGTATTATTTTTATTTTTTTTTTTTTTTACGTGTCCGTTCCATGACAAGCCGTGTTAACGTTCGTCTTCGGACAGGTCTTCTTGTGCGACAACTTCCGGTTGACTTACGTATTTACGTTCGACGTAAAATAATTTTTGATTCACCATCATAGTTACACATTAAAGTGTACCTTTAAGTTCCTTCCGTATGGCGCATTCATTTCGCGTAAAAAAAAAAAGAAAAAAAAAAAAAGAAACAAGAGGGAGAAACTTATGAGACACCCTAATATATTTACATATATTAAATTAATTATTCATCAGGGATATCCTCGAACTCTTAACACTTGTTTATATGTTAATTAATCTTACTTTCTTTTCCTTTAATCGTTTCTTTTTTCCCCTCCATTCCTTTCGGATTCGTTTACTTTTTGCTACTTTGTACTAACGATTATTGTCTCATTTACGTAGAGCTTTACGAGCATGGGTGCCCGACGATCAGGCTCCGGTGGGAGCCGAGGGAACGCCGGGATATTGAAGGAAAGGGCAAACATGTCCTTCATGCTGGTAGTCATGTTCTTCGCCGTTTTCGGCTTGATAGTTCTAACCGAGATATTTCTGATCGACGAAAGGCGCAGCGTAAATCTGAGCGGTACAGGTGCATTGGGTGGTCACAGAAATGGACATCGTTTGCCGGCGGCACCAGACCGTCCGGATTACGGAGAAATTGGAGTGAGTACTATTGGAAAATTTTTTATCGTCGTTAATATCTCCGTTAATTTTTTGTTTTTATTTATTTTCCATTCTTCTTCCTCCTCTTCCTCCTCCTCCTCCTCCTCCTCCTCTTCTTCTTCTTCTTCTTTTTCTTTTATAAATCAAGAGCACAAATCAAGCTCCTTTAATGCCACTTGGTGAAGTAATTGTAGCGAATAAAAAAAAAAAAAAAAAGAAAAAAGAAAAGACAAAGAAAAAGAAAAAAAAAAAAAGAAGAAGGAGACGAAGAAGAAGAAGAAGAAGAAGAAGAAGTAGGTCCGTTAGGTTAATAGGTAAGATAATCTAGAATAATTGCATTCGAAAATTGTAAAAGGGGGAAAAGATAAGGAGGATATTTTCCTTGACAAAGTCGTTTAATTAACGAGAAGCCATTCTGAGATGCAAAACAGAACTTCTACCGGTTAAAGAATAAAGTATAAAGTTTTGAGTTTGTTCTTTCTTCTTTGTCCCTTTTCTCTCTCTCTCTCTCTCTCTCTCTCTTTTCTTTTTTTTATTTCTATTCCTTTTTCTGTTTTTATTTTCTTTTCTTTTTATCTCTTTTTTTTCTTCTTCTATTACTACTATCACTATTACCACTACTGCTATCTCTCCAAAGTACAGGAAATCTATCCTGCGAAAAGATATCGCGTTTGAAGTTCGAGAAACGCGAGTTTTCTATTCAACGATCCTACCAGCCGGTAATCCTCTAACGTTTCCTGTCGGAAGTGAGGGAAAGCTTAGAAAGGACTTTCGAACTAATAGCACCTAGGCTCAACTTTGTACTCGGCCTCTCCTCCTGAACCACTCTCTTTTCACCCCCCCCTCTCTCTCTCTCTCCGTCTGTCTATCTATCTGTCTGTCTCTCGCTTTTCCTCCCTCTTTCTCTCTCTCTCTTTCTCTCTTAGTCATCTACAAAGAATAAAAAAAGTGGAAGTGAAAAACTTTATCTTCCATCTCCTCGCGTCACCCCTTCTTTCTACATCGATTTCTCATCCCTTCCAAACTACTCGCTAGAATATTTCGTCCTTCACTTTGATTTGCGACAAGGATTTAGATAAAAATCGTCCTTTTTATTATTTCACGTTCGCAATTGTAATATTAAAAAGGTTAAGGAGGAAGAAGGGAAAAAAGAAAAAAAGAACAAAATAATAATAACGATAAATAAAAAAAAAAAAAAAAAAAAATAAGATAAAATAAATCGAATGTTTTATTTCTCATGGAAGAAATACAATTTTTTTATTTGTGATGATGATGATGATGATGGTAGTCGTCGTCGTTAGATTTGAAATTGGAATTATCAGGTAGACTTTCATAGAATTCAATATGAAACAATTGTCGGCGATTTTTCGATCGTTGGTGGGCGTGTAAATTCATAGTTGAAAGATATAAGTAAGCGACAATGTACGATCGATTGTTTTAGATACACGTTTATATTAAATTGTTCAGGATTTATTATCAACGTTTTATCAACGTTGATCGATCGATCCATCGTCCGATAATATATTTTTTTTTCTTTTCCCGTCTTTTTTCTTTGTTTTCTTATCTCTTTTTTTGCCTTTCTCCATTCTCTTTCTTTCTTTCTTCCTTCCTTATTTCCTTTTTTTCTCGTTCTTTTTACTTTCCCATCGAACACATAAACGATCCTCGCGTCATACGCTCCAATATCGAATTATCTCTTAATCGTTTCACAGGCTGAAGACTACGTCGGCTTAAAGGGTACCTTCGACGATCATATCGGTTTATTGGTTCACGGTGAGGAGGGCGGACAGAAGGCAGCGATTCACGCGGATCCGAGGGTTCTACCAAGCTTACCGCCCAGTTTGGAAGCTCGTTTACCGCAATTAGACCAAAGCTTGAGGGTTACGCATGCCGAGTGGTTACCAGTTACCAATACCAGGTCCGTCGAATTATATATCTCAATCAGAGAAAATAATGTTACTTTTTCTTCCTTTTGTTTTCTCTCTTTTTTTTTTTCTCCCTTTTCTTTCCTAAATACAATTTTATCTCAAAATATCTCTCGACATAATAATTTTCATCCGTGTGCGTGACATATCGTTCAATGATACCTTCTCCTCAAATTCAATTTAACTTGTCGTACGGAAACGTTGAGAAACATAACCAAAAAAAAAAAAAAAAATAAAATAAAATAAAATAGAAAAACAGCAAGATAAAAAGAATTGGGTCAAATTAAAAATCAATTGGTTGATTCGGCATTTGAGAACCGTATTTGGGTGGACACCCTTTTGGGTTTGTAAACAAGAACCTTTGATATCATTGAGCCAAATAAATATCTATGTTCTTTTATTTATCTTTTGTCAATCTCTTCAAAGATATACCACACACACACACACACACCTTATACCTTACGTACTTTACGAGGCAAACTCATTTACAGATTCAAATTCTTCGTTTATTCGGCGTATTACGACGATAGAGTAGGCGGTATCAGTGCATTTGGAAAGGTCAATAAGGGTATAGTACGAGTAATAAGTGCAACGAAAACTCGAGGCCCGGAACGAGTATGGTGCAGACTTTGGTATCGTCAGCAAAACAGTGGAAATGTAACGGCCTCGGTAACGGTTGCCGCTAAAGTGAAGGTTAAATTCGTTCTTTTTCTCTCTCTCTCTCTCTCTCTCTCTCTCTCTCTTTCTTTCCCTTCCATCCATTTCTCGCAATCATACGTTTCATCTCAACTCCATGATATGATTTACAGGTGATCAGGGAAAATTGGAATTTGAAATATAGCGCCTGCTTCGTTATCTGCCCTTTACCAAAGGAATCGATCATGGCTGACAGTATACCGGAAGCCGTTAGCGTCGTAGCTAGATTAAGAGCGTCTCCAACCAATCGAATCCTCGTTTTGAATCGACCTGAGGATAGACTGAAGGACAGAGAACCATTAGCAGTATGCGTGAAACCTTTGCACTACGATTACAATCGGGTGGGTATGCGATGAAGTATTCGATTTTATTAATGATTATTTGTAATCGATGAACGTAATGAATTCATTGTAGGTATTGCAATTGGTAGAATTTATCGAGTTCTACAGATTACTTGGCGCGACTCACGTTACGCTATACAACGATACCGTTGGTACCGAGGCTGATTGTGCCCTCAAGTATTACGAGAACAAAGGTCTGGTAACCATGTTACCTTGGCACCGTTTGGACATGATCTCTCAGCGGGAAATACGAACGGAAGGACTTTTCGCGGCTTTGAACGATTGTCTTTATCGGTCCATGTATAAGTATGAATACGTAGCATTGGTCGATCTCGATGAGTTCATCATACCACGTCACAACGACACCATAGTCGATCTTATAAGGTATGATCGCGTACGATCGTAGGTGGGTCGGTGGGTGGGTAGGTTGTAGTTTCGGGGGAAGGCGTGGAGGGTGGGGTAAAAAGTAAATTACAAGATTAATGCGAAATCGAGTGGTTCGACGAATGTTCCTTTTTTTCATTTATCTTATATACTTTCAGATGGATGAGCAATCGTATGAATACCAAATCAACGGGAGCGTATTCCTTTCAGAACGCATTTTTCTATTTACAATGGGCGGACGATCCGCTCGTAATTATGAGCAGGACACCAACCGAGGCTGGCTTGATAACGTTGAAAAAGACCAGACGGAAAAGCAAGTTGCATCCGCACAAGCAACGATCGAAATACGTTTGCAAGCCGCAGGGGGTCGTTGAGGCTGGCAATCATTTCGTTTGGGAGTTCATTACTGGGCATGGTACATTGAACATGCCATTGGACGCCGCTATATTACACCATTATCGGGTATGCGAGTTTGGCGGGGATGATTGCATAAAAACACCATCGGTGATCGACAGGACGGCCTACAAGTACAGGGATAGGCTGGCGGACAATGCCGATAGAACTTGGACGGAGATTAATAACGAGTGTACCTTGCCCGAATTGGATCCCGTGCCAATAATGACGCCACGAATAAAAACAAGCCCATTGGGGAAGTCAGTTAGGTAGCGAAAGACCATCGTCGAAGTCCCATGGGACATTAGGAATTTTACCGGCACGCCGAGGGTCGCCAGGACCTATTTTTACAATTATGGTAACCCTTGATCGATCGATCGATCGATCGATCAACAAAGACGACGTATCTTTCTTTTTTTTTTTTTTTTTTTTTTTCGTGGGAGATGTCCGATCAGATTTCATATCAGGGTAATCGTAAAATACACGCTCTAAAACCCTGTTGGCTTACATGCATACATACGATACTTACGTCCGGAAGCTCAAAATCCATTCTTCCGTGTTCGATTCACGTTCGAAGGATTTCATTAAATTATATCCATGATAATACTGACCGGAGTAATCGGGGGTGGGGGGTGGAGGTGGAGGGTTTGGGGCATGAAGATAATCGAGATGATAACGCCAGATCGACGTTGCCTTCGTTGATCGATGAGGTCCGATCGAAAAATTCGTATTCTCGTTCGTTTCGCGAGATCAAACGTACAGAGGGGTGTTCATTCGGTGAAAAAAGTGGATCAACAATATTTTTCTACGTGGACTCAAAAAAGACCGGCTCACCCCGTGCGTCGTCTCGCGTTTAATTTATTATCTGACGTCTGATTATTTTTCTCTCGAAGCTTTTTTTTTTTTTTTACTTTTTTGTTTGGTTTATCACTGTCTTTCTTTCTTTCTGTCTTCCTTTTTTTTCTTTCTTTCTTCTTTTTTTTCATCCAACTTTTACGGACCCCATACTTTCTGTCTATCGTTCTGAAATTATTGTTAGGAAGCAAACGAGGATCTACTCGATAGACTGCATTGAAAGTTGAACACGTCATCGCTTAACCGAACCGCATTAAAATAACACTTTCAGCCTCTCTAAATGTTGCACAATAAATACCGTAAATATATTCAAAGTTAGAAAGATTATCGATGAAATAGTACACGAAAATGTTCTCGAAGTAGAGCCGACTTTGTTTTCACTTTATTTGTATCCGTTCGTTAGATGGAAAGTATGATGATCCAAAATACGCGATAGTAGATGTCAATGATAATCTGCTGCCAGTTAGGCCTCGAACGTATAACGTACAGCTGATATTATTTCTTTTTCTTTTTTCTTTTTTTTTTGGACACACGAGCTATACCATTAATTAATTTACACATCCATGAGATTAATATTATTTCAACAAATGCTGCCACTTGAGATTATTATCGCAGAACGTTACTATCGATTACTGTTAACTATTTGCTGATGCTGTTGCTGCTGATAATGAATTATATCGTTGTAGAGAAAGAAAAAAAAAAAAAAGAAAAAGAAAAAGATCTTCTTTAACAGAAGACTGTTAATTCGGTAGTCGTGGCCTAATTTTTTTCGGTCTAAGGTCTTTCAATCGCATTGGCAATAAACCGATATACACCAGCTCAACATTTTCAAGGTCCTTCTCTCTCGTTTCGATAATTATCAATTATTCCTTTGATTAGGTCGTGAAAACGAAAAAAAAAAAAAAATAAAAAAAAGAAAAACAAAAAAAAAATATTTCGAATGTACTTAAAAAATTTTTAACTTCATCATCTCATTTGATCGTTCCATTGTCAAAGGAACTATCCCATTGATCAATTTTATACCATCATGATATAAACGTTGAAAGATTATTGTGAATATAGGCGATGAAGATTATAAGTTTCGCTCGTTTCTTTGTTTCAGAATATCCTCTTCTGTTTTTTTTTTCTTTTCTTTTCTAACGAGCGCACTAAAAATCCGCACAACGTGTTTAAACGAACTCCCTATGCATATCCATAGGAACAATATCTGACGTAGATGTAGTTAATGTACGTACAATCTGTACTTAGAAATTCTTAATATTAAAGATCCAATAGGAGAATATTATAGAAAAGAATTATAACGATTTATAGCTAATTATTTGTATCTCGGCATTGTTCATTATCAACGAATGCATTGCTCGTCGAACAATCATAAATGGGCATTATTATTATCATCATCATCATTATCATCATTATTATTATTATCGTGATTATTATTATTATTATTATAATTATTATTGAAGATCATGCGAATTTTTTGCCTATATTCTACGCTATATGTAATATTTATGGAATAGGTGTACACGGTGGTACCTATCCTTCTCTATTTTTTCTTTTTTATTTTTTCTTTTTTCTTTTTATAATACACACCAAATAAAGCTAAAGAAAATTACCGATCGGAGTAACGATTCTTATGATTTCGTTGAATCATCGAGATTAAAATTGCTTTTAAAATTAAAAATCTTCGTCGGAATGATCGACCTTGCTGACGGATCGTTTATCTTGAGCAACCTTGCGATCGAAATTTCCAATGTCAGTTCCCCTAACAGAATTTAAAAGATCATCGTCGTCGTCCTCGTCATCGTCGTCGTCATCGAGATCGCCATCGATCAATAGATCGCTGTCGCTATCGAGTGATCCACCGCTGTCATTAGATTCCAAAATTGTTCCCCGTTGACGACCAGACATGCTGCCATAAATTCGTCGCTGAGCCATTTGCGTTCTCGACGTTTTTTCTGTATCTGCAATGATACGGCATTTGCTTGATTTAAAATTCACGTTCGACGAGGAATGTAAAAAAAAAAAAAAAAAAAGAAAAGGAAAGTATCGAGAAAAAGAAAAAAAAAATTCCTTTCTTTTTTTTCCTTATACTCGTTTTTAACCTGTTTTCACATGAGCACCCTGTTGCGTAGCTTTCTCCATATTTTGCTTTTCAACGTCGCCAAGGTTCAATCGAGATTCTTTAAGACCCGCCCCAAATACCAGATCATTTCCTTCGATCATGCTCTCGAAGCTTACATCCTCCGAACGCAATTGTTCGAGCTTCCTTTTAGTTTCCGCTTGTCTAAAACACGAAGGAAAATTAAGATCTCTTTCTTTTTATTTATTTTTTTTTTTTTTATTTATTTTCCCTCTTCCCATCGCCGCACTTACCGTTTTTCAATTCTTTCCTGTTCGGCCTTAGCCGCATCCTCGTGCAAGTGTTCCAGGTAAGAGAGATATCGAAATTTTTGCAAATAATCGTCGTATAAAATTCTCAATTCGGCTTCGAGCTTTTCGTACTCCTCCATGAAGGCAGGACGTACCTTTCTCAAAGTTTGTAGTCTCTTTTGATTTCTCTCTAATTCCGATCGACGTCTTTCTATCCTCGTGTCGAGACTTTGCTCTGTATCCTTCAAATAAAGAACAAGTATTCAAATACGAAAGATTAAAAATGGATAAATATAGGGAGAAAAGAATTTAATTGTCGTTAATAATAAAAATACATTGATCATGATTTATTCGTTGGAAAACAGTAATTGAATATTAATAACAAAACGTAAAAGTGTGATAATATAAGCGTTAAGAAATTTTCGCGGGCTTTTTACCTTCGCCATCTTGGAACAAGGTAATAAGCGAATCAAAAGATCAACTAAAATTGTATACGCACACAGAGACACACAGGGAAAGAGATACGTATATGCGTGTGCGTTTAAACTTATACGTACACGTTTAGAGTACTTTATAATGTAAATATTTATACCTTGACGTTGTCGATTTGTTTCTTCGTATCTTCTATCTCTTTTCTCATATTTTCTATGACGTCCTTCAGAGCAGTTTCTATCTCGGCAGTATCGAATTGTCTACCAGCTTTGTTGTTTCTAATATCACGGAGCTCGACTTCTCGACCGAGAAGATCAAAAAGCGTTGCTCCATTAACAGTCAAGAGACTAGCTAATTGCCTCGTCGATTTTAATTCGTTTATCTCGTCGGATATGTTGAATTCGATAATCTTATGATTATCACTTTGATTCATACTCTCGCTACCACGATTTTGTGCTTCTTGTAACAGGTTTGTTATCTTTAATAATTCTTGTACAGCATAACCGTCCGCTTGATATAATTTTTTCGTATTTAATTTCACGTTAGTATTTAATGCCTGTATAATCATTATTTCATTAATATATAATGTACATATGTATATATATATATATATATATATATATACACATATAAAAGAATAATTATCGATAATTTTATTTGTTTTCGTTACGATTAATATTAAAAAGAAAAAAAATTTTTTTGAAAAAGAACAAATACGGTTCAATCATGCCACTCTGTGTAATGCTCGATTCTGATTGGTCGAACAATTATTCCTCTTTGACTTATTATATTTCACAATAGTCTATTATTATTTCTTTGTATTTATAATTGGAATAAATAATTAATTAGTTACCATGAATTCGGCGACACTGCGTATTAGAAAAATTCTTTCGTCCTCGGTGTTGTGCTCGCAGGTTATGTCCGCATCCGGATCGAATCTTTTTACGAGCCAGACTAAAATTTCTGCCACTAAAGGAAAGTTTGGAGTGCGAAAATTCGCGATAGATATTAATCTTGGATATCCAAGTATTCTCATTGTCTCTGTAAAGTCTGTAGAATATCGTACAAAATTGTTTATTATTAATTCGTTATTAATATTTTTTTTTTTATTTGGTATACTGTAACATATATATGCGTATAGACGATAGAAAATATGTATTCGTATGAAAATAACGTGATTTTACATACTGCGTAATTCTCGAAAAGACATCCTTCTTTTTCTTTTTGTATTCTTTGTAGAAAGGAAAATAATCAATGACAGAAGTTAACCACACGTAATCGTTTTACGAGGTATATTTTGTAAGTATTTTATTCAGTTTTGTTTTCATTAACGCGGCATTCGTTACCATGACGATTACTACAAACCTAACCTAACGTTAACTATACTTTGCATCGGTGTCATGTATTTATATATGTACATATGTAGAACAGGATTTTTGTTTTATGATAGAATATACTTTACAAATCATTCATATTATCACTTTGTTTTATATATGTTAAAGTACATTTTGTACAAATTTTGTTTACTCGAGTAGTTCTTTGTTAGTAACACCTAGTCTGGTTTGCTTTTTATCTGAATGTTTTCTTTTTACTAAAACTCTTTCTCTCGCTGCTTTGAGTTGTCTCTTTCTTAGAAGTTCTATAGATTCTTTGGATATTTGTTGTGGATCTATTGAAACTCTCCTTATCCATGTTCTAAGCTTTTCCAAAGCGTCAGCTACGTTTAACTGCTGAGATCTCGTTAAATTAGATATAATTATAAATTCACCTTGTTTATTGATTTTATTTTTTGCCTAGAAAAAAGATAAGTATTTTCATTTCGTCTCATATATCTTATATCGTTCTGGTCAAATTTCTATTAATATTGTTATATCTACCTTTAACAATAGTTTGTTCCTAATTTCACTTGACAACCACGTAGCGTCCTTTACCTTGAATCTTATTTCTACTTTAGTATTTGTAGTATTCACGTGTTGTCCACCAGGACCACTACTACGATTGTAAGAGATAGTAAGTTTCTCTATTGGTATATATCCATTAAAATTAGCGGAGGAATCTTCTGGCACCTAAAAATATTATTATAAAATCTGGTGAGAATTGAAATAAGGTTATGTTGTAGAACCAGTGTTTCATAATACATTTGTTCTTTTATAAAAAATAATGTTGTTATAATAAATTTAACATTTGACAATTAACTTACAAAATTTGCTGTAAATAATTTCAATTTACTTTCAGGATATAAATTTTCCAAAGAAACTGCACTTTTATAAGCAAAAGTTGTTGGTTTGTTAATAAAGGCTTTACTCGACGTGTTAAAGATCATGACACATTGTTTGACAAAAATATTCATTGTGATTATTTTTAAATAGTTTGACGCACGAATATCAACGTTGTTGAAAAATTTTTTTTTTTTTACTTCCTATATAACAATATATTTCATCCTGTAGCACTCAAGTCGCCATGACATATTTACTTCGATATATCGACCTTTCGATATATCGGAGAAACTATCGATTGTAAGTCGACTTTTTAAATTCTCTTGTTCGCAAAATTTTATTTTCATTTCATTTTTTGCAAATATATATATATATATATATATATATATATATATATATATATATATATATATAACTATTATATATTCCATATTTGATTCAAAAAATGATTCTAACGAAATGATGTCATATAACACAGTAGGAATGCTTGCCTAATTAAAAAAAAAAAGAAGAAAAAACTCCGTGTAAAATAGTAACTCGACTAAATTTTTCGTTCGATCAATCAATGCTACAATTCTTTTTTCTTTCCTTTTTTTTTTTAACAATCGGTCACAGTTCGTATATTTACAATAAAGTCACGTAGCATTGCAATCTTTGATTACCGATAAAAATATTGAAGGATGTTTGGATACACGCAATCGGAGTCTTATGATTTTTCTTTGAAACGTTAAAAGGATTAACGAACGAGGACACTTCGACACTTTGGCATTCTAATAATTCGATTATTATCATCATCGATACGAACGGATAATCGGATAATAGTTGAGAAATATCGAAGGAATTTATAATTAAAAAAAAAAATAATCGATATAATAACCAAATAGAATAACTTGGCCTCTCTCCCTTGCACTCCCACTCTTACCGTTCCACTCTCCCTTCTCTCCTCCCTTACAATCTCAGCTCTCGTCCACCTCTCCCACCTACCCCTCCCCCTCTCATCCCGGCTAAAATGATATTTATCAAATGAAGTGTACTTTGCATCAATTTCCTAGGAATCAACAAAGAAGATTAAGCGTTCTTAATTTGAGTCTACATAAGCGATCGCGCGTCGTCTACGCGCCTCGTATACGAGCCATTGACGCAATCTTCAGTTTTGCAATCGTCCAAGGATTGCAGAAAGCCATTCTGAAAATCACGGTAATAACGGAGGAGCGATCCCCTGCAAGGACACCGAACTTCTCCTGGCTGATTGCATTTTTCCCGATGGGAATACTGTGACAAGGACAAGCAACGCCGCCACGGGTTGTTGCACTTGTAAAAATCGACGATTTGCTTTACCGATCGGAATGTTAATCTGGGAGATCTTGGAATAATCCGAAATAAATTTAAACGAAGAAAATTTTCGTAAGTTTATTAATATCGATGACAAACGTGAAATACTTACTTGATAAATAATAATGATAATCATGTTTACGTGCGTATATATATATATATATATATATATATATATATATATATTTTTTTTTTTTTTTTTTTTCATCTTTTCTTCATTCAATTCGAAGAAATTCGAGGACAAGAATGAGATTTCACTCGAAGAAAATAATAATATATTTTTTTTACTTTTTCGTTAATTCTTTCTTCGTATTTTATTTTTCAGTTCGAAGAAATTCGAGGAAAAAAATGAGATCCCACTTGAGGGAAATAACGTTGTCGGAAAGATTTCTTTCGAAGGAAAGTATGATAAGGTACGGAGTCGGCTGACTGACGCAATGGATTTTATTTCACGTGATCGACATTTTGGTCCGTCCAGGCTGTAACCAACTATCGCCGATCGTTATCTCTATCCTTTTGTCTATGTAAGTATTTACCTATCGTTACATAAATCTAATGACATAATTTGCATTCCTTAGAAACGTGCGCCTCGGTCTAACGTTATTTTCCATAAAAGTATACGCGATAATCGATTGCATGATATAACGGCACGTGTAACGCTTACGCGCGACATGCAAAACGTCTTTACGTCGTCGAATAGGTAACGGAACGTCCGTTTTTCAAGAAGATGTCATCGCACAGTCCCAACAACAACCCGTTTTACAATAACGTCTTCGATACCGTGTAACGATGCGGAATAAGGATTGCGTATATTGCAAGTGATCGGTGGTGTCGTCTTCTTCTTCTTCTTCTTCTTCTTTTGCTTCTTCTACTTCTTCTTCTTCTTTTGCTTCTTCTACTTCTTCTTCGAGAACTTTACACGTGATATCTTATGGGAACCTGCTGGATTGTGTACGCGTACACACACACACATACACACACACATACACATACACAAACGTAAAGATGTTTTCCGAAGATGCCTATTGCCAGTTCGCATACACACCTACGCACACTATTTCAATATTTAGCACTTTCTTTTTCTCCATTCCATTGAACGATGAGCTCTTACAAAAAGGGGAATCAGAGAAAACTAGTGGGTTTTAGTTCGGTCAATTACACCGATGTGAAACCACACGGCAAGAGCAATTTGCGGTTAACCTAATCGGAAATCATGATTTTTCGTCCCGTCCTTTCTTTTCTCTTTGCTTTAATTAAAACTTTTCTTTTTCTTCCTCTACCCTCTCCCCCACCACCACCCATTCACCCCTTTTCTTTACTTCTTTTTCATCATTTTCCCACGTTTTATATACTTTTACGCATACATATGTATATATATATATTTTTTTTTGTATTGTACGACCCAAGTACAAAATTAATATTAATTTATTTTCTAATTAGTATCGGAACGAGTTAATGATTTTTTAGTTGGCTAAAATGAATGTAACAACAACAACAACAACAACAACAACGAACAATTCATCTCTTTGAGGTTAATATTATTTTCGAGGGAATAGTGGTATAAGGAGTAAGAAAAAAAAAAGAGAAAATAATGTCACAAGTTTTGTTCCATTTTGAAAGAACACGAACAGCAAAAAAATAATATTCTTTCGCAGTCGGTAGGACTCGAACCTACGCTCCCAGAGGGAATCTGATTTCTAGTCAGACGCCTTAACCACTCGGCCACGACTGCTATGTTGAAATTGTTTTCCACATTGGAAAAATTGAAAATTCGTATGAAATCATGTCTAATGATCGGCGTACGAATCAAATATACCGGAAATAATCTGTCTTGATTCTTGATTCGTAATTATTCGTGGAATTAACGGGACGTATATCGACGCATATCATTCAACAATCAACGAGAATGAATCTTCGTGATAAAGAGAGAGAGAGAGAGAGAGAGAGAGAGAGAGAGAGAGAGAGATGATTATTCGATAATAATTATTTCCTATTTTTCTTCTTTCCTTTTTCTTCTGTTTCTTCTTCTTCTTTTCTTATTTTTTTTTTTCTTTTTTTTTTTTCCTCTTTCCTTTTGTTTTTTCTTGATGCCTTTATAAGCGATCCAATCACGATATTACGATGGGTGGGCGTAGAAAATGGAAGGCTATTGCTCCATATGTGGTATCACGGATTGTTTATCGTTTCGAAGCTTAACGGAAAACCTATAAGAATTATCATCTTTTATTCCTTTCATAATGGATTACGTACATGGCACATCCTTATCTCTTATATTATTGCCTTCCGGAACCGGATCTGTATTATTCCAGACACACTTAGCCCGAAGGAAATTACAATGGCGTGTAAGAGTTAATCATTCGTAACGTATTCCATCTTCCTGGTCCGATCTCCATCTCATCAACATTTTTAATCATCGATTTCGTACGAAAATTATTGAACAGTCGATTCGTGGAAAAATTCTTTGATCGATCGAACGATCGATCGATCGATTGATTGATTTATTTGTTTATTTTATTTGGATTTTTTTTTCTTCGTTATTTATTTGTCTTGCTTCTTTTCTTTTCTGTTTTTTTTTCCCTTCTTACGACTGGCCATAGATATCCATATTTAATGTAACTCATAAAAATTTTTTCTTCGTCCCGTATCATCCTACATGAATACATACATACATACATACATACATACATACATATATACATACATATATTCTCGAAAGCCATCTTGTTTCAAAATGGCGAGAAGCGAAAGAGAAAGACACAGACAATCCATATTTAATTTCGATCTCTACGGTATAGTAGAAAATCCGTGAAGATTTTTATTAGCCATTTTACATTCCTCATTATATACATGTATTCGTAATACGTTTTGCCATAGTCTTTAACACCTTCACTTTTCTCTTTCTCTGGTAAGAGACAGCCTCGTGATAACTGGCATCTTAGAGATTCATTCGTGTTGTTTTGGTTTACCTCCGTTGATCGCCGTTCGATATATTATAAGAATTTACATATACACATATGTGTATATATGTGTGTATGTATGTATAATGTAGTCGAATTGCAAAATACTTTATTATTAAAGGATCAAAAGTCCTTTCGATGGAGGATCAAAAAATTGGATAAAATTCTGAAAGGTTCCTAGTAACTATTTGGTGACATTAAACAAATCAAATACATCGTAGCCTGTTGTCGCGATACGAACGAACCAAGATGATTTCATTATAGATATTAAATCGTCTTATTCATGTTTACCCTTTACTATTTTCTTTCTTTCTTTCTTCTTTTTTTTTTTTCTTTCTTTCGATCGTCATCTTGGACTCGCAAAAATGTCATACGGGTAAACGTGAATATATAATTTGCGCATACCTATATGCGTATTCAGAGAATTATAAATTCTAAGAGGCGAAATCGGTTGACTCTCGACGAGGTCATATCCTTATGTCGTCAGCCGCAATTCCGGAGTTTCCATAAATATCAATTACGAGATCGAATCAAATGCAAAGTTTCTTTCGCGAGGATAGGTCTATCGTGATATCTAAGAAGATCGCGTGTCGTCGTCACCGTTACGTTAATGCTTTAGAAAATGGTTGATTGTTTAAAATTGTGTGCTGCTTTTATTTGTTTTCTGTTCTTTCTTTATCTTTTTTATATCTATTTTTGTTCGTTCTCTCTTCTCTTCTGTTCTTCTTTTTCCTTCTTCTTTTCTTTTTTTCATATTTTTTCTTGAACAAATATTCACAGAAGATCCGATACGTTTTATTACAATCATATTCAGAAAATACGAGATAAACAAGCTCGTAAAAATAGAAAATAGTCTTCTCTGGCCTCTAATGGAATCCTTGCGATTCTAATCTCACAGACTAAGTTTCGTTTTCGAATATTCGCCTTTCTATCTTCCGTATGATCTGTTAACCGCAATTATGATCTAGGAAAAAATCTGACCATCTCAAAGGAGAGAGAGAAAGAGAGAGAGAGAGAGAGAGAGAGAGAGAGAGAGAGAGAGAGAGAGACATTCAATGGTGATAACTATGAAAACGTAAATGGTAATCATTTGAAGGCAGTCGGTTGAATCGGAGAATGCATTTAACGTCATTTCGAGTGTTTCATGACTGTGAAGTACTTAGAAATACTATTCTAATTTGCGTACAGGTTTGATGACGCAATCATAAGACTTTTCTAACGTCGAAATAACGTCAATCTTTCCTTCCTCCTTTACGTCCGTTAATGTACTTATTAATTGGTGAAAGTACGGTATTATAAATGTGATTTTTCATATCTCAGACAAATTGTCTCACAATATTCTTAATTATGTAATATTGAT
>OU427004.1:2946495-3076495 GCA_911387935.1 Dolichovespula saxonica | reverse complement strand
CTCATAGTCACTCTCGCTGCTGATACGGTGGCCCGTATGACATACTGACACAGAAATCGAATTATTTGGCTCTGGCCAGGCACAGAGAAGTAACAAAGAGTATAGTATAGGGTGGGAGAGTAGTAGGGGATGGCGGAGGGAACGGTGAGGTTGAGGGGGAGGGGAGCCGAGGAGGAAACGAGGGGAAGAGTTATTCGTTCGAAAGACCTCGAAGAATCCTTCGACGATTATTATTTTAGGAAATCGAAAGGAGGAACGAGTTTTTGTTTTGTCAATCGTTTATTTAATCGTTTTATATATATATATATATATATATATATATATATATATATATATATGTAAACCCCTACAGAGATGGGTTTTTCTTTTTTTTTTATATTTTTTTTTTTTTTTTTTTTTTTTTATAAAAAGAAAAAGAAATATTAAAGAACGGTTTGTCTCTATATGTGATTTATTGGAATGGATCCTATCGAGGATATTTTGTTGTTGGATATATGAAAAAAGAAATATAAAATAATAAATAAATAAATAATAATAATAATAATAATAATAATAAAAAAGAAGAAATCCTAAGTGGTGGGTGATACGACGTAGATCATCGCGATAATTTAGTATTTTCGATTCGAGCCAATGTATTGTGCTTGTGATTTTTGTCTACTCTTTCTTTCTTTTCTTCTCTCTCTCTCTCTCTCTCTCTCTTTTCTTCTTCACCTCTCCCGCTTTTTGTCCAAATAGATGAAAAGAATAGAATTAAAAGGATCAGCCCCGTGTCAATGATCGTTATTGTGCGTTCCACTGGTAACTCCGTATAGGGAGGCTCGTTTGTAAAAAGGAAAGAAAAAAAAAAAAAAAGAAAGAACATTTCGTCTTCGTAAAAGAAAAGCAATGCGAGATCTCGTTTATTCGTGATCGATTAGCTCGAAAAATAAAAAATAAAAAAAAAACAAAAACAAAAAAACGGAAAAGAAAAAGAAAAACAGTCGTCTTTGTTCCTAAGAGACTACGACAAGGGGTTTTTCTGCAACAACGATGTCCGCTCGTTGCAGTCGCTTTTTTGCTCAGCTATCTTTCTTTTCTGTTTTTTTTTTGGCTCGTCTCGTTCGTTTGTCTTTTTTCCTTCCATTCTTTTTATTAACAATTGTTTTTTCTTTAAATATAATAACCGACTCCGTTCTCTCGTTCGTACCGACGGCTCCTAGAAATCGTCTTTTGTATATCGAAATCTTTTTTTCTTCCTTTCTTCTCCTTCCCTTCTTTTTATTTTTATTTTTTTTCTTTATTCGAATTCTTTCTCGAATTTAACATGCTCGAAGCAAAAGGCCGATAGAGTAGAGATATACGTAAAATCCCCCTCCCCTCCCCTACCTACCCACCTCCCACCTAGCCGTATAGTGTGTGGAGCCGCGACTCTCCATTGCAATGGCACCACGATGGTTGTGCGTTGCAGTTGTTTGTGCCATTACAGGTCGCGAATGAAAAAGGAAGAAGAAACCGGTCGTCTTTTTCTCTCCTCGCGCAACACTTTCACTGCGAGTCCCGTGACTCGTCCCTCTTCGCCCTCCCTACCCCCCTCCCCCATCCCCCTTCCCCTTACTTCTACCCTCCTCTCGTTGTCCTCCTTTACGGAATCACTCGGTACGCGCGTTCCGTGCCGTAAAAACTTTTGTCCAACTTCCTACAATGCGTTATGCCCCGTGGCAATGGACAAAAGATATTCCGATTAATACGGAATGAGGAAAAATAGCGGAGGACCATTTTCAAGATCAACACCGTACTCCCCAACTTGTGCGCGTATATTCCATTATTCGTCCATTTCTTTTTTTTTCTCTCTCTCTCTTTTTTTTTTTTTTACGTCCCGAAACAACGAAAAAGTTCTTCTCGTATTTCTTTCGATGGAAAGGAAGATAACAATGAACGAAATAAATAAAAAAGTGAATGATAGAAATAAATTGAATGTAAGAGGAAGGAGAAAAAGTAAAAATGACAAAATTTCATTTTCTTCGAACTCCGCGTGCGCGCGGTGGTCGGCTAGGCGATTTAATATTTCGGATGACCTTCAGAAACGTCCTATTTCCTTCCAAAGGAGCCCTCTTGTTAATTCTCAAGAAAGGATTTACGTCATTAAGATTTGAATCGTTTGTTAGGTAACGCAAGGCTATATTTGAATTTCTAATCGTTTAACGAACTCGATAAGATTCTTCTTCTCTTTCTCTTCTCTTTCTATATATTTCTTTTTTCCTTATTTTTTTTTTTTTTTCATAATTAAGATCCTCAACGGATTATTATTTTAATAAAATTGTCCCCTCGAAGGTGACACGTGAAAATGTTTTCTACGATTAAAACGACGTATTTTTTTTTTCTTTTTTTCTTTTTCTTTTTTAAGTTGAATCTCTACGTATTTGCGTTTAAACAACGAACCTACCCGGCATCATCATCTTTTCACGGCTGACCACATGGCCCATAACTACTGACGATTGATAGAGCCTCACATGACTGCCGTCACGTTGTCCGAACTCGCTTTCTTTACGTCTATTGGAAAGCCGAAGGACATTTTACTCGTACTCGTAAAAACAAGAAAAAACCGTTTAATTGATTACAAATATGGGGAAACAATGCGTTCCAAGTTCTAAGGGGATTACCTTTAACGTCTAATCGTAATCTAGCGAATGGATTGGATCTTGGAAAAAAAGAATGACAAAAAGGAAAAAAGAAAAGAAAGAAAAAAGGAAAAAAAGAGTTCTCTACTCGATCGATGATCTTGTTCTCTCGAAAAAATTTCTTTATTTCTTTCTTTTATCCGCTTTGTTTTTTTTTTCCTTTTTTTTTATGATCGTGGATCTGATTGTCAACCAATTACGAACTTAATTCGAAGTAAACAAAGAAAAAAAGAAAGAAAGATCAAGGGGCGGAGGAGGGAGGGAAAAAATATTAGCATTATTATTCGAAGATGAAATTAATTGGGATTGATAATCTTTGGCTCATAGATCGTAACACCTTTCGTTGTTCTATGTTCGATAATTGTTTCGAACTATTATATAGACGTATTGGTATTGAGATATGATTTATCCATGATACGGATTTTTCTTATTCGATTATATGAGGAAACCCATGAGATCACTAAAATATCCTTTGACGTGATCTCACGTTCGAACGTCGTGAGTTCAAAGCTCTGAAAGCAGGAAGTTATAAGTTACACCCTAGAGGCAAGAATTACCTTGGTCTGATAGAATAAATCCTGCATATATATACACACACAAACACACACATTTATATATATATGTATATATATATATATATATATATATATATATATATATATATGTATGTATAATATCCTATCTATTCGATTAGTTGTCGTCGCGTTTCTCATTTCAGACGATAGTCGTTGCAAATTCAATTAATTCATAGAATTTTGCTGAAATTTATTCAACGGGTTGACAAATATTCATGGATCGAGTTTTCGATAAAACGTACGAATATATGGTAGTACATACATACATCTTTCGAAAAGGAGACTTTCGTTTTGTTTCTTGCATATTTTCTTTTTATAATTCCCTAGACGATATAAACGTAACATTTCACTTCCTTCTTCTTCTTCTTTTTTTTTTTTGATTTAATTTATTTTTTCTCTTTAAAATCTTACAACCAAGTCACGAGCAAGATGATCGCCATATATTCGAAAGTTTTTGGTATTTTTTGAAAAAAAAATTTCGCTGAAACACGTATAAAATTCTGACATTTCGAATATACCAAAAGGACTTTTTTTGTGGATTTGATATTTTTCAATTTAATGTTTTTTATTTTTTATTTTTGATAACGTACACATTTTTGTCATACATATATACATATATATTTCTTTATATATAGTTTCAGTTTTATTTATACATTTTGCGAATATTAAAAAAAAAGGATACATGATAATACGTTTGTTAATACAGTCTGACAATGTCTTGACACTGTCAAGGTTATTTAATATTTCAACAGACACACACACATACACACATACACAACACATACACGGGCGTGCGCGCACAAAAAGATTAATTAATATTTCCTTTCGAACGTACGATCTATCATTTTGAAAGGAGCAACCGTTTTACTACGTTAATGGAATTCTTAATCAATCTGGTTACTGAAGATGCAATTGCGTGCATAAGGTGAAATTTTTCAAAACGAGATGCAATATACATTATATATATATATATATTTTTTTTTTTAATATATTACATATATATATTATATACATTATATATACATATATATGTATGCATATATGTTTATACATTGGATTATAATAATTATAATAATTTGCCGTTTATCATATTCGTATAACCCGATGGAAGAGAATGATTATAATTATAACTCAAGAAAGCATTAATAAAACATGGTCCCGATTATGCTAATTATTTCAAGGAATAAATGTCATAAAGTTGTTGTGAGAAGGTGGACATTTTTTTTTCTTTTATATAAAATTTGATGAAACTAATATCGTTTTATTATTCACATGGGCACCCCTTGCCGAACGTTCTTCGGGGACTTTCTTTCAAACGCGAAATCTATTTTTCCTCCTTTCGATACGATTGATTCGAGCGCAACGATCTAATAACGTCACGAGATCGTTAATGACTCAAAGACTTTGTCGTAATTGCCTCTAATGCGAATCACGTTACCTGTTAACTGATAATCGATACCAAATACAATCCAATATCGTGAGTGCCATTGACGTTTTCAACGTGGTATACGGCATTTTATCGATAATACCATATAGTTCAATTACAGAACTGTGCTCGTGTACGTGATTAGCGTCGAGTAGTATTAATTAGAAAACGGATCTCGCTATCGGTCGCGCTTTTATTCTAATAAATAAAATTTCCGAATGAAATTTAAATCCCAGACGAGAAAAGGAAGCTTCGACATTCTAATTTACGTACCGGCAGGACCGTCATCGTACGATTAAACATTCCGCAATGGACAGATTTCTCGTTAAACGAGAATCGAATCTTCGAACAGATGTCGATTGTCAGTTAATTCCAAGATTTTTCACGTTAGTTCTTACGTTATCAACGATAATCGATGATTCATCGTCTATTAGCCGTTCCGTCAGCGATGAAATTGATGATGGATTCTCAATTTCACAAAGTAGCTACTTATTGACGCCATCATCGTCGCCGGCGTCAATCGTTTTATCAAAAACAATCATGCTTCGTGAAAATTTTAATCCTCGCTGACGCACGTATTCGCGTCATAGTAAATGAGAAATTAGATTTTTATTTAACGATCGAACTAATATATCCCACGGTATCGAGGTTACCACTCGTATTCGTGTGCCATCTAACCGGTAATTGGATTAAATCTGGGAATCGACGAATTAATTCGTGGAAATCGAATGCGATGATGGTAAAAGGATTTCCATTGGTGTAGTTCACGTCGATTAGGACACACCGTCGATTGAACGAACCAATGAAAGTTCGATCTGTCCTACGGTCATATTGTCGTTATCCGAAACGTTAACGATTAACTCTCATGCGATATCAACGTAGCGATTTATCTAGCGATGTGATGCGAATGTAATTGCAAAAAAAAAAAAAAAAAGAAATTTGTTATTTATTTAATTTCAACGGGTTCGACGTATCAGATAAATGAAAGCGTTAAGAAACGCGAAATCGAGAGACCAATGTTTTCTATGATGTTTCCTTTGATTCATACAAACGCGAATTGAAAAGGCATAAATACGTAACGCGAGTCCAACATCTATCATAGACGAGTATCGAATGTCCTATCTTAGCGAGTCTCTTGCGGATATTTTTTCTTTCTTTTTCCTCTTTATCTCTTTTTCTCCTTTTCTTTTGCACGCGACCGTTCAAGGTGGGCGGTATATTACGTTATGGAGGACAACGATCATACCAAATAGATCTTAGATCGTACGTATAGAAAAAGAAATTCTCTTTCGACGGAATTGTTATAAGAAAAGAAATAGTATTCGAATGCGGTGTTAGTCGCTTTATTAAAAGAATAACGTTAGAGACTGTCTCGTGCAATTCGATACGAAGGAAAAGATAAAAAAAAAAAAAATAAATAAAAAAACGGAATGAAAGATCGAGTGCCCCGTTCCACGAAGAACGAGTCAAAGGGTGGTGGTAAACATCGATGGATCGAGAGAAGAAGAAGAAGAAGAAGAAGAAGGGGATCTCTTTAAACCACGCTGGAGTGCAGCCACCGTACTCACTGTTAAGTAGTCTCGCTTGATAGCCGGATTTCACGGGCTTCGCAGTGTCCAGGAAAGAGTGTCGCCTCGATTCGTAAAATAATTCGTTTAATTGTAAATAAATAAATCAACTAAACAAAAGTAGATAAGTAAATAAAGTATATAAGTAGACAAATTATAGAAAAAGAAGACAGGAAGAAGGAAGGAAAACGAAGGAAGATAAAAAAGAATATATATATAAGAAGAGAGTGAAACACAGAGCAGAGAGAGAGAGAGAGAGAGAGAGAGAGAGAGAGAGTTAGAGAAAGAAGACGAGCAAAATATTAACAGAACAACCAAAAGAAGAAAAAGAAAACGGAATAAAACAAGGAAAAAAAGAAGAAGAAGAAGAAGAGAGAGAAGAATTCTTCTTCTTCCTGGTAACACAAACGAAGAAACCTTTCATCTTTCTCTCCGATCTACAGTCCGTTATATACGCGTACATATATACGCACGTATACATTTAACCGAACGGAACCTTTCTCTCTTGCAAGAGAGAAACGCATGAAGAAAGAAAGAGAAAGAGAGAGATAGATAGATAGATAGAGAGAGAGAGAGAGAGAGAGAGTTTTCGGACGATCACTTCAACAAGTTCGACTTCATTTTTTTCTTCGTCGCTCTTATCGAACAATCAACGTACTTCTTCTTCTACTTCTTCTTCTACTACTTCTTCTTCTTCTTCTTCTTCTTCTTCTTCTTCTTTTACCTCTCCTTATTCCTCTTGTTGCTTACTCGCTTACTCGTTTGGTTGTTAAAAAGAGTAAGTACGCGAGCGCAGAAGCACGCTCTCGCTTTCACTCGCGTCCACTCGCCTCTTCTTCCTCCACCACCTCCGAGCATCGGTATTACCACCACCATCACCACCATTACCACCATCACCATCACCATCACCAGCACAACTGCTACTACTACTACTACTATTACTATTACTATCACTACTATCACTACTACTACTACTACTACTACTATTACTACTTCTACTACTACTATCGCTACTGCTGTTGCTGTTGCTGTTGCTCTTGCTGTTGCTACTACCAGCTCCGTCATCGTCATCGTTTTTACTCTCCAGTGCTATACCTACGAAAGGACTATCGCCTTCTCGTGGTCTCAGTTTGCCGTCGGACCGGCACCGTTACCGACGCGTGGACTCTCCTCTTATTATCGGTATATACTCGCGTGTGGAGCCCTCCAAAAGTAATAATAATAATAATTATTATTCGTTACTATTTTTATTATTATTATTATTATTATATAATTATTATTATTATTATCATCATTATTAACATTATTATTATTATTATTATTATTATTATTATTATTATTGTTGTTATTGTTGTTGTTGTTGTTGTTTTTGTTAATATCGTTGGAGGGGAGGGAACGGAAAAGTCGCGATTGAAATTATTTCGGGAGATCGTTTGTTCTCCTCTTTCTTAATTATTTTTTTTTGGGGGGGAGGGCTTTTCTTTTTTTTTTATTTTTTTTTTTCTTTCTTTCTTCCCTTTCCTTTCGTAAATTCGTTTCTCAAGAAATAGAAAGAGAGAGAGAGAGAGAGAGAGAGAGAGAGAGAGAGAGAGAGAGAGAGAGAGAGAGAGAGAGAGAGAGAGAGAGAGAGATAGAGATAGAGAGACAGAGAGAGAAAGAGAAAGAGAAAGAGAGACAGAGAGAGAGAGAGAGAGAGAGAGAGAGAGAGATCAAGCTACTTCTACGTTTCGATCGTCTGTGAAATTTTTATATCGAAGAATCATGGCGATTGGAATCTCGAAGAAAACGAGCAACTTCAGTTTTGTCAGGTAATGTTTTATATATATATATTTTTTTTAAATTTTATTAATTAACATTATCGTTCGAAAACTTTTCTCTTTGCGATTTACGATCGTAATTTCGAGGATCGATGAGAAATCTTTGATGATCGATTATAATGGAATTATTCGAAAGTAGACAGCTGAAATTATTTGCAATTATTTATACATTTTCTTTTCTCTCTCTCTTTTTTTTTTTTAGTATTATTAATCGTTTTGGCTTTCAGTCAATTACGTTTGTTCGAGTTAAACGAGGACTTTTCGAATATTAAGTTTCAATAATTAACGTGATTTAATTGAGATTTGTATTAATAATCGCAAAAAAGAGAGAATTTTTTTAAACGATTCCTTTTAAACTTACGATACAAGTATCATAATATTCTTTTTATATTTGTAATCGTTGAAATCGATATCGTTGTTTTTCCATACTGGAAATTGAAACTTTTAAGTACCTCTGTATCTCATGATTTTAATAATCCTAGCTAGCAAAACTAGTTTGCAATCATCAAGTCGAAATTCATATTTGACTCATTACTTTCGACACTAGACCCAACATTTTTTTCTCAAATCCATGTAATTTTCGTTATTTACAAAGTAACATTTTGTCACACTCCGTGCAATTTCAGGACTTAAAATCCATTGCAATTTGAAGATTGTCATTAAAATTTAGTTTCAAGTTAGGCAAGCAAATACGTGAGAGTCGGGATACTAATTCTAACCGTAGTTAGTGGTTCGACTTAGGTTACACTTCGAAATCGTTGACAATCGATTAATTTAAATCCAATACAATGGAATTTCTTTTGAAATACAACAAAAATCGAAATAGAATAATCGCGTATGAAGATATCAGTTTCTAGAAAAAAAAACCGATTTAATTTTATTTATCGATTGAATCGATGTTTTCATAATTCTAACATTTAATCGAACGAATCAACAAGCACGTCAAGTGGAATAATGATTTAATGATTCGTAATAAAATGATTCATTTAAATTACGTCGAAATTTATTATCGTGCAAGTTTTTTTTTTCTTTTTTTTTTTCTTTCTTTTTCTACAGTTCCGTTTGTATGTACAATAAATTTCGTTGAGCGCTCGTGGGATTAATGAAAAAAATCGACGCTTTTACGGTGAATTCCTTCACGACGACGAGACGAAAACAAATAAAACGGATGGAAATACTGAATTTTGAAGTATTCGATGATTGAATATTAATATTGGCATTGCTTATAAATAAATTTTACTTTTTTTTTTTTTTTTCTAATAACAACGTATATTAATAGCACTCTTCCGTACTCTCTAAATTGAGTGGTTCACGTGACGGTAAAGGAGAGAAGGAAAGGAAGAAAATGAAAAGATGAAGAGAGAGAGAGAGGGAAGAGAGAAAGAGAAAAAGAAAATCGATCGTGTAATTAGCTAGAGAATCGCGTAAGCTTCTCTCGTGTGATCGTCGAAGCGAAATTATGTATAGTACGATCTAACTCTGTATATCGTATATACGTATATACACACATAGATACATAAGTATGTGCGTTTAGGAAAAGCCGAATAAGAAGGTGTAATATAGGAGAGTTCTTGGAGAAATCTCTCGTTGAATAACGGGAAACATGGACGTTAATTTTGCACCAACTTTCGGCCGGTACATCGACAAAATTTATTTATATTTATTTGTTTATTCGTTAATTTATTTATCTCTTTATCTTTATTCTTTATTTCTCGTTTCTTATCTCTTTCCCGTCGTCTATCGTATCATTTTTCTTTGTTTTCTTTTCTTATTTCTTTTTCTTTTTTTTTTTTTTTTTCTTTATCTCTCGAGTTTAATCATGTGAAATTACAGATTTAAATATCTTAACTAATTATACAAAGTTTCTATGAACGTGGTAAATATAAGGAAAACAGAAATATTAATGTTAATTAACGGACTATAAGATGCATTTAACGCATGTATTTTATCATCATAACTCTCTCTCTCTCTCTCTCTCTCTCTCTCTCTCTTTTTCTCTATACATATGTATATATATATATAAGAAAGAGAGAGAGAGAGAGAGATTGTTCGTAACAGTTACAAGGTATTACAAAGTATATATAACTTGTAACTGTTACGAACAATCCGTTTAAAAGTTTCACATTGATATTTCGCACATGATTTGCTCCTCCTCTTCTTCTTTTTCTTTTACTTTTTTTTTTGGTTCTTTTCTCCTCCATTACAATAATAACACGCACCGTTAATTTCCACGGAAGTAGAAAGGTAACGATGTACGATATTACGACGTGTAACAAATCGTATCTCTTTTGCGTCACGTATACCCATAATTTCATTTTATATATATATATATATATATATATATATATATAAATAAATAAATAAATATATATATATATATATATACGCGTAAGTGTAATTCATATATAATATATGTATATATATTATATATATATATATGTATATGTAAATATATATATCCGTATTAATGATTTAGTATCGCGTTAAGTAATTACAGTCATTGTTAGTTATAAATACACGTCGAGGATGAGCGAACTTGATATCTACGTATCGCATACTGGTTATGAATTATTTATGCGAACGGCAAGAATTCAAAGAAAGTTCCATATTTTCGAAACTTTCACCCTCGTGAATGCTCCTAGATATATATATATATATATATATATATATATATATATATATATATTTATTGTCGCGAACATTTCATTGCTATTACCATATAATTCACGTATTTATTCTTTACAAATAATATCGTAACAATGATTTCGATAATATATTAAACATTCGTTTGTCGTTGAGTAAGAGAGAATATATATATATTATTCTTTTCTCTCTTTCTCTCTTATTTATAGTTCAATAAAATTTAATAGAATCACATTGTTTCAGCATATGAAACGACGAGGTTGAATTTTAATATGAACTTTATTTTCATTTATTTCTCTCTCTCTCTCTCTCTCTCTCTCTCTCTCTCTCTCTCTCTACCAATTATACGACGAATATTTTAAATTTAATATTATACGTGTGTTACGCGAAATGTTATGCGAAATATAACGTATTTAACGTCGACATTTTCATATCGTTCCTATCATCGTATGAAAATACATACATATTTAAAATGAAAATGAAATACTTGTTACCGTCATGTCGACGTCTATCCTAAACGGATATATCAAATTCCACGAATTCGACATCGACAACGACAACGTTTTTTTCTTCTATCGTTCTTATCCCGATATAAAAATACATATCAAAAAAAAAAAAAGAGAAAAAGAAAGAAAAAGTGATCTTATTATTTTCATCCAAAGATCGGTTCTAACAGATACATCGACTGCAACGAAATTCCTTTAACATTGACCTTCTCTTATCGCTCTTATCGTTCTGCTAAAAATACGTACATAATAATAATAATATTAATAATAATAATGATGATGATGATGATGATGATGATGATGATGATGATGATGATGATAAAGAAGAAAGAAAGAAGAAAGAAAAATAATGGTTATAAATTTTAATTAAGGAAAAAATTGCACAACAAATGGCCTGTTAAATAAATCGAGTTAAATAGGTCAGGAGGTTATGACCGTCGGTGGTCTAACCTAATGCCGTTCAATGATCATAGAAGATGTATAAGTAAGGATGTAGCGAGTAAGGTAGTGGTAAAGGAGGATAACGACGCCGTCGATGATGAAGTCAAGGAGAGCAAGTTTTCGCGATGATCTCCGATCGTTCTACGCCATACTCCCTCATCCTCTCATTCACTCTTACTTACTTAACGTGACGATAAACAGTTCGAGTGTACTTTTATCGAACAAATTCTATGTATCTTCCTGCTTCTCTTTGTTTCACCTTTGAACGAATCGTCCCGATGACGTAACACGAGAGTATTATAGCACTAATGAAAACGATTTGCACGTGCACTTTTTCTCTTTTTCCCTCCCTCTTTCTCCCTCTCTCTCTCTCTCTCTCTCTTTCTCTATCTCTATTTCTTTCTCTTTCTCTCTCTCTCTTTCTCGTGGAACTAAAAGGATTCTATGCAAAAAAAAAAAACATGTTCTTGCATAAGCGCCAGACAAATGCCAAGAGTCTCGACTCTCAACCTGTTTTTTTTTTGTTTCCTTTACATTTTTCGTTCTTACTCATTTTTTTTCTTCTTTATCTTTTTTTTTTCTACTCCTTTCTTTTTTCCTTTCTTCTTTTCTAGACAAATATTTTCATAACATACTTTTATCCTAATACTACATGTCAAATTTTTATGTGTATATATATATATATATATATATATATATATATATATATATATTTATTTATGATGAAATTCAAGTGGTTCCTTCGTTGATCGGAGTATAGTCTAATCAAATCCGACAAAGGGAAAATTATTATTTAATCGCGACGGATAACGCGTCGCGGAAAAACCATTGGGATATCAATTTCGTCGTATCGATACGAAAGAAAATTTTTTCGTAGGTAAGGATCGATCGTTTAATCGTAAAAAAAAAAAAGAATAAATTTCTTCGTAAGGACACTGCAAAAGAAAATATAACGCGACGTGATAACAACACACACGTGCGATCTTGATCGATTAGATGTATCTCCATTTACATACATATATCTTATCGTACGTTGAAGAGAAAATTATTTAATCTCTCGACGGACATAAGTAAACACGCGCGTAACACAAAGATCACAATGTCGTTGTAAAAATATCGTACGAAGTTCGAATGAGTCGTGGGTTCATTGCATTAACCGTAAAAAAAAAAAAAGAAAGAAAAGAAAAGAGAAAAGAATAAAAGGGAACTTTCGTCGCGTGACATTAAACAAAAAAAAAAAAAAAAAGAAAGATAAAAAAGGAAGATTAATAAATAAAATCGAAATAAAAAATAAAATTAAAATGTATTTATACGGGAGGACGATTCACAGGACGATACCTAGACGCAAATCCCCACGAATATGTTGCCCAATACTTTTTTGTTTTTTTTTTTCAACAATCTACTCTAAGGCGAACGCCAGTTGAATCAAGATCCCATTGAATGGAGTTTCTTGGGTAATCCGTGCTGTTGGTTCTCGGACTATCGTCCGATTAATCGGAAACCCAAAGAATGTTTTTTTTTTCTTTCTTTTTTTTTTTTGATTTTTTTTTTTTCACGGGACGACACGTTCCTACCGTTCTTTCTACGAGCGTTTCATTCTCCTCGAACGATCTCGAAATCATCGGTCCTAATTTAGCGATTAGCGTAATCCTACGACGACCTTCACGGAACGTTCCTTTCGTCTCCTTCTAAAAAGGAGAAAAAAATAAATAAAAAACAAAATAAAGATCTCGCGTACGTGGTCCACGAATACGCCATCTCTCTTTCTCTTTCTCTCTTTCTCTCTTTCTCTTTCTCTCTTTCTCTCTTTCTCTCTGTCTTTCTCTATCGAGCAAAACGCGTTCGGCCACTCTCGACGATCGAATCGAGAAATACTTTCACCGATCTCGAACACTTCCTCGTGAACGCATCGCCTTCCATTTCCTTCTCCATTCCTATCGATACACCATTTTCCCCGTTTTATTTAACTTCTCATATGCCATTTATATCGATCATAATAGTACCTATACTTTTTCTTTTACTCCATTCTTTGTTCTTTTGATTTTGTTTTTGTTTTCCTTTTTTTTTTTTTAAATCGATCGATACGAAAGAAAAAACTACTTCAATGTTCTTTACACCGATTTAAGTGTGTCCTTGACACCATGAAACGTTTCTCTGGCATTTTTGGGGCTACATAGGTAGATTTCCAGACAGGCTCGTCTCGTATATACGAGATAGAGAGAGACAGAGACAGAGAGAGAGAGAGAGAGAGAGAGAGAGAGAGAGAGAGAGAGAGAGAGAGAGAGACGAAGACGACGACGACGACGCACGTGTACGTCTCGCTCTCGAAGAAAGATTTCTCCGGTTTCCGTTGACCCACTGACACTGAATTATGCTCGACGGTCGGCTGGCGTGTGCCTTGGCTTCGTGACTACGTTCCGACTATACCTAGTATCCGTCTACCTGCTCGGTCTATGTACGCGCTATAACGCACGTTTCCATTAACCAGGGACACCACCACACTGGATATGTCCATAAAAGCGTTACGTTCGCTTGAAATACCATCATTAATTCTACGTGTCTAATAAAGTTCCATAAGAATTTATAATAATAATAATAATGATAATAATAATATATATATATATATTGCGAACACTTTTCTTTTTTTTTTGTTTTGGTTACTCTCTTCCTTTTTCGTCTTACTTTTTCTTCTTCTTCTTCTTCTTTATCTTCAATTAACGAACCATTTTTAAGAAACGTTAGGAATAATGGTGATGCATCAGTAAGAACTGGTACGTGAAAGATATACGTTGGAGTTTTCTACTGGGAACAATGTCAGGGACACGAGTAGGAAGGAATTCATCTTGGTTGACAGGAAACGCGGGAAAAATTTTTATTTCATACGCGAGAAACTTGTATCAATTTCTTTTTCTTTTTTTTTTTTTCCTTTTCCCTCTTCCTTCATCTTCTCTTATCTGCGTATTTGAGAAACGTTTGTGTAAAAGGAAAAAAAAAAAAAAATCACGATGTTATCACTCAACGATATTTTTCTATTCGGGTATCGCGATCGATGCGATTTAAATTAACGTATCGATACGTTGTAACTCGATCGATCCGATTCGATTTATTTATTTATTTATTTTTTTTTTTCTTAGTAGAAGTTCTGCGAATTGATATTAAAAAGCGAGAGTGTATTTAGGAAGAAAGGAGGTTTATTGACGGATGATGATTTTCGAATTGGTCCTTCCTCCTCCTTCTTCTCACCCAACACCCAACCACTCTTCCCCTCTCTACCTCCCTCCCTTACTCCCTCACGTGTCTTTTTTTTTTTTTTTTTCTTTGAAACGAGGAAACGAACGGATCCCTTTCGGTAGCTCGAGGGTACCGGCAGCCCTGGACTTGGTTAGCCAGCTGTCTTCTACCTGCTCTTTTCGATTTGCCCGTAGGGGCCAAAATGAGAGCCACGACTTACTTTACCTTCTATCCACCTACGTGTTACCGTTGAAAGTCGACGAAGTCTTTCTCGAGATGCGGTTCTCAACCTTCGTTACCTTTTTCCTTGCCTTTCCTTTCCCTCCCCCCATGAGATTTCCCCATTACATTTCTCTAACTTTTCTTTTTTTCTTTTTTCTCTTCTCTCTCTTCTCGTTTCTTTTTTTTCTTTTCTTTTTTTCTTCTCTTTACCCCCTACTTATTTTTCAATTAACGACGATTATCTCGTTCGTCAGGTAAGAAAATTAATTCGATCGAAATTAAGCTCGAATCTTTCAATTACAACTTCAGTAATTGATCCTAGGTGTTAATTACATTTCCTTTTTTCTTCTTTATGTTTTTTTTTCTTTTCTTTTTCATTTCTTTTCGTTTATCTTTTCTCTCATATTTTTCTTTTTTTTTTTTCCAAGAACATTAGCGGGATTCGATACATTGGGAATTTTTGGTACACAGAGTTTTTCATACATAGATAATTTATCCATTAGAATCGTATGTACTTTCTTGTTATTATTATTGTTTATTTGATGTTTCATTAGCGTATTTGTACGATACGTGTATGTCGTTATTATGTTATTATCCCAGTTTTTTATTTCTTTTAATTATTTTATATATATATATATATATATATATATATATATGCGGCGATATAAAAATTATTATTATTATATGAACAATGAGAAAAGAAAAGAGACAAAGAAATGGGAGAGCGAAAAAAAAGCATGATCGCGAATCGATTGAGATCAGGAAGTATTTAAAATTACGTTACCCTAATTGCATACTTGAAATAGTTTCACATTGAAGTGGACAGACCAGTTTTAAAATAGACAAGATTGATTGAGGATATTTTCGGCATAGAAATTCGAGCATAGCTCGTAGAAATGTCGTTCAAGGCGGTGGTTAACACGTTCGAATAGTTGTAGTCGTTGGCACTTTTAGAATTGCAACTCGCATAGTTCGATCGGGAGTGTCACGAGTCTCGTCTATTTAGACACGATTGTGTTTAAATGTCGTTCATATTTCCTCCCCTCTCCGTCCTCTTCCTCTTCATCCTCCCCTCTTCCTATTTTTCTCTTTCTCTTTTTCTCTCCAATATGAGATTTATATTTATTATTATTATTATTATTATTATTATTATTATTATTATTATTATTATTATTTATGAATTTATTATTATCAATTTTTGTTGTTATTATGAAAATATATATATAACTCATAATTATATTAATAATCATAAATATATATTTTTATTATAATTATAAATTATTATTATATATATATATATATATATATATATATATATATATATATATATATATATATTATATTTAGGATATGCAATGGATTCTAAAACTTTCTTTCGTATCCCCGATCAAACTCAACGGAATTTAAATATGGCGATTGAGAAATTTGCCGAGAAAAGAAATGAAATCGATCGCATCGAATCTTCGCATAAGTATACCCCTCTCCCCCGACCATCACCATCATTGCCGTCAACACCACCGCTACCATCACCACCAACGCCATCACCACTATCACCACCACCACCACCACCACCATCACCTTTCCCCACTTATTTTCTCTTTCTCTTTCTTTCTTTCACGTTGTAAAATTTATCCTTCGGTACGTTCTCTTCCTTTAAAACTTTTTGATCCTCCATCTTCCTGCCTTCTCTTTTTCCGTCTTTCTCTCTCTCTCTCTCTCTCTCTCTCTCTTTCTCTTTTTCTCGGCCCCCACAGAGAAAGTATACGGAGATATACGCGAATACCTTTGTAAGATATCGCCGCATGCCAACGATTACGATGGCACACCGTCGTACCCGAAGTCGATGGAAATCAACTTGACGCGTGAATTGCACTTTTCCTTCTCTTCCTTTTCTCCATATTATTTCTTACTTATTTCCTTTTTCTCTCGTTTGTTTTTTTTTTCTCTTCAAAGATCTCATCTCTCACGAAAAATTCATACCCGCATACGCTCCTTCGATCCTATTATCAATTATGCAATTTTAATTACGTATAATACTTCTATGATAATTCTCTATTAATCTTTCAACATTACAACTTTACGCGTTGTTGCATCCATCGTTTACGCTTCGAATTTGTCATAGGTTGAAGAAATTCGTTGCGATAACGGATTGTGATAACAAATTGTTCGATCCGTTATCTTGTTTCGTCATTATTTTCTCATTCGATTGATCGCTAGATAATTTTGAGAATCGCAAAATTCAAGAAAAGTAAAAGAATTAAAAAAGAAAAAAAAATAAAGAAGACACGAAACACCGAAGAGTATAGGAGGGAGAAATGGTAGAGAGAGAAAAAGGTGTGGAATTTTTTCGAGATATTAAAAAAAAAAAAAAAAAGAAAAGAAAAGAAAGAAATAAGCGTTGATCTTAATATCACTGAAAGTCCGTCGTTCGATTACGTAAAGAGATCATTCACGAGATTGGTTAGTTCGGTGGCGTTTAATTAAATGATTGTTCCAGGAGTAGCGTGGGTTTGCTCACAACGATGGTCGCCGTGGGATTGGCACTTTCACCTACGTTCCGTCAGTATGATATTTCGGGTAAGTGCGATCATGTATCGCTACGTAATCAGTATATAAATATATATATATATATATACTTCATTCATAACTGAACTTCAAGTTCGATTGTTCCCCCCTCCCCACTTTTCAATGAGACATGACACTGTTATATTATATAAATTTTCAAACATTCATTTTTCTTTACACATCATTTCGTTTTCATGGTTGCCATGAGACCGTTAAAGTTAATTGAGTTTTTTAATTATTAATTTTTTTCTTTCCTTTTTTTTTATCCTCTTTACAGAATACGTTTACGGTGTCGACAGCGATTTACAAGCGAGAGTACGTGCAGCGATCGAATCCGAGAGGCATGCTTATCAATCGAAATCTTGGTATGAATATTATTTTATATGCAAATCATTCTAATTTACTCAATTAAGTAAGAAAATATCTCTTCTGATGGTATTATAGAGAAGATAGATAAAAAAAAGGTACATGGTCCTTAGTAAAATTATGTGGTTTATAAAGATACTTTTCTAATATCGATGCTCGTTGATCTTCATGGAAATTTCAAAAACCTTGAAGATCGTTTTATGTCGGCGAATACGCAATCTAATTATTTATGGTTCAAATGATCGGACTATTACGTATATAGATGTAAAAAAAAGGAAGAAAGAAAGAGAGAAAAACAGCATCGAACTCATAATACGATTCTGATCAAATTATTATAATTAAATTACACATAATTATACCGATTGGTATAATATCAAGATATCAATTTAACGATGTTTACGTTGCAAAATTTTTTATTAATCCGATACAATACAATTGAAATATAAAAAATTATATTTTAATCGTATTAAAATTATATTAATACGTTATACTGATCAACCGATATCAAGACTAATATCTCTCTCTCTCTCTCTCTCTCTCTCTCTTCTTCTCGAAATATATCAATATCGTTGTTACGATTTTTAATAATAATAATAATAATTAATACAATGTAATTAAAGCAAGCAAAGTACCCGATGAAAAGAACAATTATATTATTTAATTATATTAACAAACGATATTACGAGCGCGAGTCGTGTCGTTATCGATTAATAAACAATGAAATAATGTCATCGTAATGTGTCGACTAGAAAAAAAAAAAAAAATAAAAATAATGGTCGATATGTGATCGTCAAAAAAAAAAAAACAAAGCAAATGGAGAGCGAGAAGAAAAAAACAGAAAAAGGAACAAAAATGCAATTGAAATAGAATAAAAAAAAATATGTATATATATCCCATGTTTAAACGGTCCAAGTCTATATAATGGATGCCGGGTAGATACGATAGAGTGAATATACGAGAGTAGAGTAGATTATGTCCGTGCGATGGTGGGGCCGGTAGCCTTCTCGAGGTCGAGGAAAGGGGATACTGCCGGCAATGGCCGGACTAGAAACCTTCCTCGTGACTGAAATACCGGTGCAGCCAACGACGGACGCGACCGGCACCTTTCCTCGACCGCGAAAGTAAAAGTCTCTCTCATGTCAGTCGTTTACAACGACGTACGTCCACCGTCGCAAGAAAAGAGAGAAAGAGAAAGAGAGAGAGAGAGAGAGAGAGAGAGAGAGAGAGAGAAAGAAAAAAGAAGATGAAGAAAAAAAAATCGAGTAAGAAGAGCACGGCGAGCGAAAGAGATCGGGATTTCGAAAGAAAGGAAGATGGCGTCGATTTGCACAAATTTTTTTGCGTTTCCTTTTTCTTTTTTTTTTTTTCTTTTCTTCCTTTTTACATTCTCTTTCCTCGATTCCAATGCATTTACACACGTACAAACACACACAGAGGCATACGTTTCTATGTTCGTATGTAACATATATGTGTATACTGTGTGTATATATGTGTGTGTGTGTGTGTGTGTGTGTGTGTGTGTGTGTATGTTTTATATAGTATATACATACAGATTTAGATATCTGTGAGCGAGAGGTCAATCGGTGACCTTGAATCGGTATCTATCGATCCATTATATTTTTTCTCGCTTTCATTCCGTAGAGAATAATTTTTCTACGTACTACTTTTATTCTGTGTTTCTTATTTTTTTTTGCAGTTCACGTTCGTAAATAATTTTCTTTTTTCCATTTCTCTTTTTGTTTACTTTTTTTTCTTCTTTTTTTTTTTTTTGAACGCGATCGTTTATTCTCTAAAATCCGATCGACGACGAACCCCAGGGACGTTCGTTTAAAACGATTGGACACGTTCGAACGGCTCGATTCTGATTGGATCTGATCAATGAGAGGAAAGTTGACGAAGGAGAAAGAGAGAGAGAGAGAGAGAGAGAGAGAGAGAGAGAGAGAGAGAAAAAAGGAAACGAATGAGAGAGAGAGAGAGAGAGAGATGGGAAGGAGCTGAGAAAAATGTTTAAAGATAAGGACGGATAAGAAGTAAAGAAAATAAAATGAGAGAGAAAAGAGTAAGGCGAGCGTGAAATCTGCTTTTTCTTTTTTCTTCTTCTTCTTTTTTTTTCTTTTCCAACTTACACGATAGGAACGTGTTATCCCTTCCTTTCCCCCCCTCCTGTTCTCTATTTATTTTTTTCTTCTTTTGTCTTCCGGTTAGCAAGCGGATTGATTTCTCGGATATCGCGTAAAAAGCGTCATTTTGACATTTCACTTTTCTTCTCTCTGCTTTTAGGTTGCAGAACAGGCTGGAGTCGAACGGTGCTCCTTGCACAGCGAGATCGGGGCGGCCTTGTCCACCGAGCAAGTATAGAACTCCTTCCGGAACTTGCAATAACGTGAGACATCATGATTGGGGTGCCAGGGGTTCTCCGTTTTTAAAATTATTACCTCCTGCGTATTCCGATGGTAAGCAATTTGTTCCTATATTGATTATTATATTATTATTATTATTATTAATATTTATTATTATTACTATAATCTCTTATCGTGAAATAATGTAATTGGGGGTTGCAATCGTTCATCTCCGAATTGATCATATTCGTTCTTCTTGAATTGCTCATAAAATATGATCAATTTCGTTTGAAATATCAGACGGAATTCGTAATAAGTTTATCGGGATAATAACGACCTAGTGAATTGAAAGTGAAAATTGAAAGGAGAAAGTCAATATCGAACAAAAAAAGAAAAGAAAGAACAAAGAATGACGAAGAAGCTACTAGATCAAGGCGCCTTTCCATCTGCTCTCTTTATTGGGTAGTTTCATTTTGGTACGACCTCCTTTCGAACTTTTTATCGCGCTCGTCGTAGAAAGGTTGAATTATCGAAATTTATTGGCCAATTATACCGTTTTCAAATAATAACACTTTTCAACGAAGGGAAAAAAAATGTTCAACTGAACTGCATACACGTATATATATACACTTTCGCGCTTTGATATTGAAAAAGAAGAGAGAGAAAAGAAATGGAAGGAAAATGAGAACGAGAAAAGAAGATCGATTCGAGTGAACAAATTTTTTTTTCTTTTAATTATATTTTTATTTGTTTATATATATATATATTATTTATTTATTAATTTATTCTTTTTTCAACAGTATCGTTTATTATCGTATCAATCGGGATACGTTCTATCTCGTATATATCAAATTTTACATATACAATATGATATTATATATGTAACAATTTTTATACGTGTATGCGTATGTAGAATTATTAATATGTATAATAATTTATTGATCAATTAATTTATAAATTATTGATTATTATTATTATTTTATTTTGAAAAAGAAATGACAAGACACGTCTCGGTCGGCTTAATGAGTCGTTTAATTATTTATAGGATCGCGACGACAGTATATGAACAATGGCGTAACGGCCTTGCACAAAGTAACTCTCTATTTCAACGATTCGCGTGCGCCTCTCGGCATGCTAATCTCCCATTTCTAATCCGACATCGGGCCGGGCCCAAAGCTCGGCCATATTTAAGTGAATTCAGGCTCTTTGTGACTCTCTTGGGCCTTAACGACTGGCTTCTCCACATCTGTGTATGTCCTGCGTATGTGTGTGTGTGTGTGTGTGTATGCGTCTCTCTCTCTCTCTCTCTCTCTCTCTGTCTGTCTATGTGTCTCTTTCTGCGTGTATGTGTGTGTGTGTGTGTGTACGTGCACACGCGTTCCAATTTTCACTTTCCTTTCTCGAATACGTTACAGCTATGCGGAATCTTGTACGAGGCACAACGACGACCTTCTTTTTTTTTCCCATTAGCATTCTGTCATTTTTAATTTTTTTTTCTTTTTTTTTTTTTTTTTTCTTTAAATTTTATATATTTTAATTATTTCTTTTTCTTTCTTGTCTCTCACTCTCTCTCTTTAAATAAAAAAAAAAAAAACCAAACGTAGGAATTCCCTATCGGTAGCCTTTTTCTCTCTCTTTTTTTTTTTTTTTTTTTAAATCCGATTTATATGGAAAGAACAAAAAAAAAGAAATGAAGAAAGAAAGAAGAAGAAAAGGAATTTATTCAAATAATTTACAAATTTATTGAATATTTCAATACTTAATTAAACGTTCGATCCTGGTCGTTTAATTTCCATCGGATTCACGTAATTTAGTTTTTATTAGGCATATTTCTTTTCCTCGTCGCATTAACAAATCTTGAGATAAAATAATAATAATAATAAATATAGATATACGCTATAAGTTAGATCACGAATACGAAAGTTCATTCGTGGGTAAAGAAAAAAAAAATAAAAGAAAGAGAGAGAGAGAGAGAGAGAGAGAGAGAAGAAAAAAGAAGAAAAAAAGAGTCTAGAGTTTAGCAATGACGAAGGAATTTCCGTAGACAATGATAATAATAAAAAAAGAGAGAGAGAGAGAGAGAGAGAGAGAGAGATAGAGAGAGAACGTTAGAAAAGAAAAACACAACACAGGACGCACGTGTTCCCTCTAATCGTTTCTCATTTTTCACCGTATAAAAGTGAAAGCGTCACGACTTGTCGTAGCCGTTGTCCTCTTGTTTCGTTTGATATTTTTTTATTTATTTATTATTTTCTTTTTTTAATCTTTTTTTTTTTTAGGTATTGGAAGTCCACGACAATCATCGAGCAGTCATAGTCTTCCGTCAGCAAAGGAAACGGTCGATGTTATTAGAAGTTCGTTGAAATTTAACGAACCGCACGAGGCATTGACCAGTTTAGCCGGTGTATGGTCCGAATTGATACTTAAGGATATATCCTCGACGATTCACGTCGATCGCGAGGGGCAACGTTGTTGTACGGTCAAGGATCGACACCCGGAGTGTTACGAGATAAATGATCAGGACGGCGAAGGATGTATCGGTTACATGAGATCTGTGCCGACATTGTCGATCGACGAATGCGAGTTCGACGGTAGAAAACAGATGAACAGCGAGTCGAGTTATTTGGACGGTTCGAATTTGTATGGGAGCAACGATGAAAAATTACACAAAGTTAGGAGTTACGTGCGGGGTAAGGTCGAACCTATGGCCTGTGAGATTTGCAACGGCACGAGTACGAGCCCGTTGGGACACCTTTACGTAGCCCTGTTGAACGAGCACAATCGTATAGCCGAAAGATTGTGGGAAATGAACGAGCATTGGGACGACACGAAATTGTTTCTCGAGGCAAGGCGTGCCCTTATAGCAGAGATACAGCATATAACGTTGAACGAATACGTACCAAGTATATTGGGCGAGTTGGCATTGATCGATCCCGAGTTGAGACCAGCCACCAATGGATTCTTTAACGGTTACTCGTCGACGAACAAAGCAGGAACTTACGACGCCGTTGCTCTGGCCGCGTTGCGTATTTTGACCTCCTTACGCAAACAGAATACGTGTTCCTCGGGCATCTGTCTCGAGGATCACGTCACTAAGTTAGCTAATCGCGTTAGCTTTAATCTTGGAATTTCTACGATCGATTCGAACTTTGACGCTGCTGCCAGATCCGTTCATGTTGCACGTGATCACGGTGTACCTGGTTATATTGAATTTCTGGAATACTGTTCGGGTAATCTCAGCAAGGTATAGTTCCTTTATTTGTTTTCTTTTTTCCTTTTCCTCTTCCCCCCCTCCCTCCCCAATTGGAATTATCTTGGTAACATTTAACAATATTTCCTTTTTTCTTTTTCTTCATTTTCTTTTGTTGTCGTTGAGTTCATTCTCTCATATTTACAGCCTAAAAATTTCAAAGATCTCGAGCGAGTAATACAACAGAAGAATGTTAAACTGTTGGAGTCCATTTATACCAGGATTGAAGACGTGGATCTTTTGGTCGGAGGAATATTAGAAATGCCAATGAAAGGAATGGCGGTGGGCCCAACGTTCTCTTGTCTTCTAAAGAAACAGTTCGTCAACATGAGATATTCGGACAGATTTTGGTACGAGAACGATATTCCACCGTCGGGTTTAACGTCGGGACAATTGGCAGAGATACGTAAAGTCTCGCTCGCTGGATTACTCTGTGCCAACAGTGAAATACGTAAGATACAACCTAAAGCGTTCATACAACAGGATCCTTATCTGAACGCTAAAATTAAGTGTAATCAGTACGAGTTATTGGATCTGTCAGCTTGGAGAGACGAACCTTTGCCCGTACCAGTCATAGATAATTACATGACAACGACTCAATCGGTTCCTGATTTATCTCTTGAAATAAGTCCGGATTTGTTGGCGATGGCGGTGAAAAAGGCTGAACAGGATCTAATCGAAAGGAGACAATTGGAGTACAACGCTTGGTTGGAACAAAGGATAGCCGATCCAAAATCACCGGCCGGTACAGCTGCAAGTTTTTCCAAAGCAAACAAAGACGCATTGTTATTGGCCAATTCATCGATTATATATGAGCTGGCAACGAACGAGTTATTAAACGGGGTACATGGGCTTAGACGTAAAAAACGACAGATTTTCGATACGACGGACAACGTTCTTGGCTTTCCGAACACTGATTTCTCCGATATACTCCAAAACGTCGACATATCTGGATTTTTACCACAGCACAAGGCGACGAATCACGAGGAAGTGGAATGCCCGATCGATAATAATCCATGCGATCCGACCACACCGTACAGAACATTGTCAGGACACTGTAACAATCTACGTAATCCGAATTTAGGCCAATCCTTGACAACGTTCGCGAGATTGTTACCGCCTGTCTACGAAGACGGCGTATCCAAGCCAAGAAGTAGATCCGTAACGGGCGTTCCCTTACCTAATCCAAGAGTAGTATCAACGGTGATTCATCCAGACATCTCGAACCTTCATAACAGATATACACTAATGGTTATGCAGTTTGCACAGTTCCTAGATCACGATTTAACAATGACGCCTATACACAAGGGTTTCGCTGAGTCCATACCAAGTTGTAGATCGTGCGACTCACCGCAAACGGTTCACGCGGAATGCAATCCGTTCCCTGTACCGCCGGGTGATCATTTTTATCCAACGGTAAATGTCACGTCTGGCGCACGAATGTGTTTCCCATCGATGAGGTCGTTACCAGGTCAACAACATTTGGGCCCTAGAGAACAGGTGAATCAGAACACGGCATACTTGGACGGCTCGGTGGTTTACGGGGAGAACAATTGCATAGCAAACATATTGCGCGGTTTCAATGGCCGCATGAATATTACGACGAATAGTAATCGCGGTAAGGATTTGTTGCCACAATCGGCGACGCATCCAGAGTGCAAGGCAAGATCGTCGTATTGTTTCATAGGGGGCGATGGTAGGGCATCCGAGCAACCCGCTTTGACGGTCATGCACACCATGTGGATACGTGAACACAACAGAATAATGGAGGGCCTGAGACAGATCAATTCACATTGGGACGGTGAAAAATTGTATCAACAGTCGAGGCGTATTATAAGCGCCATGCTTCAACATTTAACGTACAACGAATTCTTACCGAGGATATTGGGATGGAACGCCGTTAGTCTCTACGGCTTGAAATTGCTCCCTCAAGGTTATTACAAGGAGTATTCGCCAACATGTAATCCGAGCGTTTTGAACGAGTTCGCGACGGCTGCCTTTAGAATAGGCCATTCCTTGTTGAGACCGCATTTACCACGAATGGATCGTAGCTATCAGAACATCGATCCCCCGATACTTTTACGCGATGGATTCTTCAATCCTGACATGCTTTATCAATCGGGAATGATAGATGAGATGACACGGGGATTGGTCGCAACTCCTATGGAAACTCTCGATCAATTTATAACGGGGGAAGTGACCAATCATTTGTTCGAAAATCGACGAATACCTCATTCCGGGGTGGATTTGATTGCCCTTAACGTGCACCGTGCCAGAGATCACGGAATACCGTCGTACAATCAGTACCGAGCACTTTGTAATTTGAAGAAGGCAACGACCTTCGATGATCTGTCGAGGGAGATGGCACCGGAAGTAATAGCACGCATGAAACGTATCTACGCATCCGTGGACGACATAGATTTATTCCCTGGAGGTATGAGCGAGAGGCCTCTTCAGGGTGGCCTCGTGGGCCCGACGTTCGCTTGCATAATAGCAATACAATTCAGACAATTGAGGAAGTGCGATCGTTTCTGGTACGAAACCGACGATCCTAATATTCGATTTACCGAACATCAATTGGCGGAAATACGTAAGACGACGCTGTCGAAGGTCATGTGCGAGAACATGGACGAGCACGTGGAGATGCAGAGAGCGGCGTTCGATTTGCCGAGTAATTTCTTGAATCCCAGGGTACCATGCAGCTCGATGCCGCACATGGATTTTTCCGCGTGGCGAGAAACAAGACACGGGTGTCAGATAGGCGGTAGGAACGTTGCCATTGGCGACTCTGGTTTTCCTACGCCCTGTACCAGTTGCGTTTGTACTACGGAGGGTGTAAGTGTCAACTCATAGATAACGTGGTTTAACGATTACCTTTTTCTTTCTTTCTTTTTTTTTTTTTGATCGTTGTTCTTGCTCGTACGAGATTGAAATAGTACGAATAAGTAAATAAATTAGTCGATGAAGTTAACGCATCGATGGGGGGATCCTTTGATCGTATAACAGTATACGATAAATCGTATTTGATCGACGATTTAATCGACGTTGAAAATCAAATCGAATTAATCGATATTATACTTATGTTATTTACTTTACGTGTGAATGCTTAGTTATACTTACGTGTTAAATTTTTTCTATTTTTTTCTTTTTTTTTTCTTTTCGATTTCAGACACAATGCGCGTCTCTAAGAGTTACCGATTGCAATCAGCTGTTGCGCGAAGCATCGCGCGAGGCGATATTGAGGGACGACGTGTGTACGGCACAGTGCGGTTTCATTTTGGCCGCAGCCGAGACGTCATCGAGAAATCTGCCGCAATTCACAACGCCCAGCAGTTTTCCTAACTTCGGACCAGTCAGAAATAATCTCAGGAGTTTACCGACGCCGTTCACGTTCAACGGCTTCAAATTGCCCGATCTATCGCAATTCATTGGCTGAATTTTCACAAGGGTTGAAGTCTTTTTTTTTTTTTCTTTTCTTCTTTTTCCGTTTTTTTCCCCTTCTTCCTTTCTTTCTTTCTTCCCTCCCTTCGTTTCTTTCGCTCTTAGAAACGGAACCGACAATACGAAGATGATGGACTATAAAGGAAAAACGTTTGTTTTTATTTCTTTTTATTTTTATTTTTTTTTTTTTTTTTTTTTTAGGAACGTTACTCGTCGCGTACGTAATTCGATTGTAAGAAACGAAGAACTTTTGATCTATAAAGAAAAAAGACTGCGCGACGAGGAACGTCGATTGATACAATAACGAAGTGTTCAGATAATCTCGTACGAGATTATCAAATGAACGTGTGTGTTCGTTGGCGGTGTTAAGAATGTATCGATGGTTTTTCATGGTATCGTTTATATTGGTGTGCTTTTCTTCCTCCTCTTCTTTTCTTAATACGGATATCAAGAAGGAAAAACGACGATATGATGCAATTAAGGAGCACGTGTCATTTTTTTTTTTGTAAATATAGATGATATATATATATATATATATATATATATATATATATATATATATATCGATCGAGATAATTAATCGATCGGTTAAAAGCGTGCTCTTGAAAGTACGATGGAATATTTTCGATCCAAAATCATCGTCTCTCCAACGAAACGAAAAACTCCCAATGCGACGAGATGATATAAAGGAGGGAACTAGACGAGTATATATATATATATAAAAAAGGTCATAGTGTGCGTTGGTTACTGGCATTGCTGTAAAAAGAAAAATGATAATAGCAATGAAGGAGAGAGAGAGAGATAGAGAGAGAGAAAGATAGAGAAAAATGAAAGAAAAAAGAAAAACAAGAAAAAGAAGAAACAATGACAAAGAAAAGAGAAGAAGAAAAAATGGAAATTAACGAGAGGATAAAACGACACGAATTATACAAACGAGAGAGAGAGAGAGAGAGAGAGAGAGAGAGAGAAAGATGGACAATTGTTTATTAAGTTTGTCGATCGAAGCGTGCCAGTTTTTGTAAATGTGATTAATGGAGTGCAATTTATACTGCCCCGACCCCAATCGACCCCCGCCCATCTTTTTATACACCCTCCCCTGTTTTCTTCTCCTAAAGACCCTACTTATTCCCTCTACCTACCTCCTGGCCCGCCTCTCCCCTATCGCCCCTCGAAGCACGATATTTTTGTATGTACTTATTATTTATAGGTTATATTATTGCTAAATAACAAGTATTGTTTTTTTTTTTCATTCTTTCTTTCTCTCTTTCTTTCTTTCTCCTTCTCTCTCTCTTTCTCGCTTCATTCTTCTTTCTCCCTTTTCCCCTCCCCCGCCTCCCCCACCATATCTTCGTTCCTTATCGTTTTTTTTTCACGTTACACCTCTGTCTTATTTTAATAATAGCTTAACGAAGGCGTGTATTACGTTAATAAATGTTAATGCTTCCTCCCTTTCTTTCTTTCTTCTTACCGTAGATATGTCCATTGAGTTTAAAAGAAAAGAAAAAAAAAACAAAAAAAAATGATCCTTTCATTAGATGTTCGTTAGGTGCGGTTATAGTTTTTTTTCTTTTTTACTTTTTTCTTCTTTTCTTTTTTCTTTTCTTTTTCTTTCTTTCTTTTTTTTTTTTTTTGTAAAAATGAAATCTCGATAAAACTCGATACTTACAGCTGCGCGAATACTTCTTTGTTATTTGTGGTAAGTGGAGAGGCGATTTATCATCTTTCGAAGAGTTATCGGAAAATTATAGATTTCTATTTATCGACCGAGCCAAATCTCGCTTCTTTCTCTCTTTTTTTGTTCTAACACGATATTTTATAAATATATTATTGATGATAATGATAATAATTATTTAATTTCTAGTTTTACGCTGAAGACTCGAGATAGAAATTTGAAGAATATATTGTATAATGTAAATATCCAAAGATGAGATAAACGATATTATAGCATATGTAATGTTAATGGACGTTTAATTTGTTTTATATATATACATACATATACATATATATATATATATATATATATATATATATATAAATGTGTAATATTATTTCATCGTTATACCTACATTGTCTTCTTTTAGAAATGTATCGAAAAAAGAAAATATTACGATCTTTCATTGTTAACCACCTATGACCAATAATTTCATTTCTACAGCAAACGGCAAAATTCAAAATTGCGATTTACCTGCATGATTTATTTCTCTTTTATTGTTAATTTTTATTTTTAATATGTTTTTTTTTTTTATTATCCCAACACCAAACAGTTTGGATTTAGTCACAACAATCTCTCAGAAGGTACTGCCAGGTACATCGTCCATCGGCAAAAATATCCCATGACATATGTATGCCCCCTATCATCTACTCTATAATCAGACAAAATATCCATGCAGTTATGACAGCTTTTATCTTCAATTATCTTAAAAGACATAGATGGAAAATAGCAGAGACTAGTGAGTAATGCCTACTAATAACGCCAACATTTTCAAGAAAAATATCCAATTCGTAAGAGGATAATGTACGACCAGGGACAAGCAAAAGTTTCTTCGTGACGTTTGAAAAACACACACGAGTCATAAGTGGTTTAAGCAAAATGCATACGAAGTCGAAGGATTCGTCATATGTCTGGATAAATCAACATTATGAATTAAGAATTCTCAGTATCAATATGCTCAAGTGAGTAAAAAAAGAAACAAAAAAGAAAATTATACGCGCGTAAAGTTAACAATATTTTTTAACAATTTTAACAATTTTCCGAAAGATACAAAGAAGAAAAGAAAGAAAAAAAAAAGATAAAAGCTACGTTTAATGAATGTTAAGAATTTGTAGATAATTATGAATATACATACATACGTTCGTTCAATTTATTTCTAATAAATTATACGACGATATTTATAATACAGTGTTCTCATAAATTTTGTATAATAATAATAATAATATATATATGTAATTTTTATATGTAAAGAAAAGAAAAAAAAATTTTTTTTATCATAATCGATATAATACAGATGGGTTGGCTTATGGACTCTCGATACGAATACTTCATCTCTCTTGAAATGCATTTATTATATTTACAACAAAATTGCGATTAGTGCAATGATAATATTCACGATAACTCTTTTCGCTGATATTTGCATGATGCTCGACGATCTATCGATAGTGACAGACGATGGTTGTATATTTGCTGGTATCACTGTAGTACTTTTTAACGTGATCAATTGTCAATTAACACGCGATAGAATTGCTCGACTGAGTGATGAGACGTTGGACTCTTGCGAGGAGCTTTGTCAAATGTCTGGTAAATATTTTAAAGTGCAATAATATGTAATGTCCAAAATAATCATTTGAAATTTTTATCTAGCAATTCGGGTTCATGAAAATGGTATAGGTACATTTTTGTACATATTAATTAAATGAATAATATGAAATAAATATACGCGCGAGAGATAATTTATATAAAATAAATTTATTTGAACGGGAAAAAATATTTATATGAAATAACATGTGTTTATAATATTATATATATATATATATGCGTGTGTGTAAGGATAATATAAATTATATATCAATATATAAAGATATCAATACAAATATATTATTTTATATAAATTTACTATCGCATCGTAAATATTTATTTCATATAAATTTATTATGTATTTCGTATATTTGAGAATTTAAATGGATATTCTTTTTTTTTTTACAATCCAACCTGATCTCTGATTTGTTTTCATTCATAGAAGTCAACTTTACAGAAAAATTAAGATATTATTTATGGCGAGACAAAATACCATTCTACAGTTTCTGTTCATTGGGTTATCTTTTGGTAATCGCATTGATATTTGTCACACCTACGGAAGATGGAAGTTTACCGATAAGAGCACGTTATCCTTTCGACGTCAAGAAATCGCCAGGTCACGAAATCGGCTTCGCTGTAGAAGCATTTAGCATATTCTTTGGCGTAACTGCGATTTTAGCGATCGACACCATAATCGTATCTATTTGTAATTTGATTCTGTTGCAATTGGAGATACTTAGTATGAATTTTCAGTATTGTTCAACGACGTCGGAGATAGGACGTTCGATCGAAAGGAACGACGATAACATTATCGACGAAGATCGATCGATAATGATCGAAAAGAAAGGATCTCGATGCAATCGATTCGAAGCACTCTTCGAACGATACATTCGACATCATCAACGATTGGTGTCCATGATCGATGATTTGAATGATCTATTCAATTCTAGCATGCTGATTCAAATGTTTTCGAGTACTTCGATGATATGCCTAACCGGATTTCAAGCTATTGTGGTAATTTACGAAGGGAAACAGTGTCCATAAATATACCAATTCTTAACTTGTTATATTTTTATATACTAACACACACACACACATATATATATATATATTATTTTCAAATTAGTTAGAATGATACACGAGTTGTCCTTGGTAATTCTCAAGAAAATTAAAAAAAAAAAAAGTTCTAAAAATTACTTGAAAAATCTGTTAGACTTTATTTTGTACGAAGTGCGGCAGAGAAACGGGCGATTATTAAAATCGATTTTCTCGGTTACCATTGGGGGGGGGGAGAGGGGAGGGAGGGAGGTGGGGGGAGTAGAATGTAATTCGATTTCTTACGCAATAATGTCAGTATCGTAGGATTTAGTGAACACACGGACCAGTGGACCGATGCGTAACATGCGTTCGCCGTTAAGGTGTATTATAAAAAATGACGATTGTATCGTGGCCATTAAACGGTTATTTCGCCGCAAGTTCAACGTCAACCGTAATAATCCAGTGACGTCTGGTCGTTCCATTAAAACATGGATTAAGAACTTTGAAAGAACTGGTTTTGCACTGGAAAAAAGAAGAAGAAGAAGAAGAAAAAAAAATGAAGTAAAAACATCTTCGAGTAAAACAAAAAAGAAGAAGAAGAAGAAGAAGGAAATGCATTTAAGTACGCCAGAGAATGCAGTCATGCAGTTTCGTCAAACATTTCGAATAGGAATTGTGTACTCTCCTGTCCGATGTTGTACGAGTAATAATAATCCTTTTAAGATTGAAGGAATCTTTGCGTAGAGGCAGAGGTCAGATTCCAGATGTCCACTTTGAATAATAAAATATTTTTTCTTTTTTTTTTTTTTTTTAATTTCTGTACATTAGGACGATACATTTTATTATTATTATTATTATCTTTTTTTTTCAAATAAAGCATTTCGACGAGTTTATTGACCTTTCATAATCGTACCGTTTGCATCTCTGCCGCACTCTGTACAATCCTTAACGATTTTTATACACTTCTCATTCTTATTAACATATTATTTCTTTTTCTTTTCTTTTTCTCTTTGGCGTGGGGTGGATGGACGGGACATTTTGTAATAGGTCTCCGGGCAAGATTCAAATTTGTGGAAATATTCGATTTACTTAGGCGCTGCAGTTAGTCAACTTCTTTACATATGTTGGATAGGAAACGAAGTGATAACTCACGTAAGTTCTTAACTTACTATATATTTGCATACATTGTTAATTATCAAAATATGTTTGAAAAGAGGAAACGAAAGATATGGCCTTAAGTTATCAAAATCGTAAAGAAGAAGAAAGAGAAAAAAATGTTAGTGGATATTTGATTATTATATTATTGATATAATATTGTAACTTTTATCGTTAAACAAATGATAAAGTGATATAGTATAGCAACGGAATGATAACGAAAGATAATAAAAGTAATCGTATTAAAACAATGACATTAAGAAAAATATACGAAATTCTATAGATTTAATCTTGACGTTAAAGAAAAATGTCGAACGCCTGTAGGATGCTAACCTGTCATACAGAAAGTAATATCGATTCCACAATCTACAGGATGAATTATTTTATCTATATTTTCCATTATTTTCACTCTGATATTTAAATAACGTGAAATATTTATTTTTCATTATGAATTTCTAATAAAAAATAAAAAAAATAGATCACACATAAACAATTTAAAATTAGAATGTATGCGTATACTGTAAACATTGCAGTAACATTTTTTTCTCTCTTTTTATCAATTTATTCCAATAATTATTTATCTATCTTACAGAGTTCAGCATTGGTCGAAGCACAATGGCTTTCTCAGTGGCATAATCAACCACTCGATCGTATCGCAAATTTATTAATATTCTCCTCCATGTTTTCTCAAAAACCATTGAGATTGAAAGCCGGCAAATTTTATACGTTATCTTTGGACACATTTATCTCCGTAAGTAGAAAATGATGAGAGTATTTTTTCCCCCCTTTTAAGGCTGTTCGCTGTATCTCCTTTTATAATAGTTTGCGCCAACAAAGAATCCACTTTCTTTCCAATTACAAAAAAAAAATCTTTTTTGTATGAAAAAATTTATCTGAAAAGAAACAACACTTTCTGACACGATTTAAAGAAAAAAAAAAAAAAAAAGAAAACCAAAGCTTTTTTAAAAATTCAAAAAAGCCGACTCCTCATTTGAATCATCATCGTTCGAAATGGAAAACCTAGTTTAAATAAAAATCGACGAAAAATTATTACGTCTGGATTATTTATCGGGATAAACACGATTTTCGATGATTTTTATAAAAAAAAAAAAGAAAAATAAATAAATTTCGTAGAGTGGCGACCTCTCGATATTTACGGTGAAAGATACGAAGCACCTACCCCCCCACTTCTGACTTTCATGTAGATGCTTCAATCGTGTGGTTTTATAGTTTCCGTGAACTAGACGACGATCACCTATTCGTTTGTGTGAGAAAATCGATGACCGAATTTTTTTCCATTCATTCCAAATGCAACGAAATGATGATTAACGAAATGACTCGTATATCACGCATAATACATTAACGAAAAAAACGAATTCGTTTTCACATTATCCGCGAAGTAGAACACCCAAAGCCATTTTATTTTTTTTTTTATTTTTTTTCTGATTTTCCCCCGTAGGACTAATGCGCTTTTATATCATTATTGTTACTACCTTAATTACCGCAATAATAATAATAATAATAATAATAATAATAATAATAACAATAATAATAATAATAACGACAAGAAGAATAAGCAGAAGAGGAAGAAGAAGAAGAAGAAGAAGAAATAATATACCATAGTTAAATATTTTATACATGATATACGACGGTGGTAATTTATTACAAAAGGAAAAAGAAAAAAAGAAGTATATTTAAACGAGCAAGGTACTTACGACACAGGCCTAATCTAAACTCTCTAATGTCTATTAAATATACCAAGCCGAGTCTCCGATATAATAAATATGGGAGACTAAAAAGTGTAAGTTCAGCCTACTAACACTAATAATCCAACCGACATTAAGCCGATTGATAGTTCACGCGTGAAAGGGGGTATAACTTACACAAGCTTATACACCGATACGATAGGAATAGGCATATAGGCATGCCTGGTGACACTGTTACCCTGTTGCACTTGTAGTTCATATTTTGTTCATACCTGTCGTTTCATGTTAGAAACGTTTACTTAGGTAGAAAAGTTAGTGGTGAACAGCTTTAAAAGGAATTCACTCCGCAGAATTTTCTTCCTCCTTATCGAAAGTATGCATCTTCGTTTCTATGGACACGCTTTGACCCTACTGGGATCAGTGACACACTATTCGATCAGAACCAATGGACTAACTCAACGAGCTATAGTTCAAACTATAGAGTTTGACCCGAGTTAAATTAACTCTCTCGCTAGTGTGGTTAGACATGTTGTTTCGTTTATTTTAAATAAATAAAAAGGAAAAGAATTGTACAATCTTTATACAATAATTATATTATATCGATAATTATATTATATACGAATATATAAATTATTTCGATTTAATTGAAAGGAATCAAATTGCATGAATAATAATCGTTATCGTGGAATAATGAGGTTAAACGATGCAAACAAATTTAGAATATATAAATATAATAAAGAGATATGAAGTGTCTCGTTTTTATATCGCAATCATTTTTCTCTCTTTGATCGTAATAGTTAACAAGATATTAAAATACTTCTATTTAATAATGTTCATATGGAACAATAAAATTGATATTGAACGAATTAATGATGACGTAAAAATAAAGAAAGATATCTTTCCATTTCTATTTTTTTTAATTATAAATTCACTTACGTCATAAAATAGTTTCCATTAAAGTGTTATGAAATATATCGTGGACGCTCGAACGTATATATACGTATGTATGTATTTACATATATATACATATGTATATATTATTTTGAATTGTTATTTATCTTTTACATTAATCGCGATCGTTATACGAATATGATAGTGCTGTTAATGTAACCGATTAATTTTTTCAGATAATGAAAGGATCGTACTCCTTCTTCGCTCTACTAAATAGCATGCATTTGGAAGACAATGGATGATTTTATCATCAGCATTTAGATTTTATTTCAATCGTGATCAACGACGATTCATTGTAGTGTAAAAAATTTAATTTTATTCACGTATGTGATTATAATAAAACGTGGAAATATATATATATATATATATATATATATATATATATATGTGTGTGTGTGTGTATATGTATGTGTATATGTGTGCGTGCGTGCGTGTATGCGTGTGCGTGTGTGTAGTATAATAAATATAAAATTAAAATTTGTATTCAATTGTCTTAGTAGAAAAAAAACCTCGTTCTAATTTTGGTTAAAAATATATTTGTAAATGTAATTGTAATTGTGTGTGCATGTGTGCATGTATATTATATATGTAAACTTTTTCTTAAGATTTTAGAATACAATCGAGCTCGTAAAAATGTATGAAAAATTTTATTCGTCATATGTCATTATATTGAACGTTTATAGAAGGAGAAGGAAAAGGAGGATGAGGAGGAGGGATAAAAATTTGACGATATATCATTATTATTTTTTTTTTCACGATATTTTTCAAGATAGATTTACGATAAATAAGGATATCGATTCTTTTTTTTTGTTCTTTTATTCGATTTATTAAATTAGATATTTTTTTTTTTTTACTCACGAAGTAGAACGAAACTGTATGTACGTATGTACGTATATTAAATTGGAATTTTTATTCTTTCTATGAATTATTTAATTAGACAATAATTATTTCGATAATTGATACTTTCGACGATTTGAATGCTCTGATAGTTTATATTAGATTCTATTTTCTAATATATATAATGAAAAGAAAAAACTACAGGTATAATTATTTTGTTGGCACCCAATGTGGAAGGCGACAATGAGTCCCCCTTCCTCCCCCCCAATTTAGCTTCGTTACTGGTGATGTCACAGTCATTTCGAATTTACTTTTTACTGACAGTTTGCAACGAAACTTCGTCGTCCTTCTCTTCGCGATTAAAAGGTAATTAGCAATATTATTTCTAATGTATCAAATCTTACGATATACAGATCGATTCCTTCCAACGAGTTTTCTAACGTGTATATCGTTCGTGAAACGCAATTGCGTCTTGTCCAATGGATATTATCGAAAATAAAAAGTGACGTCTTGACAACCTTTTCAAAGGCTATTAACATAGCGATTTATTTCTTTCGAATTTTTTCTAAATTTATTTTCCCTCCCAAAATATCGATACTTTTCTCAACTTTCAACGATATTTCAATTATTACATTTTTTCTTTTGCTTATTAATCTATCGTTATCGATCGTCTTTTATATTGCATTCGACTTTCTTACGCGGTTATACGCACGTGTATAGATATTACGTACAAGTCATATATAGGCACATATATATATACACGTGCACATGTATCTGTATGTATAGATGTCCTCTAAACACAAACACAAACATACACATTCTTTATAAAATGTTCCTATTAATAATCTTGGTGAATTGTTAACTTGCGCGTGTGTGTTTGTGTATGAATTTGATTCTTCACTAACACAGTCTTACATGTTTCAGGATTTCGAGTACATACACATGTACATATAGAAAAAGCATAGCCAGTAGAACACGTTATTATCGTACACGTAATTTGTCGAGTTTCGTTCGTCTAATAACAAAGCGAGACTCGATAGAGACAGAGAGAGAGAGAGAGAGAGAGAGAGAGAGAGAGAGAGAGAGAGAGAGAGACATAGATAACATTGAACATATAAATAAATCGTTCGGCTATACATTTTCCAAGAATTTGATCGGATAAATATCAAACTAAAAACGATCGAACGTTCGTTTGTAATCAAGGACAGGACGAAAGTCTTCATTTCTGTTTTACACTTTGACGCGTAAGGACGTATTTAAGAAGGATAGATTGAATCGTTTAATTTTATTTAAAATATTACATTTATATTATTATACATATATATATATATATATTTATTTATTTATTTATTTATCGAACAGTTTTAATCTTCTTTATTTATTTATTTAATTTAATTGTAATTCGTTTAATATTGCCTCTTTACGAAGTGTATTATTATATTTATAAGATAGATAGATAGAGAGAAAGAGAGAGAGAGAGAAAGAGAGAGAGAGAGAGAGAGAGAGAGAGAAAGTTATAGAAATGTTGTATAATTTTTTAGGATATTCACCATGGAGTATATTGGCACAGTTATTTTCTCATTGATAAAAATTTATACGATTTTTTTTTAACTATTGGATATATTTATATGAGAACCTCCATATGGTAAGAACTGGGCAATTATTATTTTTAAAGAAATACTTTCAATGTACAATATCACCAAATTATTATAGTCTTTAATAATTATAATATGTATCAATAGTTGTAAGATCTGTTCTTTTATGATTACTTGTAATTGTTAAATGTTGTTTCATTATTGATTATTATTATTAATAATTAATTAAAGATCTTTGTAAGGTAAACAAATTTTCTTTTATTTGTTTAAAAAAAAAATTAATAAACAATTGTAGAATATTTGAAATCGGTGGAAACCGTGGAAGATTATCAATAAATCGTATCTTTTATTACATGAGAATAAAGGTAATTAAATTTTTTATTTCTTTTTTTAATTTTAATTCAATCGATCATTTTACAATATTTTGTTACAACAAACGAAGTAATCGTTTTTTATTGTATGTTTCTTTTTATCAGATCATCATTGTGATCACATTATGTCAACATCATTTATTATGCTGCGGACCTATTGTAATATTTTGTTTACCTGCCTCATTTTTAATCTAATACGAATCAACCTACCTCAAGGTCAACTTACAACGTCGCACGAGTGTTTTGGAGCCATCGCAGAATTTCTTAGTTAGTGAGTTGAAAAGAGTTTCATATTTAAAAAGTTTTGCATCGCCGTTCGGATTTACCTCTTTTACCGAATAATTTTTGAAAGTCAATTACCATAATTTTTACTATCGTTTCTCTGATCAATATTTAATACGAAGTTTTAATAGAAAAGATCGTGTAAAATTACGACTGATAATTAACGTTAACATAATTGATAAATTTAATTTATTTTTATTATTAATACAATAGCATTAATTTCGAGCTAATGATTCTGAGTTAGTGTTAAAAAAGAAATAAAACTATCTCTACAATCTTATCGAAGTATCTAACAATATCGCAAGCAATCGAATTAGGATAATAATGATTCTAAGATATCAATTTTGAGAGAGTTATGAGCATCGAGGAATTACGTTAGCATTAGTTTAAAACAATCGACTGATAATAAATTGCAGTTAATATATGCATATAACTGGCAATAAAGTATTTATTATGAACGATTGAAAGTGAAAATAAATGCGATTCCTTACGAATCAACCCGAGGGATCGGATTTGAACGTGGTAACGATTTCACTTGGTGCCTTGTAACTGGAATGGTAGAATCATAAAGAAGTTAATAAATGATTGTAGATTCTGACAGCGTTAACTTTAGATAACGTTCATTCGTGATAAACAACTTTGGACGAAGCCTATTTTAAGTATGACTTATAAATCGAAATAAGTTCTCCTTCTCTCTCTCTCTCTCTCTCTGTTTCTCTTTGATCTAGATAAGATCATTTCCTTTTGTGGTTGAAACATAAGCCTTTAAGTAAAGATATCTTTAGAATTCGAGTCAATTAAAAATACGAGAGACCGAAAAACTCTTTTATATACATCCATATGCATACACACACACACACACACACACACACACACACACACACACACACACACACACACACACACACACACACACACACACACACACACACACACACACACACACACACACACACACACACACACACACACACACACACACACACACACACATACATATGTATAATAGAACATTATAGAAGAAAGATTGTTCTTCGAACGATATTTAATCGGATTTCCTTTACCTTGAGATCGAAACACGCGAGGCACGTAGAAGATTTAATTGACCGCGATAGCTTCTCTAGCTTGGTTGCTTGCTTGCTTACTTGCTTGCTTGCTTGCTTTTATCGTACAAGATTAATGGATCGTGTCACATTGTTTCTCAAGTGGATTCACATCGTTGCTAAGACCGCCGAAGATCTCGACCAACGTCGCGACCGAGAGAAATCGCGTGACCGACATGAAAAATTCTTTCTCTCTCTCTCTCTCTCTCTCTCTCTCTCATTCTCATTCTCTTTCTGTGTATGTATATTTAGGATAAGATTAGAATAACGATATAGGCACAATGTATGTATGCATGCATGTAAGGATGGAATTCACTTTGACAAACGACTTCGTGATCATCCCAATTTTATAATTTTCCTTTCGAATTTTTTTTCTCATCTTTCATTTTTCTTCTCCTTTTCTTTCTTACTTTCTCCTTTTACTCTTTTTTCTTTTTATTTATTTGTTTATTTCTTTTTTTCAGTTTTTTAATTGCAAATACATATCACCGTCGAGATTGCTTTGAATTAATATGGATTTATTCGACCACATAGTTATGTTGATTTTTCTTTTTATATATAAATAAAATATTATTGATATTGTAATTATATATATATATATATATATATATATCGTATTTAAATTATACTTTATTAATATATTTAACGTTACTGTAATTAACTATGAATATATAATTACATTATCAGGTAAATCTAATATACACATTAGTTGATATATATATATATATATATATATATATATATATATATTATATATAATAATTAACTATTAATATAAAATATTTATCATATTAGGATCAGATAAATCTTATATATTTAATAGAATACTAGAATATATGATTGGTATCACTCGAAAATATATTCTCATATTAACAGCTCCATAACATTTTAATATTCTTTCAAAATCAAAACAGTTAATACCTAATTATTAATATAAAATGTGTTATCATTATTAGATATTAATTGAAAATATTTGAACGATTGTAACTACAAGCAAATCAATCGATCAATCAAGCAACTTCTAACGGTTTAATATTTCTATAAAATTCTAACAGAACGAAATAGCTAATAACTAATTATTCATATCAAATATGTAATCGAATCTCATTATAGATACACACACACACACACACACACACGTCTATATATATATATATATATAAGATATAATAGATTGAATAGAATATTAGAACGGATTGTAGAATTTGAAAATCAATGATCATTCTAAGAACTTATAACAGTTCAGTGTACCTTTTGCGAGATTCAATAGATCTTGAAAAAAGCTAATATACTTATGACATATGTATTTTAGTGAAGTCAGCTAGGTATTATCTGTAGTATTGTCGAACGTTGAGTGGAAGAGGAGAGAGTGACGATACCGGTGAAGGCAATGGCACTTAAAGACTGCCTACAGTTAGGTAACATGTGGCCAAGCGACCATCTGTCTAGGAAGCCAAGGCAACAACGAAGCACCAGACAGATCAGCCTGAGTACAACGAACGAGCAACGATCTTTTCCTTTCCCTCTTCTCCCTCCCTACCCACCACCTACCCCTCCTCTTAGCTCATCTCTCCTCTCCCCTATCCTCCCCATCCCATCTTCCTCCCTCCATATCTTTTAATATCCTAGTATATGGAATATGTTCCGTCTATCTTCCTGATCCTCTTATCTTTTGACGTAACCGTAGATCATAATTCGTGAATTAATTCATTCAACGAGTTTCATTGAAAAATCTGAGTTTTTGTTCTTCCGATACAATCGTTTTTGCTTTTCTTTTCATTATCATCATCATCATCATCATCATCATCATCATCATTATCATTATCAGCATTATTATTATTATTATTATTATTATTATTATTATTATTATTATTATTATTATTATTATTATTATTATTATTATATATTAATATTCAATTGTATATTTATTTTAATATGTATATATATTTATTATATTATAATTATATATAAATTATATAATTTATATATAATTAAAATTATATATAAATAATATAATACATATAAATAAATATTTATATTAATTTGAAACGTACACAAGAGAAAGGAAATAAATATAATACATATTTTATGTAATTTTTAATACATATATATATATATATATTAAATTTTTAAATATACATGCATATTAATTCAAAGCAAGAGTTAATTGATTACCTAGTGTAATCATACTTCTATTCTCCTATCATAAGTATGCTTTATTGGAATAATATCTAGTAAGAAGAAAAAAAAGGAAACAAGATTGATTTATTCTTCACACGATAATACAAACGAAGATACTTGCGTAATGCGTGCTTAATTAAGAATAAAAAAAAAAAAAGGAAACAAAGAAAAAAAGAAGAAGAAGAAGGAAAAGGAAAAGGAAGAATATTATCCAATTAAATTTTTACATCGTGAAATAATTCCTTTTTCTTTTTTTTTTCCTTTCCTTAATACATTCAAATGAAAATCTTAAATTAATTCATAATTGATTCGTTATATTTGATATCTCAATAAACGAAACTCTTGATTACGATGGGGTAAAATGAAAGATTCGAGCTTTGTACCCCGCGCGTTCTGATCGATTGATCGTGAAAATTTTCTTCGTTGCACCTTGCGGCATATAAGGAAGGACATAACTTGGAAAGGACGAAAGAAGGTGGTCCTCTCTTTCTCATAACGGTCCCTTATCTTTCGTGATGGAGAAGACGACACGACCGGGCAGAGCAAGTGCATTCTTTCATTTCTTCTTCTTCTTTTTTTTTTTTTTTATTCTCATCTCGTTTCTTTTTTTTTTTTCTTCTTTTTCCTTACTTTTCTTTTTCTCCCTTTTGTTCCCTTTTCTCTTTCTTCCTACCTTTCCTTCTTTCTTTCTTTCTTTATTCCTCCATTTTTTTTCTTTCTTTCTTTCTTTCCTTATCTCACGCATTTCATCTATTCAAAGACATAAATCCGACTTGCTGAAAGAACGAACTCGCAGATTTTTATTTCTTTCTTTTCTCTTTCTTCTTTTTTCTTCTTTCTTCGAATAACTTCCCGTTCCTCTCTTGGCCTTTCGGCCGTTCGTGTTCTTTTTTTTCTTTTCCCTCGACTTTTGAAAATTAACAATATTATATAACGAAGGGGAAAAATAATTCCGGTAGGTAAACGAAAATCTCAATTAACATCGCCCACGATTTTATACAACGATAAGTAAGTAAAATACTTGGTATGTTTTTTACTTTAGGTATGACGAAGAACGAAAAAAAAAAAAACAGGGGAAAAAGAAGAAAAGGATGAAAGGACTGAAAAAAAAGAAAAGATAAGATAAGAAAAAAAGAAGAAGAAGAAACAAAGAATGAGTATTTCGAACAAAAATGTTCCTTTTTAATTGGTCGAAAAACGTTTTCAAACCCCGTCCTACCTTACTTTACGTAATTTATAAAGAAAGATGGCATTAGCGTTACCTTTCGTTCCATTAGGCTACCTACCATTCGACTAAATTATGCTAATAACGATACGAAAAAGCCTTTACGGTGAATCCTTTCGTTTCTATATAGTGTAACATTAATTATATCGTGTCGTTGATAAGAACTTGAAAACAATAATAATAATAATATTTTTCTTTTTTCTTTCTTTTTGGTCATTTTGTTAGGATCCAACAGAAATGGAAGTTTAATTTATTAATTTTTATTATATCATCAAGTGATTTTGTTTATTATATTATTTAATAATTTTATATTGTATAAGATTTTTATTTTGTGTGTGTGTCCAATCATATATGTATTTCTAAATCGTACTGATATAATATAAGACACATTGTGATGGAATAATTTAAAAGAACACGATAGATTCGTCTAAATTTTAATTTTCTCAAAAGTTAATTAATTAATTATCCATATATTATCTGTATAATTATATAATGGACATAACACATATAATATATCTATTTAACATATATGATATATATATACATATATACATATATTAATTATGAACTCTAAAATCGTACGGATACAATTTTAAATCACTGTGGAATGATACGATATAAAAAAAAGAACAAGTCATAAATTCGAAAAATAATTCCTTAAATTTAATATAATAATTGATACGTAACATATATCTTAAATCTATATCGTTGATCGTTTGATGTCTTCTTACAAAAAAAAAAAAAAAAAAAATAAAAGATACGTAAGGAAAAAAAGATATGAACCAAAAAAGAAGGAAAAAAAAATTATTTAGCTTGAAGAGACCCGCGCGAAATGATATTAATGTATAAAGTTCGTCGAGGTTACATCGAAGCACTGGCTTCCGTTAAAAGGAAAGACTGCGAACGATTAACCATTAATTACAAGCTGGGTAGTCGGACCGTTCACCAAATATACCGTTTCTACAAGACTGGAAGAAGAGAAACCCCATTGCAATATGCATGGAGATTTGTTAAACTTGTAAAAGTTGTTCTGGCTTTAATTGCCACGTCGGGTGGTCACTTCGTGGATCGCACGAGATCGAAAGATCGAACCGAATGTTTTCTCTTGGCGTATAGGAAAAAAGAAAGAAAAAGAAAAAATGGGGAAAAAAGGAAGAATCCGTGCTCGCGTGCTTTCTTAAAAAAAATTCGCGCGAGGAACACGAATAATCTTAAATACCATGAGATATTAATAATCTTCAACGGGGGGTAGAGGAAGGGTTGGGGAAATAAAAAAGGATAGCTTACGTACTCGCTTCCGTTCGTATTCTTATTATCGTGATAATATTACTTGATGATCACTTATCTCCGATCTACGATTCAAATCTAAACTATCAAGTACGGGCAAATTTATAATCGTTTGGTGATGGCAAGTAATAGTCATTAACTGTTTAAATACTATTTAACTATTATATATATTATATATATTATATTATAATATATATATTATATATATATATATATATATATTATTATTTATATATTAGTAGTGTAAATAGAAGGTTGTCTATTTTAAGAATAAGAATTGGTTTATATGTAGCAATGTATCAATTAATATATTAAATTTGTGCTGGATGCACTAATCTAATATATTAATTAATTAATTTATTTATTTATATATTTAATAATCGATAGTTGTAAATATGTGTATATTATTTTTTCCAATTTTAGATTTGGTTCTCTCTCTGTCTTTCTCTCTCTCTCTCTCTCTCTCTCTCTCTCTCTCTCTCTCTCTTTCTCCCTCTTTTCAAAGAAAAAAAAAAATTTCATCTTTTGCATCTTTAAGCAAAAAAGTTTCTCTTTTGCTCACGCTTGACTAATCTCACCGAAATTTATAGCATAATAATTAGGATCTTTTTAATTTACATTAACGTTATGTTCCAAATATTTGCGGGTTTATATATATATATATATATATATATATATATATATATATATATATATATATATATATAATAACTAAGAGAGAAGGGGAGAGAAAGAGAGAGAGAGAGAGAGAGAGAGAGAGAGAGGAAGGAGAGTTGAGTTCTGTTTTAATAGATATCGCTCAGCTATATCAATAAATAATTGCATTGGTTTTGGTATTCATCGTTTTTGATATGAAATTTATGTTTTACTTAACGTTTTGACTTCGAAGATATAAATACATATATACAGATACGAAGTTTCTCGCTTCCGTATAAGAGATTTCTTAAGAGTTTTGCAATATTTGCATAATCGATAAGGTGAAATTTGATCTTTGGTTAAAATTTTAAGTCGATTAAGATGAGAAAGAAAAAGAAAGAAAGAAAGAAAGAAAAAAAAGAACTTTTTCAAACAGTATACTTTACCATTTAAATCGTCATCTTTTAACACTATCTCGACGCAATTAACATAACACATTAATTTCCATATCGTGATATTAATATTCAAGAATTTTAAGATGCTTCATTTGTTAAATTTGACCAAAAGAGTATAATGAACTTTGTCGATACCATTGAACCTTCCAATGCGATTACATCCACACCAGTTAATTTTATTTTAATTTTATTTTTTTTTTTTGGAACGATATTTATTCAAAATTTCAACAATAATTATTTAATCAAAGCAATATGTAATATAAATTTTCTAATATTTTAGTGCATTACATTCGTTACACACGCAAACACACACATACAAACACACTCACAAACACGCAAACGCACGCAGACACATAGAATGATTGAACCATTTGTGACATTCTGAATACATTTACGTCCGATTTACTTTCTATTTATTCATTTCTTCATAAATTTATTTATTTTTACACACGCATATACATATATATTATAGGCCGTTACATATAAAATATCCGATTTTATTACATAATACGAATATAAAATGACAAGTCGGACGTTAACATACTAAATATACTTGAGTATATTTGTCCTGTGCGTCCAAAAAAAAAAAAAAAAAAAAAGAAAGAAAGAAAGAAAAATCCTAAATCAAACTGAAAATTTGGATTATCCTAAAAGGAACTTATATCAGCGACCTTGAAAAAGATGTGAGGGGGGGGGGAGGGGAAATGATAGAAAACAACGAAGGCAAGGACCTGGTAGGAGGAAGAGAATACAGGACTCGACCGCGGCAAGTTATGGTACTCGAACGGAGGGGGGAGGAAGAAAGAGAGAGAGAGAGAGAGAGAGAGAGAGAGAGAGAGAGAGAGAGAGAGTGAGAGAGAGAGAGAGAGAGAGAGAGAGAGAGAGTAAGCGTACGTATGTTCTACACGTACACACACACACCCACATATATATATATATATATATACGCATATGTGTGTTCGTCTGTCTTCTTCTTTCCGATCGTCTGTGTGAGCGCAAAAGGGAATAGAAAGATAGAGAGAGCGAGCGAGCGAACGAGGGAGCGAGCGAATACACGGCAACGTGAGAAGCACGGCGTGACTTGGCTCAGCTCGAGTCACAAACTACCGGACCAGCACGCGGCGCAGATCCGAAAGACTATCTCGAGTCTTACAGTCGGGAGAGACCGAGTAGTAGTAGTCTTACCGAACGTGTTCCACCATACTTCCTATCAAATATTTTCTCTCACATAGTCGAGAACAAACAAACGTACGTACGAACGTACGACCGAACGAACGTACGTACGAACGAACGAACGAGCGGTGGACAGGTGAATCATTACGAGGATCGCGATTCTCTCCGTTCGAGATAATTTATTTCCAGTCTTTTTTTGAGTTATTTTTTTTTTTTCTTTCATTTTCTCTTCTTTTCCTACTTCTTTCTTTTTCTTTTTTTTTCTTTCTTTCTTTTTGTCCGTTTTCTTTCGGTTCTTTTTTTGTTTTTTTTTTTTTTTTTTTTTTTTTTTACTTTCTTCTCCTCCTTTTTGGTTCCTTCTTTGTCTCTCCCGCTCGAGTACTCGAGCGCTCGGATTTTAGATCGAATAAGTGATACGAGACGTTCTTGACATTTTTTTTTATTCATCTTTTTTATTTTTTATTTCTTTCATCTTTTTTATTTTTTATTTTTTTCTTGTTTTTCTATTTTCTTTTCTCTTTTCTTTTTTTGCTTGTTACTGTTCCTGTTCTTGTTGCTTTCGTTGTAACCGTCGTTAATGTTATTGTTGCTGTTGTTGTTACTGTTGTTGTTTGTTTATTGTTGTTGTCGTTGTCGTTGTTGTTGTTGTTGTTTTTGTTGTGCGTGTATGATCGAGTAGATCTTTCTTTACAAAAGGGAAATCTATCGGTGTAAACGTCATTGATTATTTCCTGGGGGTCGATCGTCGTATTCGTCGGAAAATTAAACAGGTTAGATCTTATTTTTTTTTGTATTTTTTGTGTATATGTGTGTATATATATATGTATATGTATATATATGGCAGGATGATTGACAGAAAGAGAGTATTATATTAATTATATGATGATATAAATATAAGTGTGTATATATATGATGAATTATAATTAAAATAAGCGTGAATTCTTATTTAGAAATGATTCGTTAAATTAAAGCAAATTTTAAATTGTTTGTAAATGAATTTTTTCACTTGGTATAAAGAAGAATTTTAATTGGTACACCTCGACACGGCTTGATTAATATATATATTCTTTTTTTTTTATTTTAATCTTCGAACTTATCGATCAGTTTATCGACTCTTGCTAATTAAAGCGATAGAACATATTCTTCATTTTTTATTTCTTTTTTTAATCATCTCAAACGATTTTTGGTATCGTTCTCCTTTACACGTTTATAATCGACCAGATCTTTCTCTTCCTTTCTCTCTCTCTCTCTCTCTCTCTCATTCTAAAATGAATTAATCAATTATAGAAATCGATCGACGAATCCAAACGGATTAGATAATATGTTAATTTTGTTTTGTTTCGTTTTAAATCAATATTCATTGTATTAGAAAGCTAAATATATAATGTAATATAGGACGTGAAGATAATTATCGAATAATTAATAACGACGAAGCAAGAATTTTGATTTGGTTGATGTACGGATCAGATAAATGCCAATGAAATAATTAAATTCCCCGTGTGAAAAATTTCCGATGACGTATAAATAAATTTTTCTTCCCAAAAGGCAAATATAATGTATAAATAAGAATATTCGAAAGAGGTCGCCTTCGCTTTTCCATCTTTGTTGAATTAAAGTGCCCGTAACGAAAGACCACACTCAGATTCATCCTCGTCTATTCCTCTCCCGTTTCGCGGAGGTTAATCGGACCGGAAATATTTATATTCGTCGACCGCGGAGAAACGCAAATAAACGAAAGCAAGCGACTCTCCTCTCCTTTCTCAAGCGACGACACAGTGCACGTAGGAAAATGGGGGCGAGATTTTCCTACGTAGTGAACGTTGGTTACGCGCGATATTACAATATTCCAATGGACGAATATAGAAAGAAAAATGGAACAATAAAAAGTGAAGTAAGGGAGAAAAATAAAGGGAGAATAAAGGAGCAAAATTAAAAGAATGAATAATACGATTAAAAAGAAACAGGGGAAAAAAAAAGTAAATAACTTATGGCGGATTGCACGCGTCGTATCAGTCCAGTTACGAATTCTCGCGTGAATCGACGTGATAAATGTAAAAGAAGGAAAGGTTTGTTTTCTTTTTTTAATGTTTTTTTTTTTTTTTAAATCAGACGAATTATATTAAATTCGTTGCGTTCGAGTATGTTTTTCTCTCTCTCTTTTCTTTTTACGTTTTATTAAATTTAAAGAATAATATAATTGAACGTGTCTATATTTTATTTATAAAAATCGCGTTATATTGAAATGGTCGTAAATATAGTGATTACGGAAAATTTATTGACGGTAATGGTTTAGAATAAATAAAGATTTATATTTACGACGTTGGACGGCGATGCGTCCATTATTGATATTAATAAAAAGTAGGACAAGAAATTAGTAGGTAAATTAGTTTTCTGAATAAGTATTCTCTACTCGTGACAGTATTTCCAGTGATACCGATTTTACGTTAAATCTGTTAAATCATCCGACGTTTAGGTGCACGGAAGAACGTGTGCGACACGACGCGACGTATTTCAAGGTCAAAGTTCAGCGTTAAATTTCTTCCCATTGCACCTTACGTGCGAAGAAAACCATAGGTATTATAATGTCACAGACAATGTAGAAGAATAACGGCAAATCTTTTCTGGAAAAAGGAAAAAAGGATAAAACGAGCAAAAAGGAAATTCGCGAAAAAAGTAATCGTTACTGTATAATTTGCAACATGCAATAGCTTTCTTTGACTCCACAAATAACTAGGTGCATACAATTGCACGCAACGAAAATGTATCTACCATATAATATATACATATACATTTGTTTATGTGTGTGTGTGTGTGTGTATTACATATTTGGAAGAGTTTGATATATATATGGATTATGAATATATAATTAATTTTTATGCAATATGTATTACATATAAAATAGATATTTATATGAATGTATAAATTTGTTTTTTCCTTTCTTTTTCTTTTTTTTTTATATTTCTAAAATATACATTTCAAATTTTATCATAAACATTTACATAGTTTATATATATATATCAAATTTCTATGTAATCTATGTATGAAGAATTTCTACGTATATTCTAAGTGTTAATTTTTTCCTCTTTTTTTTTATAATTTATATTTAATATTTCTATATCATTCTACATTAGAAATTTTTATAAACTTTATACGTTATGTTTCCACGAATACTTTTTATCTAATAAATTTTTATATTCGATGTATTTGTTCAACGCGAAGTAAAATTAAAAGAAGAAAAAAAAGAAGAAGAAACACAAAAAAAAAGAAGAAAAGAAAGAAAAAAACATCTATCGAATATAAATTAATCGATATAATTGATGGGTAGTTAAGTAAAGTTCGTAGCTGTGCTTCTAAAATTATATATAAGATAATACACATCTCTAGTTAACGACGTTACGAACACATTTATGATGAGAGAGTTAGCAACCGTTATATAGAATATTCGTAGAGTTATCGAAAGATAGAGATGTAAAGAGAATAAAAGAGAGAATATGGACAGAGATGGAGATAAAAGATAGAGATAGAAAAACGAACAGACGGGTAGAAGACGTACAAAACGACGGGTGCAAAATTTAATTAAGACTCGATAGCCATATGTACAAAACGTTTCACCGTGAAATTTAAAGGCATCGATCGAGTAGCCTGATCGACAGATCGATCATAGATTGAGACGCGCGTCGAAAGCTACAAGTACCACTACTACTACTACTACTATTACTATTACTACTACTACTACTACTACTACTACTACTACTACGACTACTACTACTCCTATTACTGATCTCTTCTTTATCGAACGAAACTATTGTGAATGGTCGTTCACGAAACGTTCATTAACCTCTTTCGTTAATTAACTTTCGCTCGCTCGCTTTAATTCAAGGTCTTCTATAGAAACATCTTACTTCATTTCTTTATATATATATATATATATATATATATATATATATATATATATATATATATATATGTATGTATGTATGTATGTATATATATGTATATATTATGCCTATATACATGACAAAATTTTTCGATAGATATTAATTTATTAAATTTTAATTTTAATATTAATATAAATTATATAATATATTATATATAATATTTAATATAAATATAAAAATAAATATCATGGAAATTGAAGTTACGTGTAAAAATAGCAAAGAAAAGATACGAAATTTATTTATTTATTTATTTGTTTTTTTAAATATATTTTAGGATATTATTCCTGCAATAGAAATATTCGGATTGAAAGTGACATTTAGATTGTCTTTTAGGATCGTTCTAATTTTTTATAATTCGAACAATCGTTTTTATATTCGATATATTATACGTATTCACACTTAGTTCGTAGATGATTATAAAAAATTATTTACCCACTTTTTTCAAGACCTTTTTGGATTAACTTTTTTTTTTGCGATCGATAAAAATGTCCCCAGGCTTGCAGTTTTACAATCGGATTAAAAAATAAATAAATAAATAAAAAAGGATCAGTCTAAAAAGCTTCGAGAATATAAAGTAATAGATTTTGAAGTTCATCTAGGAACTTCGAGCCTACCGTCTTGTATACATTCATATATATATGTTTTATTAAACGAATAAATAAGATGAAATCGTAGAAATTAATATTTATTTAATAATAATAATGACATATTATTAATTAGATAACGTAAACGTATCATTATGAAATATTATTCCTTACATTATATGAAATATTTAATGTAAGGACGACATAGAAAATGGAGGAAATGCGAGCAGAGATAAATTTGTATCTGTATAGGTATAATATCTCTACATACGTATATATATATATATATATATATATAAAGATCAGTAAGATCAGATGCAATTCGTCTTCGTTGAGAAAGCGTTAATAGTAGACATAAAGTCTGATAATTATCTCCTTTCAAGGGAAGAACTTAATAGTTGATGAGTATCACGAGGAGATATGAATCTTTTCCGTTATTCGTGAGTTCTATCATTAATTAAATATGCTTCTTGTTTTGAATATTTTCCCGAGATGGTCTCGGTTAATACGAGCCTAATCGTTTACTCAATTTTTATTTGCCTTTGATAAAAGTTATCTGTAAATTTTTCATTAATAGTAAATATTTAACATAAGTACGCACATATGTCCGACTCACTTATTCGATGAATAATCATATCAGGATATAAAAACTTGAAAGATAATTTTGATATATAAAATTAAATTCGATCATCGAACGTTATAATATTAAAATTATATTAAAGTTATAAATACGATTAAAATGAGATATAATTTTTCTTTTTTTTTTTTTTAATTGAAATATAACATTGACTTTATAGTACGATAAAATAAAGCTTATAATTCGAATTTTTATCTGCTTTTAATTTCAAATCGATAAAGTCGCATAAATATTAAGCGATAACCTACTTTTACTATTTACGATCAATAAATTTTTATTTATTTAACAGTCCATTGTAACTATATATTTCAAAAAAAAAAAAGAAAAGAAAAACTTTGTTCCCATATAAAGTAATTAGATTAATCATATCTTATATCTTTAAAGACGGATAAATATTTGATATAAAAATATAAGATGTACAAAATATTCGTACGTATATCATTGTAGAAAAATCAAAGGAAAATCTTTATATTAAATGAATAGTAAAAATAAATGTTATTGCGTCTGATTAAAAAAAAAAAAAAAAAAAAGGAAGGAAAAAATTTTATTACGTCAAGAAAAAGTTTGAAAAAGGTCGAGTGTCCTTCGGTTAAGATGGAAACGTTGAAACGCGACCAACTATTTTCCACGAAGGACGAAGAGACGACCTTGCAAGGCCGTGAGAGGCTACGAGCTTGAACTCGGGACAGACGTTTGTACCACCTGCGTAGTAGTATTAGTTCACGCACACACCCATTTCATTCTAGTATAGAGAGTATTAACGAGAACCTACGTGCATATATGTACATGTATACTTAGAGAATTAATATATTCGTTTTATATACGATTCAATTATATATGGTAAAACTGATTCTGACTATGTATTCACATATCTGTACTCTCGCTGATTATACATACGTTGCATATAAGTTTATTCATGCATATAAGTGTTTATGCGTATATGTTAGAGAGTGTATACATGTATGTATATATGTCTGTCCAGTGGTTATGTATCTATATATCTATATATGAATATATTATATATATATATATATATATATATATATATATATATATTCTTATTCTCTCTCTCTCTCTCTCTCTCTCTCTCTCTCTCTCTCTCTCTCTCTCTTTATATCTCTCTCTTTCTTTCTCTTTCTCTCTCGAGAATTTCACAGTCATTAGTTATAAAATGAAATCAATTTTTTTTTTCGCAGTAATAAAGAATGTACTCTCCGCTGAGTCGTTTATTTATCAAATTATATGACGTCTCTTAACAAAAGATGATCTCTCGTTATCTCATTTCATTACCTAAGCAAAGTGTCGTAACAGGTTTTTTTTTTTTTATATATATATATTATATATAAAATATCATTCTGTGTCAATGTACACATTTGCAATTGTCATATTAAAGGTAACGTCATTATCAAACAAGTCAAATATAACAATTCACAAAGTGAAATGTTTTCTATGTTAATATTTTATCTCGTTTCTATCTATTTTTTTTTTTCTTTTTTTTTATTTCTTTTTTTTTTATTGTTAGACCGTACGCGTACATATGTAAGATATCACATAGATAGTACTTGTATTATACCAGACAGAAGTCATGTCAATGTCCATATGACGCAGCACCACATTCCCCGTTGATCTAATTCCGTTGAATCATAGTCCGCCGTCTGCTTTTTCTTCGTCTTACGTTAGTCGCGCTTCTTTCTCTCCCCCCCCCTCCCCCATTGCATTCCTCCTTTTTTTAACGTTTCAACGACAAATACATTGCTTTCGGTAAAGATCTCGCTCGGATGCAATTAAATAATAATCGAATTTAATAATTAATGGATATTAATAATGTAATCGAGAGGTACGATTTTAATTTTAAAAGATATTGAAAATTGTTAATGTTAAAATGAATAATTACTGAATTAAGATTCGTGAATTTTATTCAATCATTATTTCCTCGTATCGTCTCAAATTGATTCTATTATATATCTACCTTGTATCTTTCAAATTTAATTAATAGCATGATAAGAATTAAATTAAATTAATTGAAGTTAACCTCGATCGAGGTATAAAAATTGTTGCATTAATTTTCAAATTCATTCTCGGTACAATGTTAACGTTATGGTGTCGTTTTATAATTAAAAGAAAAAAAAAAAGTATCGTCAACTTTATCATACATTCTTACAAAATCTTTTTACACGTTAATCATCGAAACGATACAATGACGGTGGAAGGTATAAATATAAATTATGATATTCTAAGAGAATGCAATGTAAGGACAATTAAAAAAAAAAAAAAAAAAAGAAAATAATTATAAACCAGACAATATACTAACACGCAACGTGAACAATGTGTATCGGTGTATGTCAAACGTATAGGATAAAATTCGTTAGAAGTATATTACAATCGTAATTCGTAATTTTTACAAGAGGGATCCGTTAGAAAGAGTTATCACGCGTACGATAACCTCGGACATTTACGGTATTAAATTTCCGTGTCGTCTTGGTTTATTTCTATGTATCATGGGACAGGTAATGTCCCATAGAGAATACCTATAGGTACCTACAAATGTACCTTAGTTGTATGCGTATCCCTATCTCTCTCGATGAGCATTCACATTCCAAACTTTCTTCAGCAGTCATAAAATTTTTCTCCGTTTTCTTTTTCCCTTCCCCTTCTCTCCCTCCATCGATTTATCAACGAGTAATGTGAATTTTACGTCAGTCAAATGTGGCATCGTAATTATCGTTTCAAATATCTAAAAAAGAAAAAAAAGAAAAGGAAAGAGATCATCCATAGTGTTATTTCGAAATGATTTATTTTTTTCGATATATTATAATTAAACAATTTTGAAAATTCAAGATTTTCTTTTTTTCTTTTAGATAGAAATTATTTTTTTCCCTGCAAATTTATTTGTTTATTTATTTTTTCTTTTTACAAATCGCAGAGTTGTTGAATTGGGACCGATTAAAATTTAATGGAATACAAATGTAATCGTGAACAGGAGTGAGATTTTGTTTTTAGAAATTGTTTAAAAAAAAAAAATAAGAAGAAGCAAAAAGAAATTTTATTATTATTATTATTATTCTTATTATTATTATTATAATTATAATTATTATTATTATTATTATTATTATTATTATTATTATTATTATTATTATTATTGTTATGATTATTATCATATCGTTTCGTTTAATCCGTCGTTCAATTAAATCGTATCTCTCTGTTCTTCATGTAACTAGGAGAATATTCCAGTATTATAAGTGGCATACTGTTTATGTCTCTCAGACTTTCGTTTTATTCATCTTCCTTTCGTCTCACTATCTAATATGCGCTCGCGTGCTCACTTTCGCTTCTCACAAGAATCTCCACCAACGTGCTCGTTAGCTCGACTGCATAATTACGATAATAGTGAATATATATTGTAGGATGTGTTTAAGGGTGCATTTAAGAATCATATTCGCACATAATATCGTACTGTTGAAACAAAAGTGAGTTTTTTTTTTTTTTTTAATTATCGAACATAATAACAATTATTTCTTAAAGAGAGAAGAAAAGGGGGGAAAAATAGGGGGCTAAGAAAAAAACAAAACCTAATTTCGTCCGTCATTAAAAAAATAAAAATTATTTATAAAACATTTATCATCAATCAACGATTTTTCATCAATAACAGTACTTATTGATATATATGTATGTACTTAATTGTTTTAAATAATTTACAATTTTGTTTTCTCATATTTTCGTAAATTTCGTGTAAACACTTTCTATATATTCGATTTACTAGTGATTACGAAAATTCTTTTTCTTTCTTTCTTTCTTTTTTTTTTTTGTTTTATTAACACGATTATTAACGTATTACGATCATTATAATTTTGATAACGAAAAAAAAAAAAATGAAATAAAATAAAATAAAAAAATAAATTGAAAATAACAACGGAAGGAATAGTTTGATTTTTATTTTCTTTGTTCTTTTTTTTCTTCATCTTATTCTTCTTCCGAAACAGGATGTGACTACAATATAAGAACAATCATTTGGATATACTAATTAAATAAGAATTCATTCGGCACCGTTGATCGAGATAATGACTCCTGACCGTATTGTTGCATAATAAATAAGATCGAAAGGTGGTGTTATCGTAATTATACCGCGCGTGCCTAAGTCCAAGTCTAGTTGTGTTCTAGCTACTCCTTATATACATCGCTTCTTATTATTGATTATCGTACCATGACGCTTCAATTATCGCTTTCCGTCTCCATCTCTCTCTCTCTCTTTCTCTCTCTCCTTTCCTATTTAATATAAGCAGATATCATCTACATTGTTTCACAGAACGTTTTAACTTTTAGCCATAAAATTCGAAAATATGAAAATAATACCAAAAAAGAGAAAAAGTGGAATTACATTTAATAACTTTAAATCCTATTATTTTATCATTTTATTTTTATATCGATTGACGTTTAATTAAAATTTTTCTTTTTCGTTAGATACAGGAAATAGTACGTTCCTTTGTTTTTTGTTTGTTTGTTTGTCTGTTATATCATAATAACTATATATACATTATATATATAAATATACATTATATATATATATACATATATATATGTATATGTATATATAAAATTCAAAAATTGATTATAAAATTTTATTGTTTTCGTTACGCGTAATAAGAATATTTTTTTCTTCTCATTTTCATTTTTTTTTTTTCACTATCAATCGTTCACATATCTTATCGTTATTATCATATCGACAATATTGTGCACGAGTCAAGTTTAAAAAAAAAAAGAAATAAATAATAAAAATAATAATGATAAGATGTAAGTTGATTTGTTTGTTATTGTATTTTATTCGTGAGTATCGAGAGCAAACGTTTTAAGTCGTGTAAAACAGAGATTTTAAATCGTTTAATTTTCACGCCTGTCAAAGGTACATAAGTAACGACAATTATCCTGTCAAATGAGTGCTCAATTTAACAAAGTATTAATTGTGAGAGTTATAAATCGAAGCTTATGGATAGCGTACGTATGAGAAACTCATGCCCGATAGAATTCTATCTCACGGTGGTAGCTGTTTATTCTTTCCTTTTTCAAAGATATTTCAAAAGAGAACGACAAAGAGAGAGAGAGAGAGAGAGAGAGAGAGAGAGAGAGAGAGAGAACAGCAAAGTTTCTTCAAAGGAAAAGAAATGTATGCAACATCCGACTACTGTATGCCTAAGTACATGTGAATATCGCTCGTCTTCTCGAATCATCTGGATCATTAATCATCGATTTCGTTTCATCTAACTGTCTAACCATCGCATTGGTTGCCTTATTTGAAAGGAATGAACTCGGAGAGTGAACGTCGTCGCTCTTATAAACATGTTCTCTTTATTTTCTCTTTTTTTTTTTTTTTCTTTTTCCACGAACGATAGTCAATAAAAAGTTGAAATAAAAGTAATTATTTGTTAGATTAATGTTTAACTTTTTGGCGATATATATACACACGCGCGCACACACACACACACGCACACACATTTTATTTAATTTGGTAATAATTGAAACGTGAAATAATTACAAATTCGTGTTGTAAAAATATTGAAATATATTTATTTAAAATTCGTATATAATATAATAATACTTTATAATATTTATTCAAAGAGAGAGACAGAGAGAAAGAGAGAGAGAGATTTGATAAAGGATTATTATAATAAAAAAAAATTCTAAGTATATAAATTTGTTTATTAATATCAATTGTTAAACAAAATAATAGAGAAGGAGAGAGATAGAAACATTTTTTTATAAAAAACCATTTCCGATTCCGTTGGATCAGTTAGAGAGACGTAAATAATCGCCCATATGGCGGATAAATCTTACTAAGTACAAGTATACGGTGTACGTAAAGCTCGTTATGACATAAAACGTCTATGGGATAGTTAGAAGTGGATAGCAGGTGTTTCAGCAGCCATTGCAATCATTCTCATGAGAAGGGAGGACCATAAGTAGGAAGGTAACTTCTTCAATGTATACTATACACCATAGATAAGTGTGTAAAATTATTATCATTTACTGATATTTCTCATGATACGTATATATATATATATATATATTTTCTAAAGATTTATATTATATTTTTAAACCGTTTTTTTTTCTTTTAAATTAAAAAAAAAGAATTTATTATCTTCGCCTGAAACAAAATTCATGGTTAATAGAAATTATTTTATTCTACTATGAAAAAATCAAGAAATTTAATTTAATATATCGTGTGTTAGTATAATATATCGTGTATTATATAGTTATTGTCATGTATTATATTATTATATAGTCGTGTATTGTATAGTATCGTGTTTTTCATCTATATGTGATCTTTTTAATTATTCGTTTTTTGTTTCTTTTCTTTTCTAAATTAAAATATATTTTCATCTCCCTTCATATTAGTAATCTTAATTATTTGTGATTATACTACATTATTGAATTATTATTTAACAAATTATTTAACAAATTAATTAACAAATTATATTCAGTGGACGTATATATATAACGTGATCACTCTACCATAACTTCTAAATTCTATCATAACTCCCGATAAGGTTAAACAAAAGTCATTAGATCAAATCATTAAGCGAAAAAAAGGGATACTCGGAGTTATGCTTCGAGGAATATATCTTCGATGTAAGAACGTAAGAAAAGAGAAAAGGAAAGAAAAAAGAAAAAATAGAAAAGAGAGAGAGAGAGAGAGGGTGAGTGAGAAAGAAAAATACAAAAAAAAAAAAATAAAAATTTAATAATGCAGATATACCATACGCACGCAGGAAGTGTCATGCTCGCCTGGGCAAACTATAAATATTAATTAACGAATCATCACGGTGTTGTATATCGTTAAGAAATATTCAACAAAAGAAGCATCTTAAATATTACGCCTCGATGAATTCACTCTCTTGCTAGTTAGAAAGAAACAGAAAAACAAAAAAAAAATAAAAAAATAAAAAAAAAAAGAAGGAAAAGAAGAAGACGGTAGAACCGTGAAAAACTCCATATTTTTATTTTATTTCGTTGTCGTTGAAAAAATTATTTTATTCTCGAAATTTGTGATATTAATAAAAAAAAAAAAAAAACGAAAAAATAAAAAGAAAATATAAAGGAAGTAAAAAATTCCGTTCTAAAAATTTTAATTAAACGATTTAAACAATTGGACATAAAATGTTTATATATATATATTTCTCTCTCTCTCTCTCTCTCTCTCTCTCTCTCTCTCTCTCTTTCTCCCTCCTTTTTTCATCACATTCTCTTTCTTCTGATCAAATTTCTCTTTCTATCGTTTTCTATATCGATTACTTTTCTTTCCTTTCTCACTCGTTTTATCATTAACTCTGATATTAACATCTACCTTGATTTAATTGCTTTACGCTTTTAAATGGAAATAAATTTATTCGACGGCCGCCATATTCACGATAGAAGAATTTCTCGAAAAGTTTCACGGTACTCTAAAAGATTTTAAGGAAGAACGTGAAAAATGATGGGAAGTTAAGCAATGAAATACGATAGAGTAGACCACCGCGTCATTCTTTCAACAACGTTTTTACCTTCTTATAACGATCCTTTTTATTCCTTAGAACACGTTTCCGATCGTTCTGTTAGATTGTATAAAAACGGTTTTCTCTCTCTCTCTCTCTCTCTCTCTCTCTCTCTCTCTTTCTTTCTTTCCTTTCCTTTTTGTTTTTTTTTCTTATTTCTTTTTTTCTTTAATTTTTTTTCCCCCGTCACGATCGAACGTTTAAACGAGCACTTTCGAGAAATTTTTTATGTTTGTCGTTCTTCTCCGGCGACAAATCTTTCACGAGTGCATAAAAGTGGTAATAAAAGTATTAGTGAATGCCATTAGAATCGAATAGAAACATTGGATTATTTATGCGAACGATCGAGAACGTAATCTCGTTTTCCATTAAATCTACCTGAGAACGTATAAGTTCGTTAAAAATTTATATAGAATATTATAATATGTATGCAAATGATTGGAATTCAATCAGTTTAAAATGACGATTGTTACATTGACATTTATTTCATCTCTGATGAAAACAATAATAATAATAATAATAATAATAATAATAATAATAATAATAATAATAATAATAACAATAATAATAATAATGAGCAAATTTTAATCCGTGTGTTCTCTCGCATTATGAAAGGAAACGCGTTTTCGAACACGATCGGATCTCGAAAAAAATTTTTCTACGAAACGTAAATTATCTGTTTCCTTTCGAAAAGAGAAAAAGGACAACAAAAATGATTTCGTTGGATTCAAAAGTACCGGGTAGATCGAGAAAGAGAGAGAAAGAGAGAGATACTTTAGTACAGGAAGTAACGCCGATAATTTCTAACGATAAAAAACTGACCTTTATTGAAATCCGCCTATCTGTATCTTCGGAGCCAGATTCGGGGTCACGTCCGTCAGATACGTATAACGAGTTCATTGGCTGGAAAATAGAAAAGAAAACAATCCTCTCCGATGCATAGTAATTTGGTTCAAAGGTGCACATTCGAATCGAGTAACGCAATAAAAGCAGATTGAAATGATCGTTGAAATTTTACAGAGTCCTGTAATTAATAGGTACAGCCAGGAAACCCGATTGGCTCTCTCTCTGCTTGTCTGTCTAATACTAAAATAGGAACACTTGGAATTATTATTCGAACATGATTGAACTCACAATGAGATATGCATATACACTTGTACGGTTTACAAATGAACCTAACGTTTCTAATACATACAAATGATCGTAACAAATCAGGGATTTAATTTTTTGTCATTGTCATGGAAATAAATCTTAAGCGTGTTCTTCTTTCTATTTTTCTTCTTTTTTTTTTTTTTTTTTAACAAAAATCCTATTAAAAATTGCATACGTCGTGCTAATAATATAGAAATAATTTCGAGACGTCAATTGAACTAAATAATAATAATGATAATTATTGTACGAATTGGGATGAATTTTACGTTAAAACGGTTGTATGAAAAATTAAATAGAAATGATAATAAATATGATTAAGAAAATTTTATACTAAAATTTTGTACTATTTATAAGAAAATAATAATAATAATAATAATAATAATCATCATCATCATCATCATAATAATAATAAAACTAATACACGGAAAGAAATAATTGTACGAATTGTACAAGGGGAAAAAAAGAATATATAATAAATAAATAAATAAATAAACAATAAATGAAAATAATTAAGAATAAAAATAAAAAATAGATTATTTTGTAAATCAATCGACTCGATTTGAATCTGTATTGAGAAAGGAGATGAAAATAAATGTAGGAGACAATATAGTATAATTAAAAAAGACAGATTAATAGAGCGAGGATAACACTTTTGAGAGTTAAAAAAAATAAAGAAAAAAAAAGAAAAGGAGAGAAGGAAGGAGAGAAGGAGAGAGAGAGAGAGAGAGAGAGAGAAAACAGATGATACTCGAGAATTAAATGGACGAAATTCGTGCATGCTTCAAACGTCTCGTCGTCATTAGCAATACTGTCAGCACTTTATTACCAAGCTCGAAGCGCGCGCTCGCGCTTCATTTTTCTCTCTCATTAAAATATCTCTCATCGTTTTTCGTCCTTCCTCTCTTTTCGTTAATCGTTATTCGTCGAAAACCGAATCTGTCTGATAAAATTCCCTAAATCGTTTCGAATCAAGTTTCTTCGATAAATTTTTTTTTTATCGTCGAGAAAGTTTACGACATTAAAATGGATGGTTTACCATCGATTCTATTGATTTCGTTGACTTTATTAATTTGTTATAAATAATTGAGACTTTATATTAATATATATATATATATATGGTAATATAAAGTCTCAATTATTTATAACAAATTAACGCAATATGTATATATATATGGTAATATATGAAATAGTAATTGGATAGAAAAAAAAAATTAAAAAAAAAATAATTAACGAAATTAAACGATAGAGATATTGTGATGAGTATTTGTTTTTTTTTTAAACTTGATAATAGAAAAATTAATTAGAAATTTTTTTTTATTAACCTAGAGACCATTTAATTACACAGGATTAATTTCGTAGAAAAAAAATAAACGAAAAATGTGATCAGGAAATAGAGGATGTCAATGATTAATATATTGTTGCGTTCATTTGTTTTTTCTTTTTTTTATAATATTTAATAGTTAAAAAAAATAATTAAAAACTACTCGCTCTTTCTGATAAATAATTTCTATGCTTTCGAAATATTATTGTTATTATTATTATTATTATTAGTTATTTATTTATTTATTTATTTATTCATTCATTTTTTTTTTCGTTTTTCATCGTTTTTCTAATTATCCATTATACACATTGATCCAACGAATGATCAGCGTGTTTCAATTTATTCTATGAATGATAATGATCGTAGATTTAATTGCAAATATGTTTCATTGGAACGATCATAATAATTAACGATTACATCGGTCTACTCTTTGTAAATTTCATAGTTAAATTGTGTACATACTTTAATGTATAATGGGTTGCCTATACATCAATAAGTCGATTTTATGGAATGAACGAAGAACGTTCTGCTTTCTAACGACATTCTTTTCGAAGAAAAGTTATCGTTCTATATAATAAGTAAGTATAAGTAAATTCAATATTCTTTTTATTAATTCAACTTCTTTCTAACGGTTTCAAATCGCATACGTGCTCTTCATAAATTTTCTATTCTTTTCTGTGCTGTGTTTGATGGCTAAGACGAAAACGAATCGTTGTTTAAGAAAATATATTTACGTATTTTATTTGTAATTTTTATTTCATAAAAAAAATGTTTTGACTCCTACACACACGAGCGCGCTAGTTCGCGAATATTTATAATATTTTATTTTATTAATAACACGTATGTGCATACAATTTTAGAATTGTTTTTTTCTTTTTTTTCATAAAACAATAATTAAGAACACGTTTGAAATTTTACGTATTTTCACGTATTTTATTTAATTTTTCAAAAATTTTGACATGAATGTTACGATACATGAATAATTTATTAATTGTAAATTTATAAATTTGCAATAATAATAGATATATATGCATATATATGTAGATGGTATAGTATAGTATCTACAATAATAATAATAATAATCTGAAGGAACACGTGTGTATATAAATACTGTTGAAAAAAATCAGTGTTGACAGGTCGTATTAAACGATCACTCCTCTCTATCTCTGTCTCTCTCTCTCTCTCTCTCTCTCTCTCTCTCTCTCTCTCTCTCTCTCTCTCTCTCTCTCTCTCTCTCTCTCTCTCTCTCTTATTTCTATGGACTCTTCGATTTCATTGAGCGTCAAAACAAATTTTCCATTCTGTCTTCACAACTCATCGACATTTGAATGGCCACACGCGAGACGCGAGTCGATTAAGGAAGTTCCGTACAGTTAGAAGCGATAATAATACATTGTAGGAACTCTCTTATTTACCGATGTATAAGGTAACCAAAAAAATTAAATTACTCGTGAAAAAAATGAACGAAAATTGACATGATGTCGGTCCTTGATTTATATATACATGCAAATATAAAAAAAAAATATATATATATATATATATGCATATGTATATTTATGTATATAAAACACGTAAATACCGATATTAACAACAATACATGTAATATTTAATGTCATTAAGGAATATTATATCTTTTAAAATTTATCATAACAGTAATGTATCAATCTCAAAAATTATTATTAACGGTGTGCATAACGTATGAACAAAATATAATCAAGGCGATGACAAAAATAAATAAAAAAAGTGAAACGCTTACGTCGAGCCAATCTTAAATCGCACGAATTAAAACTACATACAATCTCGAAACAATGAATCCCTCGTAACATTATTATTACTCCTCACTGTAAACACCTGCATACATACATACATACATACATACATACATAAACATATAAATACATACATACATGCATACATAAATACATACGTGAACATATACATATATAGTTCGTGTTAATCTTTAAAAAGGCGACCTTTTTGATATTACTTTGAACAGGTTGAAATTAATAAAGATTTCACGCTTGGTTGGATAACTCGTTTATACTCCCTCTCTCTCTCTCTCTCTCTCTCTCTCTCTCTTTTCTCTCCCTTTTTCTCTCTCTTTCATTACGACAAAAAGAAATAAGATAGAATGGAAGCGAGAAGCGAATCTTGTAACAGCCCGTAAATCTTTATGCTCGTAAAACTCCAAACGACGTGGACCAAGAATGACGACACTGGACGCATCTTAATCCGACTTTTGGGAACTCAACAACATACTCTCTCTCTCTCTCTTTCTCTCTCTCTCTTTCTCTTTCTGAATTTGTTAATTAACGGCGAACAGAGTCATCTCCTCGGACGGAATTTCCGCGTATCTTCGATTGAGCAATGTTCCGCTCGATCAAGATCAAACTGATAAGATAATACAGATCCAAAATTCGGAAACGATGCGTCATAATACTTGCATTTATTTGTAAAAATGAAGAAGAAAAGAAAAAACCAAAAAAGATAAGAAGCAACGATTCTTATAACGCATATAAGAATTTTTCGTTTCTTTTCTTTTTTCTTCTTTTTAATTGACTCGATATCACGTACGCGTAATCAATTTCTTATTTAATATTTTCGTTCGATGGATCATCGATCTATTCGTTTAATATTTACGATATTCAAATCCATCGATTTTGCAAAATTATCTTGAATATACTTTTAATCTTATCAGTTAATGCTCGTTAATGGTTAATTTTATTTTGTTAATTGTACCCTCTAAGACCACACAAGATGTAACTTTGGCAGTGCGATTTTCGATATCTAAACGACTAATAAATGAATTGATTATCACGTGGGTATCTTAATGATTATTATAAACACGTACATGCATTATCGATTTAAAATTTGTATGATAAAATAGAAAAATTTATGTATTCGAACTTAGTTGATAAGATAGGAAGAGTTTAGTAAAATACGAGACGCTTGTTCTCGAAAGAAAAAAAAAGTGAGAGAAAAAGAGAGAAGATAGAGAGAGAGAGAGAGAGAGAGAGAAAAAAAAATCTGCACAGACAAATCTTACTTATTTTTTGATCGATGAATGTCTCTTATGAATTTCAAATTTGTTTGAAGTAACGTTGAAACAAAAAGAGAAAAAAAAAAGAAACTAAAACGAAAAGAAAAAAAAATATGAATCGACCAATTCCTTCGGGTTATCGAATAAACGAGTTTAACTCGAAACAACATTGGCACATCAATGATCAAATTGATTATCATTGAATTATTTATACAAAAAAATACGATTTCTTGGTATACGAAAGAACCGTATTTTACAGATCGATCGAAAATGCAGGATACATTTCTTTTTTTTTCATCCTTATAAATTATCCCAATTGAAGACTATTTATTTACAAATGACTATAATTATATCGGTAGATCAGTGGAGCTAAAGGAATATTAATTTAAAATAAAACAGTTAAAATAATCGATTATTTATGCAATTTCTATATCGAAATTCGAAGTGATCGAGTCGATTTAATATCGAATAATTACGGTGGGGGGGGAGGAAGAGGGAAGTGAAAAAAACGAATGTATAGCATAATAAAATCTATATCAAGATTTTAGGTTTCCGACATAAATATTTCTGGCATACTCATTCCGTTAAATTTAAATATATATACATACATATAAATATATATATATATATATATATATATGTATGTGTGTGTGTAAAGTTAATTGCAATTGGAAAAATATTTATTTATTTATTTATTTATTCTTTTGTTCACTTTAAGATATATTTCCTTTCAAGTATGAGATTTGTAGATTAAAAAATGACGCGAGTTTTTCATATTTTGTTCTTACTACTTACAGTTACAGATATAAAACTTATTGGAATTTTGTCGTGTTGTAAGATATCTCATTTGTCCATTGATAGAGTTCATGAGTTATTCACAAGTTCCGTCTATATATATATATATATATATATATATATATATATATATATATATATATATATATATATATATATATATATATATATATATATATATATATGTACGTTCCGTTCAATCGAAAGGAACGAAAGAAGGGAGAGAAAGAGAGAGAGAGAGAGAGAGAGAGAGAGAGAGAATCATAAAAATAATCGACGAATCCTTAGCGGATCTTTTCCTACTCTCAGGAGTATTCTCAATTTCTTTGAACGCCGTTGTAGTAAATTTATTTATTTCGAAGTCCGATACAAGATGTAATATATAAACGACGCCGTTCAGTCAGCTTGCTAGAATGTAATGGACTCTCTCTCTCTCTCTCTCTCTCTCTCTCTCTCTACCATGATCGTAAATATATTGTAATCGCGGCCTTTACATACGCAACGCACAATATCGGCCGAATGCCTAACTAAAAAAATTTTAAAACATTAGATTTTTCTAACGATCCATAAAATTGATGGATTAACATGGAACACGAATGGAGAACAGTTGTACGACAGTAGAATGATGGATATCCTTAATCGATAATAAAATATTCAAGAATTTATACAACTTCGTAAGATCAATCATTTAACGTTTCCCTCCGTTAATTATATATGCTTGTTTTTTTTTGTTTCTCTTTTTGTTTTTACGAGCTAATAAAAAAAAAAAAAAAAAAATTTCTTGACTAATCTCTAAGACGGTAAATACTTATTTTTTTTTGTTCTTCTATTCGCCGAAATAGCTGGATTAGAATGTAACGTTGTCAATTTTAATTGGATATCATTTTTTTTTTGTTTTTCGGGGAAAAACTATTGTGAATACGTTCAAGACATTCGATCCATCGCAAATATCTTGGATTTGTCCTTTTCTTTTCCATTTTTCCGTTTTTTTTTCTTCCATCTTTTTTTATTTTGGAGTTAATTAAAAAAATAGTCGTGCCGACTATCTCCAAAGATAGTGCTTTTTCTTCTTATTACTGTGATAGATGGATTAGAACGAAATGTGATAGTTCCAATTAGGTATCATTTTTTAGGGCATTAAATTTTTGAGTTACGTCGAAAATATTCGATCCATCGAAAATTTTCTGATATGTAAAGTACGTTCCTTTCTCGTAGCTAATTGGGAAAAGGGTTTTGCCACTAAATCTCCGAGCTAGGAAATAGTCATTTTTTCTAATTACTAGTGTGTTTAATCGTATACAATTTTTTAGGATCAACCACTTACACGTGGTTTTGAATTCATTAATTAATGAAATATTCGAGAATTTTTGTATTTTTTTTTTTTTACACTATTTTTAGAATACATCGAAAATTTCTTTCTATATACGTAGAACGTTATCTTTTGTTTTCGTTTTATTCTCCACTTACTTTTTTAACTTAATTTATAAAATAATCATCCGTGTTATTTCTAAAATTTATTGACCAATAATTCGTACAATTTTTCTTTTTTTTTTTTTTAATTTAGAATATATCGAAATTTTTCTGATGATCGAAACGTTCTCTCGCTTCGTTTCTACTCGACAATACGAACGTCGTCTAATAATCTCTAATCCTATTTCATAAAACTTTTCAATTAACCGAGTTATATCGAGGCAACGATAATAAAGATAATATCGACGATATTATTAATTTTATCGTGTCGAATCGATCGTCAAATCATTTACAATATATTCCTATTATAGAAAATTCATTACGAGATATTTATCGAAATATTACGAAATATTATCGAGCTTATAATTTTAATAAAAACTTAGACCGTATCCCGTAGTCGACCGACGTAGAAGTGTTACCTTTTTCATATCCCTCATTACCTAAATAATATACGATCCAAAATGAATTTCATTTTTATGAGTTTTTGTTAAATTTTCGATTCTATCGTAAAATATATTGCAACGATATGTTTTCCTCCCTACGCACAAACACACACACACACACACACACACACACACACACATTGTATATAGATCCATACATACATACACATACATACATATATATATATATATATATATATATATATATATATAGATGCACATACATACATATATACGTATATTCATACTTAAGAACAGACATTGGAAATAAACACGCGAATTCTCGAAGGAGAGAACTGGCCACCATTCGGATTCCATCCCACAGCCATTAGGAAACGGCAGGGACGTAATAACAATTCCTCGAAAGTATCGTGTTTACGAAAAAAAAAAAAAAAAGGTTGATTGGGATCGCAAAAATATCCACGGGAACTCGTCTTCAAGCCTATATTTTTCTCTCTTTCTCACATTTATTGAGAATTTACCAAAATTTCTCATCTCTCTCTCCCTCTCTCTCTCTCTCTCTCTCTCTCTCTCTCTCTCTCTCGCTCTCGCTCTTCCTCCTTCGCCTCCTTCGCCAACACCATCACCACCACCACCACCACCATCACCACCATCAATACCATCACCTCCATCAACACGACTACAACCTCCTCCGCCATCTCCCTCATTACTATATCCACTTCGGATTTTTATGAATATTATGGGGACTCTCTTTGATCGTAGCCGTTTTATATAAATCCGTTCTTCATAATTTCGTTTATGACGCGGCAACCATCAAATTATCTTGCGCGAAGCGGCACCTTTCTTCTTATCTTTCTCTCTCTCTCTCTCTCTCTCTCTCTCTCTCTCTCTCTCTCTCTCTCTCTCTTCGTCTATCTATCTCTCCCTATCTTTCTTCTACTTTCATTTTACTTTGTTTCTTATTCTTTTCGAATAAAATTTTCTTTTTCATTTTTGCAAAGAGTTTTGGTGCGATTTTTGACACCTTCCAGGCGAAGCAAAGGCACAAAATAAAAAATCGTCCTTCGTTTATATTCTCTTTTATTTTCTTTTCTTTCCTTTTCATATCTATATTTAATTTTATAATTACAAAAAAAGTTGTACGCATTAGTGGATAAGACTGAGATTTGAAGGTTTGACCTTTCGTCGGGTCTCTTCCGATTCTTCTCTTCTTTATTTTTCTTGTTTTTATTTTTTTGTTCATATCATAAATCTTTATCGACAATAAGATCGTAAAATGTACAGTCATAATTCATTTTACTAGAATTTAATTGAGTATTATGTATTTTACAGAACGTTATATAGTATTATACATATACATATGTATATATATATTTTTTTTGTATATATATATATATATATATATATATATATATATTATTTAAAAAAAGGCGTGTCCGTATATACGAGAAACTTTTTATGTAATAAATAATTTCTTTTCCATTTGATATCTTACAATTCAATATACTATTTCGAATAAATACGTATCCAAAAAGAAGCAGTTTGTCAAATTATCTGGAATAATAATCGTAAATGCCATTGGTCCGTTCCGGCTGATCAAGGAATTGATATATAGAGTTGTCAATAGGGATAATAAAAAGTGGAAAGGCATAGCATTGACTATACTGAACGAAGAAAGTCATCGATATATAGATAAATAATTTAATTTCAAAAAGCTAATATGAGAGAATGGAAATGAATCACACACACACACACACATTCAAAACTCCTTTATAGATATTATTTAATTTGTTGAATTTCTCTTTTATTTGTCTTTCTTTTCTTTCATTTTCATTTTTATTTATTTATTTATTTATTTATTCTTTAATTTCAAAAGATACACATGCATTCCATGAATATCACGAATAGAATCGATTAAATAATTTTAGTATAAATTATTATATTTTTTATACTTATAACAAATTGCGGAATAACTTATAAATTAAGTTAACGAGATTGTGTATCTCATTTTATGATAGCATTAGACAATTTCTTGATCACTCCCTTCTAACGATCATAGAGATACAGATATTAAATTTTAATATAATTATCCAATTGGGACAATTTGATATTAAATTAAAAATTGTAATTTTTTAAATGTGAATATATATATATATATATATATATATATATATATATATATATATATATATAAGAAACAGAAAGAAAATACAATTTAAATAAAAATTTTCGTTCGTTAAAGAAAATTTTTTAAATCTGAAATTTGAAATTAATTTTCATTTAAATTACGTATTCAATTTTTTTAAGAAAATAATCTTATTAGATGTGTATGTCGAAATCGGACATTATAAGATCGATATAATCGAAACACTATCGACTAACGACGAACTACGGAGAACTTTTCTAAGTGTACGGATAATAAAACTTTCGAAAGTAGTAACATAACTTATGAAAGTGTATGATAAATGCATTTGAGATGAATGAAACGAGGATACGGGACTTTTTAAAGATTTCAATTTCTCAAGAAGTAAAAGTGTACATAACTGTAAAAAAGATTTCATCGTAAGATAATAAAAATTTATTTTATTGACAAAATTACAAAACAGATATCTGACGTTTGTTTAATTGAAAAGAAAAGAATCCACACACGCACGCGCGCTCACACGCATTCACGGACGCACGCACGCACGCAGACAAACACAAAGAATAATTTGTTCATTTGTAAAAGAAAGAATTCAAATGATAATAGAAACTTTTGTTTTTTTTTCTTGTCGATATTTCTTCATTTCACTTGCCACAAGAAATTTTCTCGTTAACTCAAACAACGTGGTTTCCTTCCAACAATCAAGTTCACAATTCTCCTATTATGATGTAATGTTGATTATCGTATTAATAACAGGTATTTTATTAAAGCTTAGCTAGCGATCACAGTTATTTAGGATTCATTCTAATCATATACGGTTAAATCAACAATATACTACTAGTCATATATAGTAAAGAGTATTCGTACAGTTTTGTGGTTTTACGTTGATTATTATAAGTTTGTACTTTACCGTTCCATCCTTTTAAATCATAAATTAGATATTAATAAATATATATATATATATATATATATATATATATATATATATATATATATATATATATATATATGTATATATGTCTTTCGCAAAAAAAAACTCTTGTATGAGTACACTAATTTAATGAATTTTAATTTATTGAATTTTCAAGGATATTTCAAAAAAATCGAAACATACATTATTATACCGTAATTTTATAATTTACATATTGTCATTCGATGATTAATTGCTAATAACTGTAGTAAGCATGATAATAAAGATAATAATAATAATAATAAATATAATCTCTCTCTCTCTCTCTCTCTCTCTCTCTCTCTCTCTCTCTCTCTCTCTCTCTCTCTCTCTCTCTCTCTCTGTCTCTATCATTATAGTAAATATTATAATAATAAAAAATAATATGATACAAAATTAATAATAAGTAATGTTTTATAACGAATTAAAAAACTAATATAAAAATTATTCACTCATAACAAAAGAAACGACAAATAATAAAAATAAATCTTATTTTAAGAAACATGAAGAAACTAGACAAGAATGCGTTCCTATAAAGTTCACGTGCTGTTGCGTTGAAAATCATGCGAAGCATTCTCTAAACAGCCGTGTAATAATCATAACGAATTGACGAAATTTACTTTTGTTTTTTTCATTTTTTTTTTATTTTTGATTTTGTTTTTTTATTTACAAATAACATAAAATGAATAAAAACGAACTATTTTATATTCGTACGGCGAATAATAAATTTTTATTATAAATAATTCAAAGAATAAAATATATATATACATATACATATATATATATATATATATATATATATATATATATATATATATTATAGTAATAATAGCACATAATATAGTAAGAATAATAAATATTTTAGCAAATATAACAAATATAATAATGATAATAATAACAATAATAGCAAATAATATAATACAAATTAATAATAAATAATTATTTTCTTTCTTTTTTGAATTTAAAAAATAAAACAAAAGTTTTTCATTCTAATAACAAAATAAGCACTTAGGATTATAACGCTAAGCAGATAAGTTCCGTTTTAAAAGCGTCCAACCATAAGGAAAAAGTTTTGTATTTATTTCTTTTTATATATATATACAGACACACACACATACATATATACATATATAGACACCGTTTTCATAGTTCTTTTTTGTCTTGTGAACGGATTCACCGATGTATCACGATAATATGGCTCGTGCTAGCTTGACGCCATCGTCCGATTGATGGTAGGCAGTTATGAGATTCCTTTCTTGCTCGTTCTTCCTCTTCCTTGTAACTACTTTTTTGCAATAGCATAAAAATTTAATCGTGTACCAATCGAACGTCTAATATAACTTAACTCAACAATAGAACGTCCAATCGATTATATTTAATGCCTAATTATTTTCTTGGGCGATTTTTTTAACAAAAAAAAAGTTATATAAACTGAAATAATTTAACTAGCACGTAACAGATAATAAAACATTTTTATGTATACACTGACATATTCTATTCTTTTTATTTTCCTTTATTATTATCTTTTTTTTAATATTAATTAAAAAATATATTTTTTTTTTACAAACGTATAGTTACGTTACGTTACGTAAGAATAATCGAACGGTCAATTGTCGTCGCATAAAATAATTAAGTGAATAATATTTTACAATTAGATCGACGATCTCTCATTTGTTATCGATCATTTTAACGCAATATATATTTATTCCGATGATTCATTTTTATCCGGGGTAAAAAAAAAAAAGAAAAGAATATTACAAAAATTACACGAACATAGATACACATATCGTACGTATCAAATAATATTCATTCGCAGTATGCCCGATGAATTAAAGATAAAAATAATCGAACGCCAGGAGGAGAAAAAGAAAAAGGCGGTAAAGGAGGAGGAGGAGGAGGGGGACAAGGGGAATATTAAATGAAAATATCGAATCCAATTTTTTTTTGTACAAAATTTCTAAGCAAAGAATATACGATAGATGTTTGTACGTTAGAACGTATGCACTGTTGATGAAGAGAAAAGTCATAGGACATTTAGTTCCGAGTTTTACTTGGAAATGACATAAAATGGTGTCGCTGAGAGAATTATTAGCGAAAGGTGTCTTCGTTAGAGGTTCGCACTGCAAACTACGCGAGTAAAACTCGAGACCGTTCTGGCCGTTCGACTCTACGACAATAAGAGGGAACTCGAATTACCTTCTGTTGCTTGAGAAACCGCAAGGTTGTCTCGTGAAACGACGAAGACGACTAGGATAATTGAAGGGAATTTATTAAACCGACAACGTGACTCGTGCCGTCCTCTTTGAATTTCTTTAAAGGAAAGAAAAAAATAATAATAATAATAAATAAATAAATAAATAAAATAAAATTATTAAAAAAGAAAGAAAAAGAAGAAGATAAAATAAAAATAAAAAGGGAATGAAAACGGTTACGGTTGTTGGCCGGACGAAAAAAGAAAGGAGACGCGTAACTTCATTCAGTTTTTTTTTTTGTCTCTTATAACATACGATATTTGTCTTTATTATTAATTATTATGACGTTTATGACCATTTGATCGTTATAACGTGACGTGACGTATATGCACGTAGACGTGCACGTTGATCGTTATTTCGTTTAAAAATAATGATAGAATAAAACCAAATAAAAAGCATAAGATCGTGTTGAAAATTATTTAAGAAGTATTTTAACGATCAGGAAGCATTTGAAATGTATGTAGATAGTACTTTTCCACGATAATCCTTATTTATCATATATCGATTGCATTAACTTACCATTTATCTGATAATTTAACATATCTATCATCATTTTTTTGTTAATAAATGACTGATAAGGAAAAATTAATGTTCGATTATATATATGATATATTTATTATATATCCAATATTCTTATTCTATTGAATAACTATACGTAATTTAAATAAATCAAAATAAATGTTTGATTTTTATTCTTTTTTTTTCTTCAAATTTCGTTTAACAGTAAATTCGAACGTTTATATATATATATATATATATATATATATATATATATATATGTATATATAACAAAGGGGTATGTGTGTAGTATAGTATATAAAGTTGAAACTTCTTTTTCAAGGACGATGAACGAGCGTGTCGGACGCTTAGGCACGACTTAGAAGATAATACCACCGCTTAGGGCATCCGATTTATTCGTAATCCTCTTGACGACGAGAGAACATGCTTTTAGGTGCGCTCAGATGCGCTCAGCTGCACTTAAATCTACTTAAATCTGCACTTAGCTATTTTCTTCGACTATAATTCTTCTATGCGTTTTCCTATTTGAAATTGGTCATCTTCCATTCTGCCGTTATTAACTATTTATTGACAGATTATTGTGTGTATATATATATACATAATACGTCAGATTTCAACGTCGTTAGATCTCGTTAACAAATACGTTTGTTCAAGATATTTATATCATTATTGAAATATTTAATCGATTATAAACAAGCGTGTCGCAAATTTTGTTGTTATCATTTCTAATTGAAAAGTTAAAGAATTATTTCATATTAATTTATTAACATGGATTGATTGTTGTTACGAAATAAGTGTGACCGATTGGAAACGAATGAATAATAAATTTGTTTTACAATGTTTAATTAAGTATTTATAGCGTTGTAGAAAAAGTTTATTTGTTATAAAAAATATAAATAAATATAAAAATACAAATATATAAATAAGATAAATGTTCGCGTTGGAAAATAATTTGATCTGACTAATAGTATTTTTTTTTCCTTTTTTTTTTAAGTAAATGTAAATAATATATATTTTTATATTATTCGTCATAATAATATTTCATTAATAAGTTTCATTCTATTTTCCATGAAAGATTTTCGATTTCTATTCGTCCTTGATAGTTAACAAAAAATCTACATTCAGAACTTCTCAATGTGAGATCAATATTATAAAAATTGAAAATGAAAAGACAATAATACAATTGTATTTTATCATATGTTATATTTATAGTATTAATTAACAATAAAATTCTGTCAAAACGAAAGTTTTAGAATTCCTCACATAGTTCCTCGAAGTTAAAAATTAATATTCGATAAATTAAAAGTTCGAGTTCCGTTTTTTTCTTTTCCTTTTCTTTTTTTAATACCTTTTTCAAAGGGATTAGAAACGAAACTAATGAATTAGATGCACAGTTTGATTTTCTTAAACAGATTTCGAAAGATCCGTTCTCTCTCTCTCTCTCTCCCTCTCTCTCAAAGTCTATAACCATTGAACACCTGTCTCCAGGATTTATTTCGACGAATGATTCGTATATTTCCGATTATTCTCTGTGACAAATATACACATATACATATACATATGCATATAGATATCTATCTATACAAAGTATATGGCATTGGACAGAACGAAAATTGAGCGCGAAAGATGAATGAACTCGAGAACGAGAACCGATTTCGTTCAAAGCTTAGCCTTCTCGTGTTTTTCTGCTTTCTAATTACTACCTGACACTTTTTTACTCCTCAATGTACAAACACATTAGCGTGTTTATATATATATATATATATATATATATATATATATATATATATATATATATAAACGCTAATGTATTTATATATATATATATATATATATACATACAATTTATATTATCTACCTAATATATGATAATAATATAATATAATATATATATATATATATATATATATATATATATATATATATATATTGATATGTTATATATATAAGTTGATAATAAATGAGGAATTTTCAGTTTAAAAATAAACGATGAAGAGTGATAAAAATCAAGGAAAGGAGAGAAATGCTCGGTACAAATTTTTTTTCTCAGTGTATAGGTGGCGTACAAACAGAAACCATCCGTTAATTGACCAAACCGTTCGTTCTTCGAGCTATATACATACAAGACGTCTCTCTCGAGCATACTTCAACGTCGATCTTAACCCGAGTCTCTCTCTTTCTCTCTTTCTCTCTCTCTCTCTCTCCCCTTTCGTTTGCCTACGCATATTGTTTATAAAATTGAAGAGAGAAAGGAAACTCTTTACTTTCCTCAGTGGTTATTGAAATTTTCCTTAGACAATGAAAGTAGGTGAAATTATGATGAAATTCAAACGGTACTATTATTATTCAACTTCTCTTATTTACTTCATTTGTTTCATTTCTTTTCTTTCCCATTTTTTCTTTTCTACTTTCTTACTTTCTTTTTCCTTTTCTTTTTCTTGAACATATCTTTTTTTACCTTTCGTTTCTACTTTTTTCTTAGTTCGCTATTATCGTCGTACACTTAACGGTCGTACTTAATCGAGTACAAGAAGTACGGTTGATCGAGAAGATCAAGATGCAAAAGAAAAAAAAAAGAAAAAAAGAGAAGAAGAAACTTGAAAAAAATCGATTTTTGTTCATTAACTATCGTGATAATCACAGAGAAATGATGCAAGTTCAGGGACGATGAGATTCCATGTCGTCGGATGAAAGTTTAATCAAGCAAATTATCGTTAGCATCCCGATAATGATGACTATTAAATGGCGGCTATTAATCAAACGATTTCGAGGACGTATCGTGTAATTTGTAAGTTAAAACAGTGGCTATCGAAACTTTTTTAAACGAATTCCCATACTCTTATTTATACAAATTTTATTTGAAAAAGAATTCTCCCCTTTTTTCTAACTTTTTTTTTTCTTCCTTTCAAATAGTTACGCGCAAAAAAAAAAACACTTTGTATAATAATTATTCCGTGAATATTTCATTTTGCTATAATAAACGACGACCAGAATCGAACAGTTTGTCAGAAGTAATAAAGCAATTCAACGATTCTATAAGGATAAAAAGAAAAAGTGCTCCGTAAGCGTGTATAATACAACGCGTAAAATCAAATTATTAATATTAATATAACAACGCGTTATATAACCAAAATATGATATGAAACAAAGATATCTGATTACATATACTGATTACATTACTTTTCACACACACACACACACATATATATATATAACACATTATCATCTTGTGATTGGACACACCCAACAATTTGGAGACCAATGTTTTTTCAAAATAAAATAATAAAAACCTAATAAGGCAAAAAACGAGCGAACTAACGAAAGATTAAACGAAACAAAAAAGAGAATTTAACGAAAACAAAAAAAAAGGTATAAATGAAAAGAAAGGAAAGGAAAGAAAGAAAGGAAGAAAGAAAGAAAGAAAGAAAGAAAAAGAAATAAGATAAGAAAGAAAAATGAGGGAGGATAAGGACGGATGGGTCGACTGAAAATGAGCTGAAAATGCAAGAAGTCCGGGGTACGAGTTCATTGGCATCGATTTCGGGCGAACGATAATGATCGGCCGATTTTGCATGTGCGACCGTTAAATATCGTGTTCGAGCTCATTTACATACTTATCCTTCGCGGCTCGTTCTTGCACTTGCGCTTAAGCTTCGGTTCAATCCGTATTCTCGACCATACTTATTATAATTTACCGATTCCTCCAAAATCCAAACTTTTTAATTTTTTATTTTATATGAATTTCTCTCTTGCTCTCTTTATCTCTCTTCCATCTCTCTTCTCTCTCTCTCTCTCTCTCTCTCTCTCTCTCTCTCTCTCTCTCACTCTCTCTCGTTTCTATATCTCTATATTTTTCTTGCTTCTCAAAAATGTAAACGATTTATTTATATATATTTCAAATTCGAAACAAATTATGCTAAAATGAATTTTCGAATAAATACTATATATATATATATATATATATATATATATATATATATATATTTCCTTTTTACTTTCCTGATATTAAATTTTTATTAAAAAAAATTTTGTTCGAAATAATTCAAATTTTTTTAATCAAAATAAAATATTAATATAACGGTCGATATCTCCATCGATCTCTTTCCATCTATTTCCGTCTCTGTCGTCACGAAAAATAATTCAACTCTCATCGATCCAACGTTGTAGCTATTGAAATGTTAATTAATTGAGCGGACATTTTCTTTTTTCTTCTTTTTTTTTCTTAAAAAATTATTCGCAACAATCTTTATTAGTCGACTTTCACCCAATATAGGAAGTTTTGTGATCGTCTAATTTTATTTGCTAAAAAGAAAAGAAAAAAAAGAAAGAAAGAAAAGAGAAATGTCGGTCATATCGACGACAGGAAGATACCAAATAAGTTTGTTCGTCTTCTTCGTCTTTTTCTTCTTCCTTTTCATCCTCTTCCTTTTGTATTTTTTCCTACGAAATTTAAATTGATAGAAATGTATTGAAAGAAAAGAAACGAAAGGATAGGCGTAGGCAGAAGTCCCACTTGAATTAATAGAATGGCTTTCTCGAGAGAGCACGGTGCCATCTTCGGTATGTACGTACACGTACATGTACATAGAACGAGATCTCTCGAGCGTATAGATTCGTGGAACGTCTAACGGTGAGCGCATTGTTCTACGTCGTTGGATAAATCTGTCAAACTCTTTTTGGATGACGCGTGTTATAAAGATGAGAGGAGAAAGAAGAAAAAGAAGAAGAAGCAGAAGTAAGGGTCGGTGATACGTAGCGTAATGTAATCGAATCTTATACGGTTCAATCGATGATTAGGTACACCTATTTAATTTATGATGACATTAAAAATTATATCGTTTGGAATTAATATTTCTTTTAAATTATTTCCGATAATTTTCTTGAAAAAATAATTTTATTATTATTATTATTATTATTATTATTATTATTATTATTAAAATTCGATGATTTATCATCGTCGTCAATACTAGAATGATAAATTGATAAGAGATATTTCGCGAAAGATGCGATACATTTATTTATTTTTTTTTTTTCTTTTTAATACCGACATCAAGTGGATCAAAATTTAATTATTTTTTTATGCTAACAAATAATTGATCCTTTTTTTTTTTTATTCAGGAAGACAATGTAAACGTTCAATTAATGTGATTTGCATATTCGACGATTAACAAAAATTAAATGAACTTTTATTAAACATACTTAACGTAGTATACAATAATTTCGATTTAATTGATATTGTTTGTATGAGTCTCAGTTTAGCGAAATAATTTTTAAAGCCACCGTATACGTGGTTACGTACTTAAAGAAGATAACCCGTCCAGGAAACTCGAAATTCCATGGGGTCGGGATACTTCTCAGATCCCTTAAGGTATATCGTAATTCTTAATTTTTATGAACGACCCGGTCATCGATTGAATCTGACGTCCACTATTGCTCGTAAGTTTGCATGCAACGTATTTACCCTTTTGATCAGTTTCACGGATCAGATAAAGAGAAACCTGCGTTCATAACGTTAGGGAGCCCAAGTATCTTGTTATGTCATTTTACGAGTTACTCGAATGTCGGCCAATTTATACTCTTAGTTTCTGAAAATGATCGATATCACGTGCACAACCGTAATCTGTATGCTTACCGTGTACCATATTATAAGATTAAAGAAAAAAAGAAAGTTAATAAAAAGCTTCGTTGTCGAAATAAAATGATACAGGGTGGGCGAAAAGTTTCTAAGGGATTTGAAAAATCAATTACTCTTTCTCGAGACGTTTCTTAGGATTAATTTACTTTGTTTTTTCTTTTTTTTTTTTTTCATTCCTAGATCGTAAAACTACGAGCGTGGAAGTTTCGTTTTGATATGTAAAAAAAAAAAGAAAGAAAAGAAAAAAATATTAGTTCGGACCTCGAAGAAAGAGTAAATCGATTTCTTTTCGAAAGATCGTCTAAGAATTTTTGTACGACCCTATATATTGGTATATAACGCATGCACGCCCACTTGCACATATTTACGTTTAATATTGGAATGTTTTAAATCGATTTTACACGTGAACGATTAAACTGTCATTGTTATACTCGCAAATGACAGTTCATTAAGGTATTGCAATTTCATCTAATTCTTTTCTTCTCGAATGAATATGAAATGATAAAATGATAAAATGGTAAAGAGAAAACGAACGGCAATCCTTCTTAAATCCTCGTCCCTGTCCTTCACGTTGACAAGTAGGGCCCTTTACACTTCCTCCAAGATTTTATTCTGAGTGGCAGGCAAGTGTTTTTGTGGTATGGTTTAATTCGACTTTTGAGACGCGGAAAAAGAGAGAGAGAGAGAGAGAGAGATAGTGAGAGAGTGAAAGAGGGAGAAAGAGAAAGGAAGAAAGAAGGAAAGCATTCAACTTACCTTTCTATCCTCTTATTTTATTTGATTTTTGTTTGTTTGTTTGTTTGTTTGTTTGTTTTCGTCGAAAGATGAGAAGAGAGCGTTTTGATGATATCACTTGGAAGACGAACGAGCTTAAAAGATGGTACGTGTTTGATGATAACAGGACACACTTGTTATCGTCAGGAGTACTCTGACAGTACATTAAAATATAATTTATCGTTCTTTTAACGCAAGATTTGAACACAAATTTACTCTTTCGTAATTTATAATAAAAAGGGGGAGGAAAGAGAGAGAGCCGGGAAGGGAGGAGTGGGGGGAATTCGAATCCAACGAGTCACAATAATTATTAATGAGATTGATAATTAATCTTCATTTTTTTTCTCTTCTTCCTCCTCTTTTTCTTCTCTCGTATTCAAGTACTAACAACCTTTATTCTATTTCGAAAGAGGAGGAGATTCGTGAATTTATTTGCGAAAAGAGAGAAAAAAAGGAAGAGTAAAAGAGAAAAAAAAGAGAGGAAGAAAAAAAGAATTATAAGAAAAGAGCAACGTGAAGTACAGTGTCATGAAGTTAAGCAAGCAAGTCGGGCGGCTTGACAAGTTCCTGGCTTATAAATTTTCACGAATTTTGTCAGGATTTATTATTGTACGAAATTCTGTCACTTCTTTTTCAGTACCGCAGGCTCGATGATAAATGTTTATATATGTACGTATGTATATGTATATATATATATATATTCTTTTTTTCTTAATTTTATTTTCATATTTAAAATTTAAAAATATATATTCCAAAAAAAAAGAATATGTAAAGAATGAAATACGCATTATAAAAGGATATTAATAATCTTTAATAATGCGTTATACATTTTATACTTGGCCACGTTAGAATAAATCGATCGAATGAAAATTCACATATATTTGACGTATCATAGTAATACAGAATAATGTGTAAAATATAAAGAATATTGTTGGATACGATCGTCTAGTTATTTTAACGTTAATAAAACGCGTTCGATTCGAAAGTATGTTTGGGAAACACTGCTTTGATGATACGTGGACGAATTTAAAAGGATGATATCGGTCTCGTAGAAACTGATGAATCGTAACACTGGTGATTAATCGACTCATCCATCCCTCGTTAGCCGAATGGCAAAGTCAGAAAAAGAGATATATATATATATATATATATAGAGAGAGAGAGAGAGTCACAAAAAGATGCTCAAAAGTTACAGCACGTGCGGGAGCAATAATTAGCGAAGTATCGGAATCTCCTCAGGAGTATTTTGTCGAGAAGGAGAGAAAGAGATGGAATTACATGTTCGTCTTCCGGGACTTGTTCTGTCGGTTGCGACGCACAAAGAGGAGACATTTTTCGAATTCCCTTGCCTAAATTAATTTCTTTGCCCTTAAACTTTAATACGATTCTTCGTAAGGTCATTAGCTAATTATTTTTAAATCGCATCTTGCCCAGTCTTTAAATAAAATTTCTTTGCGCTTTTTCCTCTTTTTTTCTTTTTTCGAAATTTATTTCGTCGCTATCTTTGTAATTCTTTTCCTTTTCTTTTCTCTCTCTCTCTCTCTCTCTCACTTTCATACTTGAAAGAATCGATTCGTATAATACAGAAGAACTTAATAATAATTTTATATATAAGTTAGTAAAAGTTAAGTTATTCTTAATATATATATATATATATATATATATATATATATATATATATATATATATATATTTGAATATATGTTAAGAATAACTCGATAATAATTGATAATAATTTTGGGAATTTTCTTGTAATAAAATTTACGTAATTTCTAATAAAAAAAATAGAAGCGTCATCCCTATCATTCGATAATTTATGAAATCTTTCGTAAGAAATAAACTCACTCCTAATTAATAATGAAAACAATAATATGATTGCGATAGTAGCGTATTGTATTAATTTAAATTTTACGTTTACAAATTCAACGATTTGACGAGACCCTTTCGATTATTCGTTCGTATACGTCGGTGAAAGAGAAAGAGAAAAAAAGAACAAGTAAATAAAGAAATTGGCAAGCGTGAAAAATTGGCACGTGGAGGCGAATAAAATGAAGTAAGTTGTAAGGGGGCAAGAGAACGTCATATAAAAATCTACACCTTTTTCACGAGGAAGGAATTAAAGTGCAACGTAATCGAAAGAGACGATTTCGAGGATTTATCGATCGTTAAAGAAGTCCTCGTGTGCGAGTGCCATCATCCCTCTCTCTCTCTCTCTCTCTTTCTCTCTCTCCCTCTCTCTGTCTATCTCTCTTTAATGTTTCATTCGAAGTCTCGAGCCTTCTCGCCAAAACAAATTCGCGTTTCTTTTTATACCTTCTTCTTACTTAGTTTTTTTTCTACACTTTTATCCTTTCTCTTTATTATTTACTTATTTACTTATTTAATTTATTTATTTCTTGATTTCTTTTTGTTTTATCGCTATTACACACGCACATCTCCCTCTTTTCTTTTTTTTGCAGAATGCAGCGAGTAAAATGCGTCTTCTAGCGCTCGTTTTAACGAGCCTCTTCGACCTTCTACGTTTCGCTCATGGCCAAGAATTTATGGTTACCAGACATTCCGATGGGGACATCTTCACGCTCGAAGGTGATCATAATTTATATGGATATTTTATATTTCTTGCAATGAAGTTTAAAAAAGAAAACAAGTTAACATTAATTATTAGTACGAATATATTGTTTTATTATTATATTAATATTCATATTGTTACCAGCATGTATCTACTGACGTTTAACTTATTTCTTTTATTATTATTATTATTATTATTATTATTATTATTATTATTATTATTGTTGTTATTATTATTATTATTATTATTATTATTATTATTATTATTTATTGTTAATCGATTCGACATTAATTTAATCCTATTTTTCTAGAAACAATGAAGTATAGAATAGTTTATAATTATGAATATTAATTTTTTGATAGAAAATTTGTCAACATACGAATTTGATAAATCGTTAAAATTCGAAAATAATCGTTAATATTCGAAAAGTTAACGTTAGATATAATCCGACGAAAAGTTAAAAAAAAATGTTCTAAGTAGAATCCTTTGATCTATCTCGTACGAAAAAAAAAATAGAAATTTTTCCAACATTGAGAAAATATAAATTACTCTGTTTTTATTCAAAAATTAATTTCCAAACAAATTTGATTTGTTCGAAAGATAGAAAATTTTATGTTAGAAGCTTGAATTATTATTATTATTGTCGTCGTTATTTTTTGTTCATCTTTTTAACTGTTCGAATTATCGATACGCGTATGAATTTTTAATAAAATGCTTCAATTGGTATAGTCAATGTTCCGATATACGTCCAAGGGTATAACTATCTTTCACTGAAGAGTATAATTTATGTTTTTCTTGGTAGGTTCATGTACAGATACCTGTACAGTGCTCAGCAGCGGAACCGCCAGATCTTTATCCAGCAATCCTTCGACGTTAACTCTACCACCATTCAATACTTCCTGTTCCTGTCAGTGCAATAACAGTTTACCAATTTTCCGTGAAGATCTTCAAATTTGTGTCAACGATATCCACGGTGAGTTAGAATCGTCACGTATCAAATACAAACAAAAAAAAAAAGTAAAAGTAAAAGAAAGAAATATAATCGCATATCGAAAAATGCAATTAAAATGCATCGTTGCATTTTCCAAGAAAACTATATTCATACCTTTCATACGATTTGTCCTAATTACATGATATGCATAATCGGAAGATCTTTAAATTTGTGCCAACGATATCTATGTATGTTGACTTAGAATCTTCGCGTTTCTTCAAAAAAAAAAAAAATATTAATAAATAAATAAATATTATAAATAAAAAATATATAATCGTATATGATGGAAATGGAATTAGAACGCATCGTTGCATTTTCGCAAAAAGAAAAAAAGAATTAAGTCCTATCAACTTATGTTTTATTTTTCTTCCATTTTTAAATATATATATGATTCATAAATTTAGTCAATGAAAAACAAATATAATCGCATATAATAAAATGTAATGTTAATACATCTATAGCATCGCTTATGGAGAAAATACATTATGGAAAATAAATTAATTTTATTATACCTGTTATACGTTAAATGTTCTTAATATACGCGTAAAACGGTGAAATATGGAAATTATATATCCGTTAGATTATATTCGACAATATAATCCTTCGATCCTGTAAATTTCGAAATTACTTCTTTTATTCTGATCAATGATGATCATTTTACAGTAATCAATATATATACATATATATTTAAACACACGTACATGTATATATATATATATATATATATATATATATATATATATATATATATACGTATATATGTATTTAACTGACGCTTTTGAGAGAGAGATATATTCGTTCGCCAATAAATGATTTATTATATGGTACGTCATGCCAAAAGTCTCGTCGTACACATGTGTTTATTATCATGTTTATGCGAGTACACGCGAGGAGAGTTGAATTCAAAGGCTCTTTCTCGCACGGTCTCTTTTTCGAGTATATCGTACGACACAGTGTATCGATAATGATGCCTCCTTTCGTTCGACGAAATAGCCCACAAAAAATTAGGTTCATCGACGTCCAAGATCGTACGTAAAAGCGTTCGTTTCGTGCTCTCTCGTGACGGCTCTTCGAAAGTAACAAACAAACAAAAAAAAAAAGAGAAAAGGAAAGAATTATACCAGAATTGATGATAGGTACTGTCAGGTAGTACGGAGCATAATAATTTTAGTAAATCATTATTGACCTTGATTGGATTTAAAATCTTCATATTCTATTCTATGTGCATTACACATTTTTTCTGTTTTTTGTTTTCTTTTTTTATACGTATATCCAAAAATAGAAATTTATTTTACATAGAAGAACGTGATTCAATAATTTCGTTCGTATCGTTAATAATAATTCACAACTGATATTATATTTAATAATTGTTATTTGTTTCGTTTATTTAATGTTATATAGAGAATATGTGGAGATCGATTAGGTTCAAATATTCATACTTATTCATTTTGTGTATTATTTTCATCATTAAATATTGAAATCATAGTATGTATATATGGATTCAATAATTTTTCATCATTGATAATACTTCATAATTAATATTAATTATTAATATTTATTAACCATCAGAAGGACATACAGGATTCATTTTTTATTTCATGCAATTTTAAAACTTGTTAGGACCACATCCTGTATATAAATACAGGGAGAATATGCGAAACATAATAATTTTATAAAATTATACGGTAAGACAACGAGAGAGAAAGAGAGAGAGAGAGAGAGAGTCATAGTGAGGGGAAGAAGAGATTCAGAGAGAGGGGAAGAAGAGAGTCAGAGAGAGGGGAAGAAGAGATTCAGAGAGAGGGGAAGAAGAGAGTCAGAGAGAGGGGAAGAAGAGATTCAGAGAGAGGGGAAGAAGAGAGTCAGAGAGAGGGGGAGAAACAGAGAGAAAGAGAGAGAGAAAGAGAAAGAGAGAGGAACAATTTTAACGGCGATCCGAATTACGCGTACCATCGAAGAGAACCCAGTAATACGCAACCAACCCTTTCATCGTTCTTCTGCATATAACAATTTAAAGTCGTAGAGAGAGAGAGAGAGAGAGAGAGAGAGAGAGAGAGAGAGAGAGAGAAAGAGAGAGAGAGAAGTTCAATTTCTTTCCCTTCATTTGAAGTTTTATTTTCTCGAATTTTGCACTCTCATCAAACGTGATTGAGTTCACTTATATCAGACAAAGTCTAATTTTATATAGGATATTTATAAAAAAAAATTCACATTGTAACAAGATATACGGAATAATTATTAATACGAATATTCGCGCCGAACCACGCATAGGCTATATTTTTAAACGTAATAAATAAATCATATATTAGATATTGTTATATATATACAACTTTTAACAATAATTGAAATGAAAAGTAAACAAGACGTAAAAATAATGTAGTAATAAAAACCGAGTTATTAAAAAATGACAACAAACGATACAGAAAAAAAAGAAGAATTAGAGAGAACATTTATTTTAACAAATAAATAAGGATATATATATATATATATATATATGTGTGTGTGTGTGTGTGTAATATAGATGTTTGTATGGTAATATGTTCATTAAAAAAAAAAAATTAAAATATACAAAAATATAAAAAAAATACGAATAGATCATATTCGCGAATAAAAATAAAAAAAAAATATATATATATATATATATATATATATATATACATATGCGAAAAAAATTAACATTATAAATCGATTCGTTTCATTTTCCAATTACATCTGACATTCAAGTCGACCTTCGAACGGCTTTCATATCCCGTATATCCGCGCGTCATAGCGATCTCATAGAATTATTTATAGGATTTGTAGGATCGAACAATGGCGGGGGTTGGGGTGAGAGGGGGTGGAGGGGAAGCTCGGGGGGAGGACGCGGAGGGATTTTAAAGGAGGAGAGAGAGGAGAGAGGGTGGGGGGAAAGAAATGTCCGTACGGAGGAAGAGGATTCGTTCGTCGATCGGCACGAACTCATCCCCTAACTTCTCTTGTGATTTTTCGTCCTCTTTTTCGTTTCCGTATGTACCGTTTTCAATCGAGGCGCGTCATTGGAAATGATTGCTCCAACTGTTCGAACACAAAACAAGCAAAATTCGCTCGCATCGTCCTGCACGAGTGCAAGTCGTTGCTCTTCGACGACGGGATGCCTCCTGGGGCCATATTGCGACTCCGATGCGATCGAGTCTACGTTCCTATGGTTGTACACCATGACATTTGCATACAAAGGATGTATATACCCTCGGTGTGGCGTGCGCCTATGCTATATTATTGCGATAAGAGAGAAACGCGGCTGTAAGCCTATTGAGCATTTTCCTTTTTCCTTTTTGTTTCTTTATTTTTTGCTTTTTCTTCTGTACATAGGTCCACCATTTTCAAGATACACGTCGAAGGTCGAATAATATTTTTTAGAAATTTTTTAATCCCATCGAAATATTCTCGAGTAATCGTGTATATTATCTGCGGAGTGTCACGTCTTTGTTATTAAAGTATAATGATTGGTGCTGTGTTATATAATTTTATATTTTTTTTTTATCAATTTTTTTCTCTCTCTCTCTCTCTCTCTCTTAATTGACAGATAGATCTTTTTACGTAAACTTTGGTATATATTTTTCATCGTAACTCTTCTACGATAATTACAATCGTCTCATTTGTTACCTTCTTCTTTCTTTTTTTTTCTTTCTTTATTATGTCAAAACGAATTAATGTGCTCAATTATTTCTGTCTTTTTCTTCTCTCCATCTTATTCTTTTTAAATAAACACATTTGTCTTTTATGCAAATCCTCAGATATATTTATCACTCGGATTTCTTTTAAGATGTTACATTATATAAAATCGTCTTATTTCTTATCGTATAGTAGCTTCTGTAATGTGTTTTATTGACATATCTAAAAGATCAAAATTAGATATTCGAAGGTGTTCCGTTCGTATGCCCTTTTTTGGACGCGTGAAAAATAGTGAAATTAGTTAAAGAAGAAGAAGGAGAAAAAAAAGGAGAAAGAAAGAATGGGAAAAAGAAAGAAAGAAGAAAGAAACGATAAAATTAAGGATGGACCTTTTGAAGAAGAAATTATCTTTGAAGGTACGAAGGAACGAGGTAAATGAATATATCGACGGTCGTGCGTGCGTCGATCGTATCGCGTCTTGCATATCTTAATAATGTACATAAATAAAAAATTTAACGATCGATGTATGTAAAAGCAAAGTTAAAAAATTACGATCATCAAGAGTGAGAATCACTCGCATGAATTTGACTTTCAAAAGACCATAGCGCTTCCGCGAAGTATACGTGTTCAATCTCGCCTCGTTAGATCGTAAATACGTTTTAAATATGTATTTGTTTATTTATGTATATTTTCACAGAATCAAAGAATCTTACGATAAAGATATTATGTCGCAATTATCTTATTAATTAATTGAATATCCTCCATTGATATCTTAGTAACGAAATACAACAGATGAGCAAACTCAATGTCACCTCGGCTTTTTTTTTTCTTTTTCGTAGAATTATTAGAAATTTTTATGTAATAACAATTAATGTACTATAAAAGACAATTATTTAATAGATATCGTATGCGATATATATCTAAGTATTATATATTCAACATCTGTTTAAAAAAAGGAAAAAGAAAAAACAAGAAAAATAATTTTTGTCATAATATTATTTTTACTTTCTTCTAAATTTCTATTAACAAAATGATAAAATAGAATTTATTATCGCTTCTTCACTAATAAGAATCTTATTTTTTGTTTTTTTAATACAACAATACAAAATTAACAAAATTATGTATGTATATATATATGTGTATCTACGTACAATAAAAAAAATATTTATTATATATATACAATAAATATTTATAACGAATATATATAATTATATTTGTAAGAAATTATACGCTTAAGATAATTTTGTAATTTTTTTTTTCTTTTTATATTCTTTTTGTCTTCTTTCTCTTTCCTCTCTCTTTTTATTTTCTCTCCTATTCAATTTCAATCGCACAATATTTAACATACTTTCTCCTAATAATTATTTTAATTTCAATCGAGAGAGAAAATGAAATGATCGTGAATAAGTGAAAAGAACTTATCATTCGATCGATCTTGTTCGAGGTGGTCGCGCTTCTTAACTAAAGAACATACGATTAACGGTAGTATTGAAATTAATTCAAAGAGAACGATTCGATATTCAGCATTCTTGTTCGACAATGATGATCACCTGCGTTCAAGGTTGATTCGACTAATTGGACTGATTTGCAATTTGAAATGCTTCAGGATAGTCCGATACCGAGGCCGTACGGTAATATCGATGCGCGATGGGCGTCTTCGAAGCGTAGAATTAGGTTCGGAGGTACATCTTCGAAAAAGCCCTCAACCTTATACTTTTCGGCATCCAAATGATCGGTGTAATACGAAGTACTTAAACCCTCGTTATATATCCATCTTTCTCTTTTTCTCCCTTCCACGAGTATGTACAATATCCTTTTGCAGATAAAATCGATCGAATTTACATCATCCTTTCGCTTTTTCGAATGATTTCTTAAAGAAAAAAGAAATATATATATGTATATTGTTTTCTTTTTAAGAAATCATTTTATTTAATATGCATTTAGCTTTTATTTACTTGTACTAATAATTTTGTATTCATATACATATATATATATATATATATATATATATATATATATATATATATATATATATACTAATAAAAAAAAAACTATATTGGGAAGAGATAGAAAAAGTATTCTTTGAATTAGTATAATTATTTCTAATCAATATATAATTGTCTTATAATATATATATATATATATATATATATATATATATATATATATATATTTATTTATATATATATATATATATATATATATATATATATAAAGATATATATATATATATTTAGTAACGCGGTGTACGAAACCACGGGCATAACCACAGACGAAACCTCAGATAAAATCTCCGACAAAAACCCGGAAAAAACCGCAGACAAGAACCCAGACGCAAGGTCACCGCAAAGTCAAATAATTATCATTTTGATGTGTCCCCCTCCCCTCCATCCCCCATTACATTATATAAAATTCGTTTACAAAATTTCTTTTCGTTTTTACGACTTGGGGAAATTATCAAATGTATACATTCAAACTGTATACATTCAAAAAAACATGTATACATTCAAAAAAAAATAATAAATCGGCAATCTTCGACACTCGGGTTTATTAGTATAATTTTTTTTTTCTTTGTTTCTTTTTTTTCTCGCAAAATAATCCATCGCTCGGAACAGTTATCATATTTATAAATTCCGAGTGATCTCATGTGAGATCATAATCGAGTCTCTCTATTCAGTATAATAGAATATTCACCGTATAGAATGTTAACTGTATCTTTTCGAAGCACGCATCGAGACCAAGCGTATCTTATCTGCCCATAATCGAGCACGAACGCAACCCGTTGCCAGACTAAGGGTGAATACTTGCCGATCCGACCGCTGACCTCATAGCTGATCTTACATCAGGACTGTAGCTATCAATCTCTAATTTCTGTACCTGCCTGACCGGTCTTACGCTACACTCGCGAGCATATAGTATTAAACTTACACAATCGGGGATTGCCGTCGTCGAACTTTGTTTTTGTTTTTTTTTTGGTTGTTTTCGGTTTTTTTTTTTTCTTTTCTTTTAAATAAAATTCTTCACTCTTTCACATTGGATTTTTATACAAAATTTTTCTTTCTTAATTTTTATATTTAAATATTCAACTAATTTTAATCAAAATTTGATCGAATTTAATTTTGTTTGATTTACTTTTCGTATAATTCAATTTAATAATTATTTATTTTTTCTTTCAAATCTATTTATAATTAAATCTTATTATATTTCAATTTAAGGGAATTTGTTTCTTGTATCCAATTAAATTTTTTCTTTTTTTATATTTAAAATCAATATTTATACACACACACACACACACACACACACATGTATGTATATATATATATATATATATATATATATATATATATGTATATATATTCAAATATTTCAAATATAATTCATATATCATAGTCCAATTAAAAAAGGAAAAAAATATATGTTCTCGGGTTTAAATCTACTTTTGAAATAAAAATCAATTCATTTCTTTCCTTTCAATATCCTTTTCCCAATGTATCGTCCTTCAATCGTAATAAATAAATATATATATATAAATATATATTTATGATAAAATTCGTGTATCCTAAATCAAGTGACATTTAATTAACACATAATAAATATTTTTCAATCAAAATAATACTTATTAATCATATCGCCGAAAAGAAGAAAAAAGAAAAAAAAAAGAAATAAATAAATAAATTAATCATTTATTAAACACATCCCGTACCTAGTTGAAATAATGGAAATTTCATTTGACCAGTTTGAAAATTATTTTACACTTAAAAATTAATATTAATGGTCGAATCATAAATCCTATGGAAAGATACGATCAAGTTGAAGATACAGAACCCTCTCCCCTCCTCTCCCTCTTTCTTCCGTAATTGTCTTTCGGTTTACACAGAATTGCTCTAGTAATTACATAATTATGTAAGATTTCTATCTCTGTCTCTGCCTTTCTATATGTAGAATATCTGTCAGAGAAGGAAAGAGTGAGAGAGTGAGAGAGAGAGAGAGAGAGAGAGAGAGAGAGAGAGAGAAAGATACCTACATACATATATATATATATACACATATATATTTCGTGTATGAGACTTAATTTCAAGCTATCTAACAGTTAGCCACTTAGGTAGATACGTGCCACCTGACTCACGTGAATGCGTCTCTCTTTCCTGTCTTTTTTATTTTTTTCGTTTCTTTTTTTTTATCTTTTTGTCGGTAGCTACGTGTTTCAATCGTGAGAAGAAGATTTAACGCTTGTAACTTCGAATTTGTTAAGGTATTCGTTGAAATAGAGACGACCGTTTGAATTCTAATTCGACGATTACAATGGTTAATGTTTGAAAAATATGTGAAAAATATTGAAATTTGTAAAATTTTCACGAGATTCATCATTTCAAGGTGATCCACGTAATCGACCGAACGATAAATCGGAATAGAAGGAAAGGAAAGAAAGAAAATACGGGAGAGAGAGAGAGAGAGAGAGAGAGAGAGAGAGAGAGAGAGAGAGAATAGGAAAAAGAATCTAAATATTTCTAATATTATCACAATCAAGGTTAAATCATCATATTACGATATTTAGTAAATTAAATTCAAGGTTTACTCATAAATTTGAATATCAGTTTATACTAAATGAAGTTGTAACTATTAATCAGAATCTTATCTTCATAATGAATCTCTATTGAATAATATGGTTTCTCTTCTTTTTTTTTCTCTCGATTTCGCTTAATAAAAGACGTCTTCACGTAATAGAAGATCGAAGTGTGTCGACAAGGTGTTTTGCTTGACAGATCATAGCGTTAAGGTATTTTCAGATTCTAACGTTTTCGTTATGCGTGAACTCGTCGAATAATATTACATATACATATATAAAAATATATATATATATATATATATATATATATGTATCGTGAGAACGTGTTTGAGATCATCTTATCGACAAATTTATTGTCGAATCAATATATATATATATATATATATATATATATATATATATATATATATATATATATATATATATATAAATTACGACGCGTTAAAATTACGATAAAAATTTCGTAAATATAATTTATCGCCATCGTATATCTCCAATTTTACAATATTGTAATATTTTTTGTTCTCTTCTATTTATTATTTATTATTAATATAAATAACATATTAACGTCCTATCGGATATTACAGATACGTGTTTATATACGAGTAATGAAATTAGCTGGATGTTAGAAAAATAAGACGTTAAGGAATTTCTAAGAGAAGAATAAAATTGAAAGTAAAGAGATGGAAAATTAATAAGCATTCATCAAATTCTTAGAATGATAAAATGTTTTTCATTTTTACTCTTCATTTTTCTTCTTTCTTTTTATATTTTTTTTCTTTTCTATCTTTATTTTTTCGTTTTTTATTTTACAACGCTATGTACCGTTCTCTCGATAGTTCCTAATGAAGATGAAAAGTATAAAAATAGAATTTGCAAAAAGACAGAAGCGATGCCCTAAGCGATGATTACTGGATAAATTAATTAAATGATACCTCTCTCTCTCTCTCTCTCTCTCTCTCTCTCTCTCTCTCTGTCCTTCTCTTTCTCTCTATCACCTTCTAGTGTTTCTATGCGATGGTGATAAAGAATGACTGCAATGAAGTTAACGGTTTAGTAGAAATTTGACAAAAATTGGATACCACTCATGAATAAGAAGAAGATGAAGAAGAAGAAAAAGGAAAGAGAGAGAGAGAGAGAGAACAATGTTAATTACTGTATGTGTAATTAATTATCATAATAGAAAAATGTCAGGGCAAGTTTCTATGGAGTCGTCGCGTTTCACTGTCAAAGACATACAAGATGTATGTATGTATGTATTTATGTATGTATGTATGTATGTGTGTGTGTATGCATGTATATATGTATGTATGTGTATAGGTACGTCGAGGATCTTGCAATTAGAGAAGAGTAGAAAAAGAATGAAGGAAAGGAAACAACGTGGAATTAAATGCAATCTTCTACTGACTGAAATCTTTTCAATTATTCCATATAGCAGAAGAAAGGTAAATTTTAAAATTAATTAAAAATTCATTTTGGTTAATTATGAAAAAAATCAGGTTAACTTTTTAGCGTTTCTAATATTTACATTTCATTATAATACGGAAGAGAGAGAGAGAGAGAGAGAGAGAGAGAGAAAGAGAGAAAGAAAGAGATAGTCTAATTATTCTATATAGCGAGTGTAGTGTGAAAATTAATTTTTTAATTATTTTTGTTTTTTAATTTCAATCCTAAGGTATCTTTCCGCAACGTTCTTTTTTATTAGAAAAATGTCTTCGACCAGTTGTATTATTTTTAACATATTCGTATGCCATTAAAGAACAAAAAAGAAAACATTTCTAATTGTTACTTAGAACAATACGTTTTACATAAAAATTAATTCTATCGTTTCAATTTTGATATGGCGTTAGTTGCTATCAGAAAAAAAAAAAAACAAAGAACCTCTTTAGGCTAATCTTATATTTTCTTGTATTCGCATATTATTAGAATAAGATAAAGAAAGATTTCTTTTTTGGACTAGTAAGTTTTGTAACGAAATTAATTTTTACTTCTTTTTCCTTTTTTTATTTCAATCGTAACGCAACGTTATATGGCATTTTGGAAGATTACGTTTATTATTTCTGATATTTATTGTATCATTAGAATAAGAGAAATAAATCTATTTCCATAGGACACGGATAATTTTACACGGAAATGAATTTCTTGTTCCAATTATAATACAATATCTCTCGCTATGTAGAACCTATTAAAAGGGACTTAAATATTTCTATTACATCCTAAGATTTCTATTATTTCTATAATCCACCCGGCGTATTATAGAACGGCGAGGAGGGATCGAATTGGATGAAAATGCATTTCTTAAAGGATAAAAGTAAGCGTACTAATAAAAACAAGATAAAACGATAAGATTTAGATTGTAATTATCGTAGGAATACGATCTACTAATACAATGAAATAAATAAATGCATAGTGAGAGAGAGAGAGAGAGAGAGAGAGAGACAGACTGACAGACAGATAGGCAAAGACAGAGAGAGAGAGAGAGAGAGAGAGAGAGAGAAAAGGAGAGATAGAAGAGATAGTAAGATAAGTCAGGTTAGCTTGCGGTACTTAGAGGAACGACAAGCTCGACTCTCTTCCAATCGATTATTTACTATTACTAAAAAAAGATCGTAACGGCCTTGAAGCAACCAACATATACAAGAAACATACGCGTATATATCCATCCATGCACGGACGAAGGTAAAAGGTCAAAAGTTCCTAAGGTCCAACGTATGCGAGCAGCTTTTAACGTATCTCTAATTGACGGTTATTCTAAAGAATCGATTAGATCCCGAAGGTGCGATATCTAATGGTGGAAACGTTTCTTTATGCAAACGATCCTACGATATCTATGGTGAAAGAATTGATGACAGTAAAAGTTGAAGTTAGCGCGCGCGCGCGCGCGCGTGGGTGTATGTGTATGTGTATGTGTATGTGTGTTTGGTGATCGTTAAGAATTGTTTATCTTATCTCTAACTTCACCCTCTTGGCTCTCCTCGTTCTACCCGCCACCCCCTCCGCTCTCAATAACCCCCTCGTCCCATCCTCGTCCCATTCTACCTCCGTCAACACTACAACCGCTATTATTCAATATTGATTGGCCATATACTAGAGTGATTGTGAGAGTACTTTGGAACGTTGGAACGAAGATTTGTAGGTTCAAAGCGATAGATGTATCGCTTGGATTTACATTATCTACCGATCGAGCGAGAAACAATTACAAAAACGATAACAATACGTTGTGGGAGGGGCTAACGTTAAAATAAAGTCGAAGATGTTCAGAGCGAAAGCATTTTTTGATCCTTCGATCGAAATCATCTTCTCTATAATCTTCGAATAATTCGTGATTATATTGGTTGTAAAATATCGAGGTATTCGATGTTTGGTGGCACTCTTTGATGGTTACACGTGTAAAATATTCTTTTTTTTTTTTTGTTTTTCCTCGTTATCTATAAATAGTTATTTAACTTGTAATACGTGTATAATTCGTTGGGAAAATTTAGTAATACCCGGTATGAGGCTACGACCAAGTTTCTATATGTTTGTATATACGATCTAATCAATCATAAATCTTACGTTACGGTATTACAAACAAGTATGACGATGGTAATCGATCATTTGTTAATTTACATGTTTCTAAAATATCTATTAGAAATATGAATGTATGTATATATATATATATGAACACACACATTATAAAAATATTAGTATAATATTAATATAATAATAATAATAACATTGGGTCGACATGGATGAAATTTGTAGAAAAAAAAGGCAAAGTTGTTTGATAACTTACAAATGTCATCCTTGACGACCCAATTATTATATACAATATTAATGTATATTTATTAAATTTTATAATATAAATAATATAAATCTTATCGTAAATATTAAAATTTATACATTGTACTTATATCTAAATATACATTAATAAATTGTAATATTTATAGTTATCCATTATAGTTATATTTAAATAAATAAATAAATATATATATATATATATATATATATGTATATATATATATAAGAGAGGGACAGAGAGATAAAAATCTCAATTATATATATTACTCTCTTCCTCTCTATCTCTCTATCTCTCCCTCTCTCTCTCTCTCTCTCTCTCTCTTTCTCTTCCTTTCTCTCTCTCTTGCTTTTATAAATATCTATATATATGTATATATATGTATATAAACCTATAAACAACAGTAAATGGATATCTCATACGAAGCCGGTAGAAGATCTAAATAAAATATAGATTATGTCGAGCCCTATGTCAAAAAATAATACCATCATATTGAGATGAAAATGCGAGTCGCGTTTACCGATATGATCCTTTATTGAGCGGTCGCATAAACTCAAAGGACTGAAATTTTTCCGGTTTCTCGCGAAGCGGTACGCTCTCAACGAGCAGGTTGGTTGGTACGCGGCATACAAATTATTTATTCGTTGAACGGCCGGAGTATGTTTCTACATGCTAAGCAGGATTTACCGCTTCACCAAACAGGATTCAGCAGGATTCAGAATGTTAATATCAATCATTAATATCGATAAACGATTGAATCAAAAGCTTCGTCGGTAATTCAAAAAAAAAAAAATGTTTAAACAAAAATAAAATATTATAAATAAAAAAACGAGTATCGTTCAACGAAAATATTAATTTAAGGGCGAATTGGAAATTGCAATCGTTTTTTTTTATTTCTTCTATTTTTTCTCTTTTATCTTCAATCCGTCATCGGTAAAATGTGATTAACGAATGAATTATTTCATGCACATTTCTTTAATATCCAATCGTTTCATATCACGTCGCGATATTTCTTCTTTTCTTTTTCTTTTTTAACACACAAATAACACCAGTTTTATAATATTTAATACAAATTTCATGAAAATATTGTAGGGGCTTAATTTATTTTTATTAAAGTTTTTAATTATGCCATTTAGCGAAGGATATCTTTTTTAATCGTAACCGTCGAACAATCTTCCAATCGAATTCTATAAATATGTATTGATATTAATTAAATCGATATTAAATAAAATTTTAATTAAAATAATATAAAACATAAAGACATATTTCTTATAAGGATCAGTATAAGAAGTCAGTATACGTACGTACGTACATACACATTCACATCGAAGTGAGGACCAGAATAGCGAAGAAATTTAAGTAAGAAGGAAGGAAGGAAAGAAAGAATGAAAAAAAAAAGAGAAGAAGAAAAAAAAAGGAAAAAGAAAGAAAATTACGAATGAGAAAAAGAAAAAAGGAAGTGAGAAAAGGGAGAAAAAAAAGAATGAGAAGGATTAAGTAGGATTTCATCGAAATCTCGTTTCTCAGCACGAGCTCGTGTAGCCGCGCGTATGCTAATCGGACCGGTGGTGGTCATATCTACGCGTGACTTTCTACGCTCACGATCAACGATTCCATGTACGGAAATTGGATAACTGTCGAGTGATTAACGATCGGTTAAGTTGGTCCAATGAAAAGAGTCATTTAAGATGTTCCTCCTTGGAGTGCTCGCGATTGACCTTACGACCTTAAAGACCGTCGCCATCGACCCTGGCAAAGATGGAAACTGGAAGCTATACAGCTTTTCCACATGGATATATATTATACCCACGTAATCTTTATACGTAAATGATAGATCGTGTCGCTCGTCACGAGATATCGATAATTAATGCCGACTGGTTTTGCTGACAAAACGACGATAAATGGTTATTCGGCCTATTAAAAGGATTCCCATAAAATATATGTTTATGCCATGTTCGATCCGATTTTCTTTTTCTGTTTCTTTTTTTTTCGTTTGTTTCTTCTTTTTTTGTTTCTTTTTCTTTTTTTTTTTTTTTTTTCTAATCGATCGTTAAGGTCTCACGTACGATTCTTATTTTTTACTTTTTTCATACTTGTTAATTCTCAATCGAAGAAGATCGAATTGATCGAACGGTATAGTATTTTAAATATTATAATTATATCCTATTTGTGGACCGTAATTTAATTTACTCGATTGTTGTTTGATAATACAAATTCATTTTATATTACGATATTTTTCTAATACATTATTTCGATTGAAAGAATTATTATTGATTATATCATTCTCAATATCGTAAGTATACTATTGCAATTAAATTTACTCAATGATTTTGTTATTAAACATTTGTTTTATTTCTATGGGCTTCTACATATTACGTTACGCCATTGGATGTTTAATGTTTTAATAAAAATAAAAAAAAAAAAGAAAATTACTAATAAAATAATTATATCGCCACGATTGAACTTCAACGTAATTCTTCTATTTTTTTTTTTTTTTTCTTTTTCAGAATGCAGTGTCGCTGGATTTCTAAGCAATTCGGGTCTAATCGAGCGAGTGCCATACGTTTTTCTACCCCAACGTGGTCAAATTATTTATCCGCATGCCGAAATTCGTTTCGAAGGTATACATTTAAATCCGGTATATTTTTTTATATTGTATTTTATTATAATTAAAAACAAAAAAATTACATCGTCTTCTAATAACCTGATTGCTTAGTTTATTGCCAAATTTTTATTTTTTATATTCGATTGAAATTGATATTCTATATACCAATATTAAACCATCAATTAAGAAATAATATTTAATAATAATTTCACAATTGATTTTATAATTTTGTATTAAGAAAATATTCTATTTATTGATAACAGGCGTAACCACTCCTGTTTGTGGAATAACAGGAGCTCGACAGTTAGGAAAATCAGGATGGTCGGAACTGAGAAATCTGTCAGATGCAGAACCCCCATTTAGATTGTTTCGCGACGAAGGGAGAACTTTTCTTCAGGTCAGCGAAATATATATATATATATATATATATATATATATATATATATATATATATATATATCATCTGCAACGAGTTAATTTTATTATACAACTACAAGAGATTCCTAGCTTCGTGAATATCGTTTACCATTAAATTTCCCCATAATAATAGTTCGAAGTAATATTAATTTGTTTAATTAATCAAAATTAATCATTATCAATTTACATAATTCTGTTATGTTACGTTGCCTGAATATTCTCGAGTCATGCAATCGTATACATCTCGATTCTTTCGAGAACTTTAATTAACACCAATTCATGTAAATGATAAATCGCTTATAACAATCATAATTATAAAAAAAAAAAAAATTTGAACGATTTCATTATATTTTATGTCTTTATTACGAGAGAAGGGAAAAAAATTTGATTAAAAAAATTATTAACAAAATCGATTTTATTATAACGATATTATTGCGATACTTTATTAAATAAAGAATAAATTATACTTGAGAACGGTGATTGTTTCAAGTCTCTACGACTTTCCGTTCCGGAGATATCGTCTTTTATAAATTTTCATTCATAATTCTCATAGTACAGCTGATTGTAGTAATTAGTAGTAGTAGTGGGATCGCGTAAATTCTCGGAATTTATATAGGTCAGTGTGTCACTGCGCCAATATGAATGAAATTATATAGGTCAGTAGGGCAACGTAAAAGTCTTTAATTTAAATGGGAATATCTTTACAACTAATAGTCATAGAGACTTGATTCGAATATCATTTTAAAGGGCAACATTTTCTCTACTCTATCAATATATTGTTAATAATTAATTAACAATCTGTTATGAAGAATTTTTATGAACAAATTCTCGCGAACTCGATTCATCTTATTTCGCCAAAAAAAAAAATAAATTCGGCTTGCAACACCGATTTATAAAATTACATAAATTAATAAGTAATTAATAAATAAATTATTTTGTTTTTCATATTGTTAATAATCACGTCTTTCGTTTACGTGATTATATGTTCGTAACTAAAAGTCACAGATACTTGAATCCAATACCATTTTAAAGGAGAGAATTTTCTCCATGTTTTTTTCTTCGTTATATTGTTAATAATTGATTAACAATTTGTTATAAACAATTATTATAAACAAATTCTCGCGAACTCGATTCATCTTATTTTGCCAAAAAAAAGTATTCGGATTGTAACTTAGATTTATAACATTACACAAATTAATAATTAATTAACAAACAAATTACTTTTTTTTACCGAAGAAACAATTTTTTTTATATTGTTAGTAACCATATCTTTCGTTTACATGGGAATATCTTCGGAAATAAAAATCATAGAAATTTGAATCGAGTACCATATTAAAGGATAGAATTTTCTCTATTTCTTCAAAGTATCGTTAATAGTTAATCAACAATTTGTTATAAACAATTTTTTTGTAAACAAATTATTACGAGAAAACTCATAATTCTTCGTCATACATGGGTTAATAATTTTTTTATAGAGAATGTCGATTCTCATCGGACCAATGATATGAAAAACGTATGATTCCATTAAAAAAAAAAATCCCGATTGATCTTCGTATCTACTTTACGCGTCCACAAACAATAGTAAACGAAATTTCTTCATATCTTTAAAAAAAAAAAAGGACGAGATATTCAAGATTATCATAGTTACAGTCCCATCCTATATATTACCCTATTGATAGTAAAAATAATTACAGTGGATCGGCGAAAGTGGATTAAGAGATGCTACAGAAGGCCGAGTAGTAATCGCCAAACTTATCTGCAGAGATGCATCGCCACGACGAAACAATACTGACGTCTTTGCACCTTGCGTCGCATTTAGAGTCGCTGGATCACCGTCGAGAAACAGTCTGTATTTTAAACTTTTTACAAACAAACAAAAATATATATACACATAAATAATCTAATTCTTCGTTACTTTACACGAATCTATTACCAACAGTTAATTATATCTGTTCGTTATTTTTAAATGTCAGCAAATGAAAATACGTATTATCGTGAAAAATATTTCTCTTTTATCGCAGACGTTCGAGAAATAATATTTTCATCTACGTCTCAATTTTCGCAAGGACTTTCGGCGACCGAATACGCGGCCATTGGTCTTTCATCCGTCATTCTGGCCGTCATATACGTAGCTAGCGTGTCGTTGTATCTACATAGTAGAAGGGGAAAGAGAAAATCAATCGTAGAATCGGAAATAACTTTGCCTGGTCCAAGGGAAGGTGTCGGCGGTAGTGTTGTTGGTGGTGGATTGGTAAAAAACAATCCATTATTGATCGCACCAAGACACTTGGACGATGATAACAACGGCGTATTAACTGAGAACGAATTAGGAAACGATTTGGTTCAGAGTGATGAGGAACAAAATTGTGAACATGTTCGTATAAAAAGAAAAAACAATTGTATAATCGAAATTAATTAGAAATTTAACCGATAGTAAAGCAAAATTAATAACATAATAATTTAAACCGTTACAAGGAGGGTCAATGCTATATTTTATTTTGTTTGTTTTTTATTTTAGAAAAATTATAATCACAATATTGATAAAATTAGTTTGTTAATATAAATTAAAAAAAAAAAAGTAGTGCACAGATTACGTCACAAATAATTTAGTTTAGTCGAAAGGACAATGCTCTTCCTTGTTCTTTTTTTTTTTTTTTTTTTATTATTTGATGCATAAGTATGATATTAATAAAAGTAGTTTATATAAATTAACAAAAATAATTGAATATATATTGTATCATATAAGATTAATTAAAAATGTATTCCAATATATGATAGAAAATATGATTTCAATATTAACAATAAATTAAATTTGTAGAATCAGTTTACCTCTGCGATCGTTCATCCACGCTATGTATATCTGGACCATTCTGAAACTGTTTTTGGATCTGGTTCAATGCTTGGAGAGAGATTGCCTGAGGAAGACGTCAGGATCATTGAAACAATAGATAGTTCTCATCAACAGGAAGTACCGGTACTTCCAGGTACTCAACGAAGAAAATTATATTTCAATCCTGCATACTTTGACAGACAATTGTTACTTGTAAGTCTCACAAGCCTTATAACATTTCCATTGAATCAATTAAATCATTTTAACTTCATGTTTACTCACTTCTTTTCTTTTTTATTTTCTGTTTTTTTTTTCTTTTTTTTTTTCATTTAGTCTCCACCTCCAGCAGCCATCGAATTTCTTCTTAAAATTCGCGAAGTTATTTCTATAGCGAAACATAAGATGGCCGCCAAAAAATTTGTTCCTACATTAATTGGTAAGCATCTATTATTTCATCCTTTTGTCGAATTATTATAAAGATCAATTATTTATATACTTGACGAGTTATTAAAAGTTTATAGTTGAAATATAATTTTTTTCTATTTTTTTAAGATTCGTCAAATTGTCAAAGAACGAAATTTTTGGATCTCAGAATATTTGATCAAATAATCCGATTAGGATAACATTTTTTGCAAGTTCCTCTCCGAGATTTCAAGGTTATCGATTTTTTTATTTCTTTTTAATAATTTTTTTTTCCTTTTAATCTATATATTTTTATTGCCACAATGTTGTAACTTTTAAATAGACAAAACGCATGAATTGACGATGAAAACAATTACATTTTGATGACCTTGAAATATTGGAGATATATATATATATATATTTTCTTTTTTTAATTTTAATTTGTGTTATTTCATATATAGGTATTCCAGAGGAAGAAAGTGACGTCGAACGTAATTCATCGAACAAACATAACAAACAACAAGAAGATAAAAGACAACGGCAAAGATCGATATCGAGCTCGTCCCAAAATATGTCAACGAAATCGAAAAAATCGTTAAGATGTACAGGCTGTCCGGGTTGCGCGGAATCTTACAAAAATCTAACGACATATCCGAGAAACGATCAACCAAGCCCAGGTGAAAGTAAAGTAAGAGCTTGGCTCGAGGACGTTAAACCGAATCGTACGAATTGGCTCGAAAAGATCGAACGCGAACGGAAGAATTTTCAGGGCGATAAAAAAACTTTCGTAAGAAATTTCGAATACGTTAAGGAATTGGCAAAATGTGATTTCCTTGAATTCCGAAAGGAGACGAGAAAGTGTACGTTCTCTTGGCACGACAATGCGTCGTTCTTAAGAATTTCGAGGGACCGTCAGCAACCAATTGCCAAAAGTGAAATTATAGATAACGATGATCGTTACAGTGTCTTCTCGAAGAGATCGACGAAGTCCATGTTCGAAAATTCGAGTTACATAAGAGATGGCAATGGCAATAAAGGGACGAATTACATGGCCGAAGATATCGTAAACGAGAAGGTAAGAAAGGCGATAGAAAATTCGTTCATCAAGCAAATGGAAGAGAACGCTGCGATCGAGAAGAAAGATGCCGTGATAGAGATCGATGATAAAGTATCGAAGGTGGTAAAGGATAAAACTGAGGATAACGGGGAGAACGATATAATAAAGGGATCGAGCGTTGAATTACCAGATATGATAAACGAATTGCCCGGTACTAAGACTAAAGCGAAACGAATAATGGACGCTGTTATTCGTGAGATGGTAGACGCGAAAGTATTGGAACATTATTCGAAATCGGTTAAGATGACCGATTACGAGGTTGACAGTTTGGAACGTTTCAAATACAATAGGAAATCATCGACCTCGTCGGAATCGATAGATCAATCGAGTCCCACGTTGTCCACGGCCTTGCCGTTGGACGAGGAATTGACGATACAAAATGCCGTTATCAATGGTAAAACCGGGGAGTGTGTATTGTCGAAATTGAAGAAGGACGTTTTGGAGAAAAATTATTACAACGCTTTGCCGGAATTGATAGCTCAAAGAACGGAGGCATACTCGCTCGTAAGCGAGGTGTACGTTAACGACGGATACGTTAGTCCGGCCGGTAGCGATGATTCCGGTCCTGACATAAGGTACGAGCCGGAAAATCCTGGACATTTGACGATAAAGGTACAGGATTCCCCGGACAATTACGTTAAACAGGACGAGTCCGAGTACGAGCCGGATACATTGGACAGGAAACCAATGAAATTGAAGATAAACGGTGATATATGCTCCGACAAGGAAACGATCAATGAAATCTTTATGGACTCGTTGGAAAGGCCGGCACAGATATTGTTAAAAAGTAAAGGTAGCTTTCGTTGCGACGAAGATTACGAACAATTTAATTGCGATCATTTGCAGAGACGAGGCTACGGTAGCCTTCGGGAGATATACGAGGCCAAATTGAGATCGAATTTGAGGGAATCGAATTTCTTAGGTAGCAGTAACTCGTTGAACGTTGAAACAAGCGACGGCTTGTCGTGGAGGAAGGAGAGATATTTAACCCCGGAAAAGAGACAAGCGAAGAGGCAAAGATCGGCCAATTTCAATCAACCGGATGTTGTACCATTACCACCGACCGAGAGTATATATCAATCGCCGAAAGCACCGGTACCCGTTAAGGAAGTTATTAAACACCAACAACCGATCGTTCCTACGTCTTCATTGCCGTCAAAAAACGGTTTATGGGGCAGGAATAACGTCGAAGCGGTTGACCCTACGGCCAGCAACGGCTCTCCTGTCCAAAACGATGGCTACGAAGTGGGGTATAATAATAACGAACGATATTATCGTCATAGGGATAATCAAAAACCATCGACCTCGTTATTCGATCTCGAATATCCGAATAATGACAAAGATAAATGTTCGAAGTTACGAGAACGTTTGTCGTCTAACGCCGTTAATTTAGAGGATTATCAAAATGATTTGTTATCCGATGGATCGGTTAATCGAATGATAACGGAAATGAAATCATCACAAGTATCTATGAAAATCGAGGATAATGGATATCTCAGTAGTACCGACAGTAACAGCTCGCAAAAACGATTATTGAAGTCAGAAGTCGGAAGTCTATCGGAAACGGATGAAACCGAATCCATTTGCGATGGAGCAAGCGAGAGTGGAGCCGAGAGTATAGGTACTGACAGTGTTTTCTTTGGTAATCTACAAAGAATCAATGATTCTACGAATTCAGGTGTTACGTTAAAAACGAGGGACGTGCATGGTCGATCCTTGGATCATAGAATTTATCAAAGAACGAATATCAATGCCAACGATAGCGAAGCGGAAAATTTCGTTACCGTGTTGCTACCCAATTCTAGTTGAACAAAATTGAATCGCATCTCCTTCGGAGCATAAATCGACAGATTCTAACGATGCGTTTCGAAACGTTAAGTGGAACCCGTTGGGATATAAAACGAGAAAATTCACGGTCCTCGGATGGGTCAAAAATTCTCGGGTGATATTTCAAAATCAATTGCTCTCTTTTGAGATTTTTGTTTTTTAAACGTATTCCTTTCCTTTTTTTTTTTTTTTTTTTTTATTTACTGATCGCAATCACCTAAAAACTTTCGACCCATCTTATATTATTTTCTCTTCGTGAAATTATTTTAAAATGTTACGAAATATGCATATATGCCACGAATATATGTAAACGATTTTTACTTTGACACTTTACGATCGATATTAATAGGAATCTCAAAGATAGAAAAGACTTGAAATATTTGTCAGCAGGTCGAAAAGATTTAGATTTTTTTTTTAGTATAAGAATGGATTATATATATATATATATATATATATATATATATATATATATATATATATATATATATATAAAGAAATAAAAAGAATAACATTCTATACGTTATATTATCGTTATATTATTGAATACGTAGATGATAAACAAAATGATAATGTTTTAAAAGTGCAATTATACGTGCAAAAGTTTGCAAGAGTATATTTTTACGATATTAATTAGATAACATTAAGGGAATTTCATAGTTTCATGAAAATGTCTAATACTCACCCTTAGACGTGGCCGGAAGTGCAATAATAGTTGATAATCGAGAAAATAAACATAATAATGAATTTACATCGTTTTGATACGTTTATATAAGAGAATTAGATGTTAAAATTATGCAGTACATAAATATTAATATATTATACGTAATCATTAAATTTTCGACGTTATTAAATATTAGGTGAAAAAAAGAAAAAAGAAAAAGATCAAAAATAAAAAACTTATTACCATTTCTTCGCGTACATTTTCTTTTTTTTAATAATTATTCTAATCTCAATTAAAAATTGCATTAATACATATGTATTTTAAAAGTTGTATAAATCCGAATTCGATATTAATTTATATTAAGAAATAAAAATTAAAATTATAATTAAAAAAATGCTCTTATATTATTTTAATTCGCGGCTTTTTATTTTGTCTATTTATCAGTTTAAAATGTGCTTCACTTTAAGAATGAAATTTACAGATTTAATAAAAAGAAAAAAGGAAAAAATAACGACGAACTTGTTAAATGTCCCTAGAGAGTAATTATATTAGAAATTAAAATTATTAAATTGATTGTGTAATGGATATAACGACTTAATGTGTTAATCATAATTTATTATATTACCTTAATAACTTATTATTAGTTTAAGAAAAATTATAATATTGAAAGATATAAAAAAAAAGTTAAAACTTTTATTTAGAATATTATTAAGTTGAGTTTTTATAGTTTTATACATATATATATAATATATATATATACATACATTTGTCTCGTATATTTTATCATCTTGAGAATGTTATATAAAATCGAGTCATGATTTAGAGTTAAAGTTTCTTTTCTTTTTTTATTGTTTGACAATTTATTACTGTTATAGATTATAATTTATTCGTATAATTCATTACTATATAATTTAAATATTTATCTATAAATATTTATAAACAAGTTTTTATAATCGTAATAATATAATTTTGCATTACATTGTATATTATTTATCATTTAACACACAAGAAATTGTTGTTATTGAAATTAGAAGCGCATGCTTCAATGTACCTGCAAAGTGTATGTATAAATCAGGTATATATATATATATGTGTAAGGTATATATATATATATACATATATATATTGTAATATTTAATTTATTAAATAATAATTTTCTATATAATATTAAATAATACTTTATCATTTATAGTTTATATCACATTAGAATTTATTTATACATATACATATACATATACATATACATATATATACATACATACATACATATATATATATATATATATATATATAATAATGCATACGAAATACCTCAGAATATTTCAAAAACATTAAATTTATCGTTATATTAACATGATCGGTGGGTTGGCATTAGAAATTTGTATGAATGTTCATCAATTAGATTATTTAAATAAAATTTTTTTATCAGCTATTCGCATCGATTATTATACGTACTTTTCGTTACTATTTCAACTGGCGACATACGGCATATATGTACGTAGCTTGAAAATTTTAAAAACATGTCATAAGTTTATAAGTTTTAATAATATATAAGACGTGAAGTAATAGTTTGTGAAAAGGAAAAAGAGAAAAAAGAAATAATTAAAAAGAGAATTAGCTGAGAATTAGAATAAATATATATTTCGTTTTTGTTTTCTAAATCTTTCCTTTTTAATATCGTAAGAAATATTAAATAACGATAGAAATTAAATAAATTCAATATACAATTTATAAAAACTATATTCTCTATTGTATTAATTCGCTATTGACTTATTACATTTTGGTAAAATTATAAAGATCTAACGTTTGTCCTATTGTTCTATCTAACATTTATTAACATACTTTATTTCTGTAACATTGTTCTTAGCACATGTATCTAACATTTCGGATAGTACTCGTAACATGTCTGATCTGTACTCATCCATATAATTATATTCATTGCATGGACGTTTATCTGCTATTATAAAATAATTTACTACAGACCAAATAATATTACGGAATAATATAAGCTTTTCTGCTACCCTGAAAAAATTCATTTATTAATAAAAATAAATGAATACTTATTAAAATTTTATAAAGTTATATGAAATAAAATATGTATTTACTCTGGTGTACACGAAAATTTCAATTCCTTCTGTTCGTTTAACTTAAGAACGATAATCCTTTCATTGGGGTTGTTACTCTCCTAAAACATAGAAAAATAATTAATGTTTGTTTTCTTTTTGTTTTTTTTTTTTTTTTTTTTTTCTTATTGCGTATCACTTATATGGGAACAGAAAAATCTCGTTATAATTTACAACTTACCTTTTCCTCTATGGAACCTTGACCAAAAAGTAATACTGTTAAAGGAGATATAATGCTAGTATCGTATACTAACATATAAGGGACTTTTTGAAAATGTATACCATGAAAATATGTCAAGAATGTATTAGATTCGAAATTCTTATTACAGTTAACACTTTCTGTCGGTATCTTAACCAGATAACCACATCTGAAATAAATATATTATAACAATAAACTCGCCTCATATCGATATTATAGTATTGATATTTGGTAAATCAGTTGGAAGTGTTCATTTCTTTATGGTACACATTTAATCCTGATTTATATCTATATATATATACTTACTCATTTTTAAGATGAGCCTTCTTTTTGAATATATTTTTGATGTAGGAATATTCATAATTCTGAAGTAACATATTTGTAGAAGATAAAATGATACCATAAATCATTTCTTCGCAAAATGTACCATTGCTTTGAGGCATTTTTGAGTCGAAAATATCATAAGAGTATTTTATACCACAGCTCTGCAATTGTTTCGAAAGTATCGAACGTATCTCTAAAAATGTAAAAAGAATTTACTTAATAAGGAAAACAAAAATTTATAATATATTTCAGTAGAATATATCCATTAATGACATAGACATTTACTGTCATATAATTTTAGTCTAAGAGGACTAATGTTCATATCGTTGCAGAAGTTATCATTTGTAAAATCGCTTTCATTTAATTTCTTTTGCCATTCAGAACATAACATTGATATAGCAAGATGATCACTTGTTTTATGATACTGCTCTTTAATATTCTTTTTAGAAGACTTGTTATATAATGTGTTCGAAAAAATATCTTGCTCAATGGAATAAAGTGCAACAATAGAAAGAATGGACTCCGTACACCTACATAATAAAAAAAGAAAGAAAATGTATAGCTTTAGAAAATTATTCGTAGAATGAAATATAAGTTTATGCATATGACGTTACTTCGCCTTACTTAAAAATTGTTGAAAGAATTAAAGCTTTGCCTAATATTGGATGTACATGAATCGATGATAATCGTTTTCCTAATGGCGTTAAATTTTCATCCTCATCAATAATATCTAATAGCAGTAACGTATTTTTAGCCTTCGTAATTGCCATCCTGGAAGGTGATTCAAGCATACTTTCACAAAATTGTTCAACCTTCTCATTGGTGTGACATTTAATCCTAATAATTGCATCTTCCAGAGAAGTGCATAATGCCTCGGGAATCGGATTAGGATGCAATCTATTGTATTCCTGGTTTGTTATAAAATGATAACTTTCGCCAGCTTGTATCCGACCAGCTCTTCCCTTTCTAAAAAAAAAAAAAATATACAACGAATATTATATTTAGTTTCAAATTAAATTAACTGTTCTATACGAAAAAGTTACTATTTATAAAAATATTTTTATTAATAAATCGACTATAATAGTTGCTTAATTACCTTTGTTTTATATTTGCTTGTGATATTCTCTGAAAGCCTATGTAAAGTTTGGTATCTTTCCACATTGGATTATTTTTAATACAAGTGTCCACAACATATACAACGTCAGGTATAGTGATGCCAGTTTCAACGATATCTGTAGCCAAAACAATTTTTGAAGTGTTGCTTGGTACCGGATTAAAGACCCTGTGTTGATAAACAATTGACAGTTTAGAGTGTAGAGGAATCACTAATAATTTTCTATCTAGTGGTATGTCACTTTGAAGTAACGTGTCTATTATCTTAATTTCTGTCCATCCTGGTAGAAAGCATAATATCGTACCAGGTGGTTTAGTATTAACAATCCATTTTATAAGTCTAACAACTTGTTCGATATTAACCATTAGCATATCTGTATTTCGTTTCATACTTTTAAATACATTCATATCTATTTTGTTTTCCAACGGCGGTAATAAATTCTCAAAATCCTCTAGAAAATGCATTTTAACAGGATACGTTTTACCTTCAACATCAATTGTATCACAATTATAATATTTTTCAAATATTTTAGTGTTAATAGTTGCGGACATAATGATAAGTTTTAACGAAGGATTATTTGAAAGTGCTCTTTTCATTAAAACAAGAAGTATGTCAATATCCAATGTACGTTCATGACATTCATCCAAAATAACATGGCTGTATCCTATTAAGTTTGGATTTTTCTCCATTATTTGGCATAAAATACCGGTGGTACAAAAAAGTACTCCACCAGGAAACCGTGGATATACCTTCTGTAATCGTACAGAAAATCCTATCACATCTCCTATACATTCTCCTCTTTCATAAGCAATACGTTCTGCTAAAGATATCGCAGAAATTCTACGAGGTTGCGATACCAAAATATTACAGTCTGTAGCATTTCCATTTTTTATATAAGAATCCATTATAAACTGAGGTACTTGTGTGGTTTTACCACATCCTGTATCACCTCTAATTAATAAAATATTATTTTTTTCTAATTTCTGAAATATTTCTTCCCTGCAAATAATAAAAATAATTATTATCACACGTTATTTTTTATTATAGTAATTCGTTTGTAGAAATTTATACATTAAAAAAATAATAGCGAATTTTTCAAAACTGGCCTTAGTTTTTGACTTTCTTACCTATACTGAAAAATAGGAAGATCACTATCTGTTTTTTTAACATTTATAAAAAACCTATCTTTTAGAGTTTTATTACGTTTGCAATTATACAAAAATGATGGAGTCATATCAGTGTCAATTCCAGCGGGTTCATCAGAAATATCATTTTTTAATTTAGGAGATTCAATTATATCTTTCACATTCTAAAGTCAAATGAAATGTCTTTTTTATTAATAATTTAACATTTTTATATTTTTATAATTATATTTATAATTTAATAATTTCATATATGTAAATTATATAAAAACTCACCTTTTTGTATATCTGAAGCAATCTTTCAACTTCCTTCAAAATTTCAAAATTCAAATAAATAGGAACAGGTTTGTCAAATTTAGTTTCTATTTCCTCCTTCGTATATATTATCGGTTTATTACCATTTAATTTATTCTGCTTATGCAACCAATATAAACACTTTAATGCTGCATCAGCTGAAGCTGACACTTTATTTAAACCTTCTCCTCTAAATGATTCCTTCGTAGGCCAAGAAACAATGAAATTACATTTCCAAACTAATTGTTGTTTACTTTTGTAATTGGTAAACTCCATAGAAAATAAATTGTTAATACTTAATTGATTCATTACAAAATTATAAATATCTTTTACAGTTTTTATGCTATCTGGGTACAATTTAGACATTTCTGAAAAATATAACCACTTACATATATATCGAATAATTATTTAAAGAGACAATTTCTTTAATAATAATAAAATAAATATTTTACCTTCTAATGTAATTTCATCTTTTCTTAATGTATCAGATAATTCTACGTCATTTTTTTCGTCCTGTTTACTTTCATCACTTATTTTTCTGTTTTCCTAAAATATAAATGCTAGATAAAATCATCAATTATACTATCGTTATATTTTATTATTTCATTTACCTTTAAAAATTTTTCCGCAAATTTAGAACATTTGACTGAATCATACGAACTTGATTCCTTTAACTTTTCCACATGATTTTTATTAAATTTGAACAAATAAATACAATTATTTCAAATATTAAGAAAGAAAGAAACAAAAAGTCTTATATAATCAATACTTTATTACCTTAGCTACATTATTGACTAGTTGTCTCTCTTCTTTATGTTGTACTTTACAATATCGCTCTATTTTATTAAGATGAAATTGTTTAATGGATAATTCATATGGCCATGACATATGAAGTTTAATACTGTATTGCAAAAAAAATGATATATTAATATGATATACATGAGAGAAGTAATATTCATTTTAATTATATGGACTTACAAACGAGTTCTTCCTTCCTTATAAAATATTACTCGATAACCAAACATCTTTCTAATAAAAAAAAAAAAATTATCACGATTAACCTAAAATAAATTGATTGGTAAGATAAATTTATTTCGTTATAAATTTATATCGTTTAAAAAGAAAAGAACATATCATAAAAAGTGCATGAAACTTTTTCTTACATCAATATTAACTCATTTTCACAGGATTTTTTTCGTATTAATTCTCTTTTATTTCTTTTTATACCTTTTTTACCTTCCACTTAACCACGATACACTATTACGATATTCGTAAGTAAAACACATGATAACACACCGAATTTTCGCTCCAAGCGACTATGTAACTCAATGTAATTTTAGCGACGAGTATGAATAAAATATAAATTATAAATGCAATAGAAAAACATTATGCAATAAAGAAACGTTATTATATACTACCTACGCTGTATATTGCATCAGTGTATAACCTCTAATAATAATAAAAAATAATAAAAAATTAATATTGTTCAATGCGTTTCTCTATGAAATTATTTTAGAATTTTATCAACTATATTTATCTATTGAAATATGATCAGTCACGTAAAATCTGTCTTTATCTAAAATTTATATCTTAAATTAAAACTTAATACACTTTAAAGTTTAGTTAGAAAGTGATTGAATAGATATTGAATACGCATTCAAATATACTGCCATTCGTCCTGTAATACTTTTTAATTTTAACCAACGTAATGTTGGAATAATGAAAGCGCATTTTTATTTTAACAATTTTATAAACTTCATTATTATTAATTATCTTTATCTAATTATTAATATTATTAGAGTACACCACGGTGTACTACGCAAATATATCTTTATGAATGTTAAATAATCTAAAGAATTGTAATATAAAAGATAACTTTAAAAAAAAAAATATATATATATATATATATATATACGCAAAAGGAATAAATTAGTTGATTATGTTCGTTCGTATTAATAAAAACCAAAAAATTAATACAAAATTATCTAGTTTCAGGAAACCCGCGGTTTCTGAATTACGTATCTAAGATGCTTGTCGTTTTACTTTTTTTGTTGTTGTAAGATTATTATACGTTTATAACATTTTTCATTAGTTTAATAATACCTCGAAAATTAAAATCTCTTTTGTCATGAATGGCTGAAAATACATATCTTTATTCAATTATTTTTATAGAATCATCTGTCGGAAACCTATTAAAATGCCAGAATGAATTAACGCGAATTATTCGCGAAACGCGTTTCTGACGTTAAGAGTGAATCCCTAAAAATCCAAGCATAAATTTATACACATATGAAAGTAAGGTTAAAAACTTCTTTTTTTTTGCTTTTTTTTTTCATGAACAATGTCAAAAACAGCGTTTACGCCAATAACGAACTCAAGCGTAATTTTTTACAAATTATCACGAAGGGTCTCATTTTAAAGATTTAATGTTTAAGCGAGGACGTGGATTTCTCGATTTTTTTCTAAAAAGAAAAAAAAACTATTTTTTTATGTGTTAACTGTTCTCAAAAAAGTACCATTTTTTATGTGATTTTTTCGAAAGTAAATAAAATTAAATAAAATTTGTTGAAAAATTCGAAAAAAACCATGTTCTCGTTTGAATCTTTATCTTTAATACGAGAATCTTTATCTTTATCTTTTTTGTTCGTCAAAATTGATAAAGAATCACGCATATACTCACTGCTGGAGTAAATCATTATAAAACTAGATGCTACGAACACTTTAAATTTTAGACACTAGATTTTCGCATTTATAGATGACTTCGCATGTCGTCATAAATATAATTTTTACATCAGCTTAATAAAAACAAATATAAATATATATATATATAATTATATATATATAATTTTTTTTAATTCGAAAAAATTTTCAACATACGCGTCTTTTCTATCGTTATATAATTTATTTTGATTTATTTTGATCATTTATCTTTATTTTGTCACACATCATCTATCATAATATTTAATCATTTGTACGATCTTTTTAGTTATTCGAAAAAATTAATTATTTTAAAAAAATTAAAAATATCTTTTAAAAATTAATTATTTTAAAAAAATTAAAAAATTCTTTTTTAAAAATTAATTATTTTTAAAAAATTAATTTAATTTAAGATTAAGTGATCATTACGAAAAACAGGATGAAAGAATTTTTTGACGATGGACAACGGAAAAAGATTTTTTATACTTGAACATTCTCATGATTATCTCAAATTTTGTCCATCCTACAAATGAAATAGGCGAACCGTTCTAAAGTTGATTCATTTTTGGTTCATTCTATCGATGAGACTAACCTGATCACATTTTATAAGATCTCGCGTGCGCGGCAAATATCCCGCGCGATTTAGGGTCCTTTCTCGCTTTTTTCCTCTCCATTGAATTCGGCTGATAATGTTTGGACGTGCCAATGTAAGATTTCTGTATTAATATATTAATATCCATATCTATATATATATATATATATTGTTATTATATTTGATATATATAAACCACGAATAAAAAGAAAATTTCTCTTTATAATATTAATATACATATATATATATATATATATATATATCAATATACATATATATATCCATACGTACTACGTACATACATTTGATTTGTAATAAAGTTAATTTACATATATAAAATCGAAGAATAATCAATATGCCACCAAAGAAAAGTAAAGTATCAAAGGTTAGTAGAAAATATTTGTTAATTAAATACACCAATTTTTATCTTTCCTAAATTTATTTACACATATATTTTCTTATTATATCATAATTATAGAAATTATTTGTAAGATATATTTTTTTTTTCAATGCGTCAAGAAATCATTTCAATGATTATTAAATAATTTCTTTTATTTAGGCAAATGTATCCAAAAGTAAACTTACTAAAGATAAAAAATCATCCAATGTAGTTCCTAAAAAGAATTCTGATTCTAATAAAGAATCTGGAGAATCTTCAGAAGAACAAATAGAAGAATCCGTTAAAGTTTCTGAACAATCTATTAAAAAATCTACCAAAGCAACTAAAGAGAAAGAAGTTAATAACAAAACTGTTAAAAATTCTAAAGAAGCTGCTAAAAGCTCTGTTGTCAATTCTGTAAAAGAATCAGTTTCCACAAAAAAACGTAAAGCAAATGGGAACGACGAACCTGTTGCCAAAAAGGCTAAAACCGAGAATAAACCAATTATTAATAAAACCGATACTAACTTGAATGAAATATATTTTGATTGCGATAAACTTAATACAGAAGGAATGAAATATAATTTAAAAATTAGCACCTGGAATGTTTCTGGGATTAGAGCAGTTATAAAGGTTAGTTTTATTTGTGTATTTATCGTTATTGCCGTGTGATTATATATTTACAAATGTATGTGCACATTCGATACTTATATGTAGACATTATGATATAGAAAAATGGAATGGATTATATTGTCAAGGAAAATGCAGACATTGTCGCGTTGCAAGAAACTAAATGCAACACCAATAAACTACCAAGCGAAATAAAAGTGCCAGGATATCATCATTATTATGCAGATAGTAAAAATATATCTTACACATATCATATATATATATATATATATATATATATATATATACACATTGTATTAATTTATTAATTTACATAACTAATATCTATCATTATAACAGGCAAAAAATCTGGCTATTGTGGTGTAGCTTTGTATACAAAAGAGAAGCCCATTAATATCAAGTATGGCTTAAATAATTCTAAGCTTGATGAAGAAGGCAGATTAATTACAGCAGAATATCCAAACTTTTTCTTAATAAATGTTTGTAAGTTACTGATAATGCCATATGCAAATATATTTATATTTTATTGTACCATACTTGTATTATGATGTGGAGGTAAACGAACTCCTTATTAAAATATTTATATTTATTAATAACTTGCAACAATTCTAATATATCCTGTGCTAATGTATTTTCAAGTTATCATATATTGTAGACGTGCCAAATGCTGGAGCAAAGCTGGTAACTATGCCCAAGAGATTAGAATGGAATGAAAAATTCAAATTGTATGTTAAAGAATTAGATAAGAAAAAACCTGTCATAATTTGCGGAGATATGAATGTAGCTCATCAAGAAATTGGTAAATACAATGATTCTCAATTTTTGATAAACATAAGATTATCTAAAGAAAAAAAAAATATATATATATATAATCTTTTACAGATTTAACAAATCCTAAAACCAATACAAAAAATGCTGGATTTACTAAAGAAGAACGAGATGGTATGACTGACTTTTTAGATCAAGGATTTGTTGATACATTTAGAATGTTGTATCCAGATAAAACAGGCGCTTATACTTTTTGGTCATACTTTGCTAATGCAAGAAGTAAAAATATTGGCTGGTAAGTTTAGAGATATTATTTTTATTGTCACTTATTTATGATTATTTTATAGATATATAATTGTGCATTTGTATAATTAATAAGAGAAGGATTAAAAGTAGAATCATTTATCTAAAAATAATATATATTTCTACCATAGAGATTTTCTTCTTCTAATCCTCTTTGGATGATTTAATAACTTTGATTTAAAAAATTATCTCTGATAGAGTTATTGAATCGTCCTTATATATAATATACTTAATAATACCTCACATGTATTTACTTTTTGTTAACAACTTATTTTATATTTAGGAGGTTAGATTACTTCTTGGTATCTGAACGTATCCAAAACAAAGTATGCGATAACGTTATAAGAAGCAATGTTTATGGGAGCGATCATTGCCCGGTTGTTTTATACGTTACTTTATAAACCAAATGCCATTTGTCATTTATCAATTAACCTCATTTAATACAATGATAAAAATGATGTCTTAATATGTTCTATTTATTCCAAAATATACTTTGAAAATAAGAAATGATTTAGATTTTTTTAATATCTCCTCGTCTAAAAATTAAGTTTAACGTGTTTTTGTATTTTCGCGGGATAAAAGTCAGCGCCATCTTGGCCATATTTGTTATTACCATTTTCCGTTTTGGCAAGGAGAATGTTCGAGTTCCGTTTATTTTTTGGTTCTTTTTTGCGATAAAGAGTTATTACAGTCAACAATATGTCACGAGTTTCTGATAATACTTACTATGCCGAATGTTATTCATATATGTATTATATTTTATTGTTAGTTTTGTTTTAAATAGAAGAATTATTTTATTTAATTCAAACACTTTATACATTTCTATTATCTGACATGTTAATTAAGTAGTAAACCTTTTAAAATAAATATCTTAAAATTTTCATTAATTCATATATATATATATATATATATATATATATATGTATGTATGTATATACCAAAACAGTATCCTTCTATATTAGTAATCAATATTTTTATACACTTAATATATGTTAGTAATTAAAATATAAATGGTATACAAAGTTTACAAACAAAGTACGAAAAGAAAACACTATAAACTAATCGAAATAATAATTATTTTTAAATGTAATTAGGAGATAGATAGATAGATAGAGAGAGAGAGAGAGAGAGAGAGAGAGAGAGAGAGAGAGAATGTTATAAACAATAAACTGATCAATTCTAATTTACGTATCTGTGACAATTTAAAGATTTTCTATTAACGGAAAAGAAAATATTCTATTTCTACCCTTATATTACATTATATTTTAACGTCATTTGAAAAAAAAAAAATTAAAAAAAGAGCGTTTTAATATAATCCATTAACTTAAAAGACATTAACAATAAGATAACCTATACCGAAACAAACATCAATATGACTTTGTATTTAATTCTTATCATATTTGTCATTATATAATTCGAAGTATAGTAAAAATAATTATAAAGCCATTAACATCTGTATTGTATAGAGTAAAGGAGATATATAAAATGTTCGATTTATTTTATTTCAAACAAATAATCATAAAATAATGAAAGAAATCCTTTTTTCTTGGATTTTAGAAAATTTCGCAGATATGTAATTGGAAAATTATAAAAAGAAATGATATCAATGAATTTTCTGTTAAACACTGCAAATCATTTATCTATCTATGTAACGACTGAAAGACATTGAACTAAGCGACATGTAGAATATGCTCCCATACGTTGTGTAGTGTTGCTGGTGTATAGTGCCACGAATGTTTTTGCAAACCGGTTAAAAAGAATTATTAATGATATACTATTATGAATTCGTCCTAAGGAAGAATTATAAATTATAGTTGGATTAATTAAAATCTCCGGTTATTTTGGATTTTGTACGAAAAGGTAAGATTTTGAAAAATGTGAAGGTTAAGATATATTTGTGAACGTGTCACACCAGTCTATGCAGTTACAATGATATTAACCCCTTACACTCGTACGTCGAGCTACGCTCGACATTCTATAGAATGGACAGTAACAATTTTTTTTTTATCATAATATTTTGTATTTTCGTTGTGAAATAAATGTGAAACATTTATATTTTTTCTATAAAACAAACAAAAAAAAAAAATAAACATTTCAAGAGGTTAATAATAATGTTTAAAATAAATTAATAATAGTTGTTTTTAATGTTAACCCTGTTATAAATTAGAATATCGTAAATATTTTAAATAAATTTGTTAGTTGGTTCTCTACGAGTTAGTTATATTGTTATTTTTATGTAGCAGATGTTAGTAATAAATGTAAGCATATTTTTCATTGTACTTGTATTTTATTCTTGTTACATATTATATTTATTTAATTATTATAATAATTCATTATTTATTTTGTTTTAGGAAGTGTTTTTAACATAATTAATCCTGGCGCCTAAACAAAATGCTTCCACCATATTCGCACAAGGATTCACGCAACATTGGCAGCCGTATCAAGGAGAAGCTCCTTGGTTGGAAGCGTTTAATTTTTTCTGACAAAAATACCAGGAACTTATTTTTGTTTTCAGTTTTAAATTTATCTTTTGCCTTCGTTGAATTATCGTACGGATTGTGGACAAACAGCTTGGGCCTAATCTCAGATAGTTTCCATATGTTTTTCGATTGTACCGGCTTATTGTTTGGTTTGGTAGCATCGGTTATTACAAAATGGAGAGCTAACGACCGATACTCTTACGGTTATGTACGTGCAGAGGTATTAGGTGGATTCGTTAATGGATTGCTATTGTTATTCATAGCTGTCTTTATAATGTTTGAAGCTGTTGAAAGAGCTATTGAGCCACCTGAGATAAAACATGAAAGACTTTTTATTGTATCTGTGATGGGACTCATAGTGAATTTAGTAGGAATATACGCCTTTCAACATGGACATGGACATGGGCATGGTCATGGTGGTCACGGGCATTCTCATTCTCATAGTAGCGGGCATGGCCATTCTCATTTGAATCATAATCACAGTAACAATCATCTTGATATTGAAATGGATCCAACTTTTACTGTTAATAATTCTCAAATTATGAAAGGAGTTTTTCTACATATACTAGCAGATACTCTTGGATCTGTAGGAGTAATTATATCAGCTGTTTTGATGCAAATGTTTGGTTGGATGATAGCAGACTCTATTTGTTCCATGCTCATTGCAGTATTGATAGTGTTAAGTATAGTCTCATTGATGAAAGAATCTTGGGAGATTCTTATGCAAAGACAACCTTCGGCTTTGGATCATGTTTTACCACAGTGTTACAATAAAGTGACCCAATTGGCTGGAGTTTATAGTGTACAAGAACCACATTTCTGGACACTTTGTTCCGAAGTTTATGTTGGTTGTATAAAACTGGAAGTAGCACGAACTGTAGATCCAAAGTATGTGGTTGCGCATACTCAAATGATTTTTCAAGCAGCTGGTGTGAGACAGCTAACGGTGCAATTGGATTATGCACCTATGTGATCTATCAGAAACGTGCATATTGTAAAGTGTTATAAATGCTCCAGAAGTGTATTCATTTGTCGAGTCTGTCAAAAAGGTGCAAGAAGTACAGCTCTGATGCAAACTATCTTTGCGATTATGAGCTTGTTAGGTTGTTTAGTTTTTAATAGAGGAGAATATAAATTTCAATTACAAATTATTTAAAGAAATTATATATAATTTGCCAACTGTCAGCCATTGGAGCCATCGATATAGGATCTTTTAGTTCTAAAGCTCCGAACTGCTGTTTCCTAGCATTTTGGGCATCATGCTCTATAGAAAGTATATAAATACAAACAATATTGCATTTCATTATATAGATAATAAAACTTTTACTTTTGTTCTTTTAAATTAATGCATACAGGTCTCTCTTGAGATCTGGATTCTTTTATGATTATGAAATATGAAAATGTACTTGTAACCCATATCTATTGACGCGAAATTTATAGATAAATTATCATTTTCAAATATTTAATGTAATCACAAGATTCTCATTTTTATATATTTGCATAGAGATGCTCGTTTTCAGGTTATGTTAATGATTTTTTACTAATATATTATCATTTAACAATAAACGAAAATAGAAGATTTTTAATATTTCGTTAAAGTAATTTATATGAAATACGATTTATATACAATACTTATTTTGTAACAGAAGTGTTATTCCATTATAAATTACTACTCTAATATTGTAAAAATAATTTAAGTCAAAAGCAATTATAATTATATTAAAATCAATAGAATTAATTCCGAACAAATCTTTTATATAACATCCGTCAAGTTGGATTTTTGCATTTAAAAAAGAAAAAAAGAAAAAAAAATGACGCGATATTTTCTACATATTTGTGCATAAATAATATATATGTTTTTGTAATTAATTTTCTTTACCGATGGACTTTATTTTTGAAGGGTTACTTTCCATATATACATAGGCAAGTGTGATGCAGTATTACTAACGGACAATGAGCTAGACAAAAAACTACTATAAATCATTATGCAATTTTAGGATAAAAGGAAACCACTTTTCAACCGAATATGCAGCTTATTATTAACAAGGAAACAAGGAAAAAAGAACATAATATTTACATTCCATGACGTAGATCAATCATTAACGATGATTTAACCGACTAACTTTTCCCGCCAAAAATCTAATCAATGCACTTGCATGAAATTCCATTGATCTCCTAAGAAATGAGTCATCGTCATTTTAATTTGCAATAATTAATATCAAAAAAAAAAAAAAACAAGAAAAAGAAGAAAGAAACGATCGTTTAATGATTAATCGAAACCATAAAAGGAACGTATACCTTTTTTTTTTTAATTATACTATAGTGAAACTTGTATGATGCATCGTATCGCCATAGTAATTATTCCCAACGGGAGCTCTCATATTGTTATGTTTTCATAATCTTAATATATAACCTAAAGCATGTAAAAAGAAAAAAAAAAGAAGAAAGAACGAGGAAGAGAACAAGGATATCTTTATCCGAAAAAGATAAGGATAATAAAAAATACTTATAACGAATTTTTTTTTTTCGTTTTCCCCCCTTTTCTGAAATGTTTACCTGTAGTAACGTGTGTGGTTTGAGTATATATATATATTTATATGTATATGTATATATATGAATGTCTCTCTCTCTGTGTGTGTGTGTGTGTGATGTGTGGTGTGTATTCGTAGGTACATATAATCTCAAATACGTATTACATTTATTTTAGAGGATATGTATACACATATAAATACATAAAGGTTTATAATAAAATTACTTCGAGTTGATTTCGCACGTTGAAGTTTCAATAGCGTTAAATCTCTATTAAATAATTTTCACAGACAATAACGTGTAACGTACGGTAACGATTTTACCGACGGTAACGAAGGTAAAGTAGATCTTGTCAAAACGATTACGTATTTAATTAGTTATTTTTTTTTTTTTTTATTTCTTTCTTTCTTTCTATCTTTGTCGTAAAGTAGGCCCACAAATATGACATGTAACATCCGAAAAGGATTTTTTCTTTCGCTATTCCTTAACGTTACAATTATTAATGAAGTTTTGTACGTGGCAGATAATAGAAAAATGTATACTACCTACATAATAGAATAATAACGAGCGTGTATATATATGTGTGTGTGTGTGTGTGTTTTTATGCGTGCTAACGATAAGTAAATAACCTACCGTGTATAAAATCACTCGTATGAAAGTGTAAGAGGAAACATATCGAGAAGAAAGTCTGACGAAGCTGAATCAAAAATAATTGCAGGTTATGTTGCATATAGTTAACTATTTTCCTCTCTCTTTCTCATGATCATTCTTGATTTCTTCTTTAATAGAATTTCTTTTTGACAGATCGGATTTATTATGGCAGTATATAATTTGTGCGTTTTTTTTTTTTTTACGCAGATGGTCGAATACTTAAGTCAAATATTGAGAATTATTAATTTCGCATTAGCGTTTCTGAAATATCGCAGAAATACAACAATGTATAATAATTATTAACTACGTGTTAATTCTATTACGTGATTTGGCAGTTTTTTCTTCGAACGATATAACTTGTAACTGTACATATAGACGAACCATCATATATATATATATCTCATAAAATTACAATTTATCGACTTTTTTTTATTTTCTTTCTCTTTCTTTTCCTCTCTCATATCTATCTTGGATTTGTTAGGGTTAAAATTTATAATATAAAATTTCTCTAAAATTCCAACAATATGTCACTTGCCTTAAACCTGTTCTTTTATCTCTCTTTCTCTCTCTCTCTCTTTTTCTCTCTCTCTCTCTTTCTCTCTCTCTCTTTTTCTCTTTCTCTCTCTCTTTCTCTCTCTCTCTCTTTTCTTTTACTTCTTCATTTTATTATTTTTTTGTCAAATTTTTTAATCGTAACTTCCATATACAACATTTAATAATATCGACGATATAATGTATTAATGATAATAATAATAATATATTACTCTGAGTCATATCTTACAATCCATCTAACAACGATGAATGTAATAATTATCGCAGTCGCAACAGCCTCTTCTTTAATAAACATTCCAATCGAGAAAATAAAACGCATGTATTATTATTAATTTTGGTTCTTGCTATGATCGTTAGTTATGATTTCTGACAAAAAAAAAAAAAAAATAGAAACAACAAAAGGAAAATTTCTTCTTGGTGATTAATGAAGCCATCGAGCCAACTGTTTCTTTCTTTCTTTTCTCGACAAAGTCTATCTTTTTCTTTTTTATTTATCAAATAATTAGCCCATAATAGTAATATCTTTTAATAATTCAAGGAAATGAATACTGTTAAAGGACTAAGTGCAAAGCTAGTAGCAATTCTAAATTATTCCTTTTTTCTATTCTAATCCAAACTTTGACATATCATTATCATCATCATCATCATCAGCATATCCTCAGCATCATCAGCAGCATCATCATCAGCATCATTAGCATCATCATAATCATTAGCATCATCATAATCATTATAATTATCATCATCATAATCATAATCAATCATCATCATCATCATCATTATTATCATCATAATTATCAATTTATAAGCATTCGTTCTACAAAGGACCGGGAAATCCTGGTCCCAATTTTTATCTTCTGTGTATTATCCAACTTTAAAAATGAAAATATAAACAACTGTTTGCTAAAAAAAAGGCTGTACTCTTGAAAAGAAACCTAAATACCAATATACGTATCTCTTTTCTTATTTTTCAACTCGCTTTTAATTTTCTTCTATTCTACTAATATTAGCTTTCTTTGTTTAATATGCCTCGCTAGGAACATTCTACTTTGACAGGATTCAACCTGGTATTTAATTTTTTTTTTTTTCTTTTCAGTTCCGTCTCTTTTAGTTCCTTTTTATTTATTGGATTCATTTTTTCTTGTTCTTACCGCTCTTCTGTAACATAGTAATTTTTAATCGGCAATTGGAACCACCGGTATAGACAACCTCAGCTCTTCCACCTTCTTCAATGGCTGCTACCAAAGCTTTGACCGATCTTACGTTAACATCCTTGGCACTAATCTCAAGACAGTTGCCCGTATAACGATCTCTTGTACATTTACCAATACTCGATGCTTGTTTCTCTGTCAATTCGATACCATCCAAACAAAGCCAAGTAAGATATTGAAGATTCATAATAATCGTTTGAAGAAAAACATGTTCCATTTGTGTTTTCTTGGCGCTGTCGGTGACTATTAAGCCATTCATTTTAAGAAAACTCAAATTACAAACTTTCAATTGTTTTGCTATTTGACGCATAGTTCTCTCGCTGTCCTCTAAACTTATACGCCAGAAACTGATTCTAAGTGATTGCAAATTGCGAAAGTTTGAGGAGAGACAAGAAAAAAATTGTTGGAGTATTTTGTCGTCTATGAACAATAAGGATCCGCTGCTACCTCCTATGGCTGATTTGTCTAACGATAGATCTAGCTCGCTTAAACCGGTGAAGCCTGCTAAGAATGGAAGTAGTAGAGGTCCTCGTAATGCCAGCCGATCGTTTACCGTCACCTAAAATCAGTATATCAATGTCATATGTTTGAAGTTTGTGACATAACAATTAAAAATAATCTTCTTATGAACATTTTTTTTCATTTGGAGTTTTTCTTATCTTTATCTTAATTATTAATTATTATCATCTAATATAATTACAATCAATAATATAATTACAATATATATATATATATATATATATATATATATATATATATATATATATATATTCGCAAATAAACGTTAACATAGGATACATAAACGTAGGACTTCTGGATAGATCGATGTACTTTTTTACATTTATGAAATTAATTATTATTATTAAAAGCCAACCTGGAATCCGGCCAGTCTGAGAAAGACGATAACAGGACAAGCTGGAGGTGGTGCAGCTCGTAGTAACTCGGCACCAGCATCGTCACGACGACCTAATCTCGCAAGAGGACCTTCGTGGACCGCCAGGTGGAGGCGAGCATTACATAGACTCAATTCCCTCACGTTCGTGTACCTCAGTAACTCTGAGAATACTGCTAGAGTTTCGGATTCCTATATGCAGAAATATATATATATATATACATACATACATTGCATACATACATACATTGCATACATACATACATTGCATACATACATACATACATACATACATACATACATACATACATACATACATACATACATACATATATCATACATACATACATACACATATACGTACATACATACATACATACATAAATAAATATATACGTACATACTTACATACATACAAACACACACACACTTATATGTAGATCTCGTTCGTTTAAACGAAAATTCTCATCTCTGCGAGATATATCTCATCTATGGTGATAACATTTCGAGCATACAAAGAGATACTTTTCGTAATTGTTTCTTTGAATTAACGCAACGAATTAAAACGTTCGAAATCATAAATTAATCTTATGTTAAAAATTCACGTTAATAAAAAATATGAACAAAAAAAGAATCACAGTCAAATAAAAAGTAACATTCATTAGTAATATTATTATTAATAGTATTTCATTATTTTGTTTTATATAATATTATTTGAAAATAATAATAATAATAATAATAATAATAATAATAATAATAATAATAATAAATGGACGATTTGTTCTTTTTTTTTTATTTTGCTAGGACCATTTAAAATAGAATTTGTTTTTGTTTAATGCATAAAATAATTGAAAGAAAGTCAATGGCTTTCGGGCTCGTTAAAAATTGATGCTAAAAGCAAAGATAAATCCATGTGGGACGTTAAGAATGCACTTGAAACGTCTAACGAACTTAACTTCTCTAAAATTTCTTCCAACCTTTTAAAGAAAGTTAAGAACTCGAGTAGCAGGTAGAGCTATCGATAGAAACTAGAAAATTTACTTGATCATCTAACTTTTTAACGACTTTTTCAAAGACACATCGCCGTCTTCCCTTTCGCTGATCCTCGTATTTTCTTCGTTTAAACTTGATCATTATTCAGGCTAATTAGCGGATTCCTTTGATGTTTCTTATTCATTAAGAATAAAAATGAAGTAAATCAGATATTTAATTCTCTTTGCCTTTGTCACGAATAAAAATCAATTAATTAATTTTTTTTTTATTTATATAAGTATTGCATGTCGATAATGTATTATTTTCTAGCATTGTAACAGAGTATATTTCTTTGTTAATATAATAAAAAAAAAAAAAAAAAAAATATTACAGAAATAAAATAAGAAGAAGGAAAAACGAATTATTCCAAAGACGCAAGAATCTATGACAACATTGAAAAGAGATCAAGATTTATATGTGAAATTGAATGAGTCCAACATTATCGGCATATTTTGCGTATCCGATCGAACGGACACTATATTGATTAATTTTATAGCACAACAAAAACAAAATATAAATTTTGATTGGCAAACAAGCTTACTTCTATTCTGAAGGTCCAACCCTCAAGGCTTAGAAGCTTTAAGGTTGTGTTCCTAGCAAGTGCATGACAAAGAAGTCTAGATGGGTGATCATCGAGGGCCAGTCTTGGACTAGCTAGATCAAGAAGTTGAAGACAAGGTGCCTCTGTCAAGGCCAACACGAGAGGCATCACATCAGCTGGTTTCGAAGCACCGGCAGCTCTAAGGGCATCCAAGTGTTGTGCTTTTCTTATCGTTTCTCCTAAACAGCCAGCATCTAAACCACCCAAAAGACACTTTGACACGTTCAATGATCTCAGCTTACAGCTTGGCTCTCTGCAAACAAAATCAATTATTTTTCTGATTAGTGAACGTAGTTTTTCTTTTTTTAATTATCAATGGCTATTAGATTTATCGCAATTTATGATTGATAAATCTTGACAATTGGATTTAATTTATATATAAAATTACTAGACAATTTATTATTATTATTATTATTATTATTATTATTATTATTATTATTATTATTATTATTATTATTATTATTATTATTATCATCGTGATTGTTATCATTGATTGTTAAATATAAAATCATTTTAATTTGGAACTTTTTCGTATTTAAATAATCGTTGAAGTTAGAGAACGGGATGTTATTATTTGAGATAAAGATAAAGTTAAAATATAATAAATAATGTATTATGTCACGTTAGTTCGATCAAATATTATCGGGTATAGTCGATAAAAGTTAACGTAGCTTTTGATATCTTCCATTTAAGCTTAGTCACGATCAATGATCCGTATAATCGTTTATCTTATTAACACCAATCGGCTGTAAAAATCGAATGAGAAGCATCTCGTTTCCCCTATCGTTGTGATTTACCGTGTGAACCTATATCATAAATAGCGTATTGTCATGATCTATCCAGCGAAATAAATCGTTTTATTTTCTTCTTTTTTTTTTTTTTTTGAAGAGTATCCAGACAGACATCCATGAATCTCATATTTATTAACAATTTTTATTTGCATTTTATATACAATTTGTTATGGAGTATGCGTGAAATATGATTTTTCGTTTTCCAATTTGAAAGTGAATTTTCTTTAAACGATTTACATTTATAATTTTAATAATATTTAATATTAAATGTGTTTTTTTTAGATAGGATATATATAAATATATATATGTATAAAATATGATCAATGTTTAATACTCGAAAAATTTACAATTAATTGGTTGCTTTCGTCTGATCGAAATTATAAATAATAAATCTCTTCTTACATTAATTGTTACGAAATATTTGCTACGATTAGTTTAATATTTAAATCTGTATATATATTTTTTTTTAACTGTAAATAATTTATATGTAAAATTATATGATTTAATCGACTTCTTCTATAATGATGTTTCTACAAAAAAAATATTTCACACACACAGACGCCATTACTATTTAAAATATAAGAAATAATTTAGTATATACTGTAAATTTTATAATACTTCATGTCCAACTCTTAATGAACAATAACGACAATAATTAAATTTATTTATATGAAATGTTACATATAAAAAAACGCTTTGACAAAAAATAGAATATATTTTAGACGCGTGCTATCGGCATAGATATCCTTGATAATAAAAATGATAAGAAGAGAACGAGAGAGAGGGAGAGAGGGAGAGAGAGATAGGTGGTTAAGGAGAAAATTAATGAAAGACGCGAACGCGTGGAATGTAAAGCACGCGTAAAGCCAGCAGGTTGAAATAACCCAGTGAACATTTTCTTCTTTTTTTTCCTTTCTTTTTCTTCTTTTCTTTTCCCCTGAAAGATTCAATTTATTCCCATCGGGACAGACAAAAGTGAAATAGGCCTGGGGAAAAAAGGGAGAAAGAAGAAGAAAAATGGGAAGTAAAATGGCCGGGGCCAGCTGGTGCTCGTTTTTAATTAAAAACATATCGTACGATTTGTAATTATGAATGAATCATGCTTGAGATTCGTTTGACGGTCAAATGACGACAAAAAAATTTCTTTTTGCAATTTGTTCCGATCAGTTCAAAGACGACTACTTTTTAATATCCTAAAACGAGTTGGTTTTTATTAGTGAATATTTATCTTTCGTTCTTTTTTTTTCCAAAGACAGTAAAATTTCAATTTTTATATACATATATTTTTTTTTGTGGGAATAGAATTAATTGATTTCAATTAATACGTGGTTGTAATTAGAAATAATGTGTGTGTGTGTGTGTGCATATGTATATACATATACATATATATGTAACTAATTTTCTTTTCGAAAATTTTTAATGAAAAGTATAAGGAATATCTGTTTAAATGTACTTATTATACTACTGGTCATGAATGAAAATTTTACTCTGTGTGTGTGTGTGTGTGTGTGTGGGTATGTGTATCTCAGTTTCATATTCTTAATGAATTTGAAGATAACATGATCACTGTTTTATAAAGTATATTCTCTTCTCATTCAAGAATATATCTTATAATTTTAAGATTACTTTTTATTACTTTTTGTAAATTATTTCTATTCTTCTTCTTTTGTTTTGTGTGAAATAAGTAAAGCAAACTAATGAAAGCGAGTTTTCATATCTTTACGTTATTTTATATATATATATATATATATATATATATATATATATATATATATATATATATATATAAAATTTACGAAGCTAATTAAAAATTAATTGTCATCGTTTGCACTTAATAACAAAATACTATAATTTACAATTCTTAAATTTCGCTCGATCAAATTGGAATAGACAAAACGAAAATCAATAAAGAAAAAAAAAGGAAATAAAAAATGGAAAATTGCATTGATCGACGATATATATATATATTTTTTTTTTACGAACTAATAATAACTCGATTAAAATTCTGAATAATAAACGCGGGTAAATTCAAATTGTTAGAAAGGACTTTGTGAAAATCTATACGACGTCATATTGTCCTTCAATAGGTTAAACTTTTAATTCATAAATTAGAGATCGGGTAAAAGTTCAATGACGAAAGTTTTGGCATAACCAAAGGTTCCTTACGTCCTTACAGTTCTGAGAAAAGGACAATAACAGGAGAAAAAGGACGAAGAAGCTTTACAAAGTTAGCTACTTTGCTTCCATAATCATAGTACACATCTCTCATTGGTTTAAAATTATTACTCGTTGAGTAAAAATACAAGACGGAAAGAGAGTTAGATAGATGGATAGAGATAGCTCGTGCGCATGAGACAAAGAGAGAGAGAGAGAGAGAGAATACACATCAAACTTTCGTCTACGAAAATACTTTTAATTTCTTTGATATATATTCTTCATAGTCCTCTACATTTGATTTCCATAACTCATTTATCGTTGCTTGAGTTTATGTTCTTGCAGCATTTATTCTTTCGTCAACAAGCAACTTTGGATTCAAAGTTCTTTTTTCTTTTTCTTATTTTTATTTTTTTTTTTTACTTTTTAAATCAACCACGCGTAATAAACGTTAAAAGTGTTCTGTTGGAATCGAAGTTCTTCTGGATCGAGTTCATACAAAAAAATGTCGAATTAAAGTGTATAAATACAGAAACGAAAAGACATTTTGTGTGAAAACGTATTTTTCTATTCGTCAATTGAATAAAATTTTAGTATGAACTAAAGTAAGAATTTTAAAATGTTATTCTTACTACGTATGATAATAATTTTTGTTAGTATCATTTAAAAAAATAATATCTTTAGGATATTAAATGGATGATCTCTGTTTACATTGTTTATACAATTTTACGCGTTGTTTATATACTTTCAATATTTTCATTTGCAACTACGCGCTACGATACTTAATATTCAATATAGGATAATGCTTAAATAGTAAGCATATATATACATACACACACACACACACACATTTTCTCTAATCATAAGTTAATTTTATTATTATTAAAAAAAAAGAAAAAAAAGAATAATAGTAATAATAATAAAAAAGAAGAAATGAAAGAAAAAGCAATAACAAATTTAATCAATCATAAATATATTTACCTAATAGCATTGAAAATCTCATGGAATCCGGTACCCTGATGACTGCTGACGTCACAGGTTGGTAATGGATGCATAAGAGGTGGTCGATGACAAAGTACACTGTCACTATTTCGCTTGCTACTGCCGTTACTATCGTTCTGCGGCAAAGGCCCGTTTCCGGTGGCATTGCCATTTTCGTTTCCCGTTGAAGTAGATGCAGTGGTAGTAGAACCGGTAGGTCCAGTAGTACTACCAGTAGTACCATGCCCATGTCCATGAGCGGTCGTTGGACTAAGACCAAGGCCGAGACCCAATCCAAAAGGTAATCTTGGTAAGGTTGCTGGCCTGGTTAAACTTCCATAAGCTGCCAAAGCACCACGCGGTAAAGAAGAGTAGCAACGATTTAAGGGAAGTGTGCCGAGTATGCTTGAGGCATATCCACTACTACCAGATCCGGAACCTGAACCTAAAAAAGAAAAAAGAAGGAAAAAAAAAAAAAGGAAAAATAGGTCAAATACATATTACCCAAGTAACCGAACATATCGAATATCTTCTCGTTTATTCTACTTCATTATTATACAATAGTTGTGAGAGATAAAATGTTTCATAATTAATGTTATATTAGTGTTTTTTTTTTTTTTTTTTTTTTAACATTTAAATGTCGTCATCGCACGAGAATTAATTGATCGTTAAGAGATTA